>JARHVA010003339.1:367500-967500 GCA_037957365.1 Torreya grandis
TGTTATTCATCATATTTTGAATGTAATGTATTAAAAATTTACATATATCTCATACTAAATCACATAAAATGATATAACCATACTCAAATGAATAATCAGGTAATTATAATAAAACATCATTTAAACAAGATAAATCAATATATCACCATTTAGGAAGGATAGATTATATTATATACCCTTAATTAGGCAATCTATGCATTTCATCACAAGTCTATATCTAATCAATCTTTACAACAAATAAGGACACATTCATCAATAATAACATGTCTTAAGTTCAGTAATTATGTCATTTTAATAGTGACCATCATATAACTAGTTAATAATCTATCTCTATTATACATAACCACTAATATGATCACTTTCTAACTGGTATACATTATGAATTTACTACTTACAACATTTAAAACATATTTCTAAGATCAAAATATTTAGTATCTTTATATTTTGGTAATAACCCATGCCTCTAAAAATGTTTTGAATCTAATGGTTATTTAATAAATAAAGATACCAATAAGGCATAACAACATAGCATGTTAACACATATAAATGTTTAAATCCATATTAGATCCATGGTTTACTCATTCCTTGTAATTACAAGCCTATAGGTGATAGAAATTCCCACTTATAGGTTTGTAATTACCTAACTAAAAATCATTATGAGGAATAAGTCAAATTAAACTACTTTCATAATAAAACTATAAATTATAAATTTTCATGCTCTGATGGCTCACAACTTCACCAAAAATTCCTAAGTCTATCCAACATCTTCCTCAATATTTTAGTTGTATAAATAACTATGAGAAGTAATTTTCCATTCTAATAGATTTTCTATATTATTTATACTATGCCCTTATGTGCCAAGGACTCATTCTTACTCAAACATTAAAAAAAGAATATCTTGTTATCATGAACTATTCCTCAAATCATATATATGACATTATACAATTAGTATCCCTTCATGTTTTATTACATAAATAAAATATAATTTGATACAATTCTAAATAATCCCTTTTGTGTAATAAAACAATTTACTACAACCAAATGTAAATGTAAGAGTAAACTTCCAACCAATAATGAACTAAAAAAATTACATAATAGTTTAATACAAACTATTATGTTTTTATTCATTACATTCCATCTGTATAATGTTAAGATACAACCATGTTTATGTTGAGTTACAACCAATACCTAAACATATCTTTTCTTTGAGTCATAAAAATGTTAATTTTCAGCCAACTATGGATATAGAATTATTTTCTAATCATGAAAAAACATAATTATCTAATAATTTTTTTTTATGATCCAATCAAACTATATGATATAGCCATATAATATTAATAATATAATTTTACAACAATAAAAATGACTAGCTACAACTCTCACAACTTCCTCATGAAAACTATATCCAACTAGCAAATCTCATGTTTATACAAAAAGGAAAGCTAAAACCAAGTATGTGATTTTAGATCAAATTTTATTCCATACTATAAACTTATTACTCTAAATAATGAAACCAAGGAAGGGAATAAAAACTTCCCCTTGTCCTTATATAATTTTGGGTGGATAAATTTCTCCACCTATGAGACTATAAGCACAAAACTACTTTTATTCTACATTTAAAAAGTTTGGTTTTCCCTAAAAGAAAATAGTTTCTTCTTAGCCTACCTACGACCTATATAACTCAACCATTGATTTATATTGTATTTTTTCCTGAAAATGACGTTAGGGAAGAATAGGGTTTAACCCACAACAAAGCTACATGAAGTTTATAAAAAAAATTATCCATAATTACAATAACAAATTAGTCCAAAAAAATCATTTTAAGATTGTAATGAAAGCCTCAATATTTCCCTTCATAATTTCATCAAAATCATTTCTAATTTTTTCTTTAAAAAGAGTAATAATGCAGAAAGAAGAAACTTATCTAGATATTTGTAAATTCCAAAAAATTCTACTTGAGATGCAACCTCCACTCTTTTCCTCATTTCTTGCTACCTCTTAATTTTTTTTTCACTCTCTTCCCTTATATATTCCCCTCATTCTTTCTTATTATTTTTCTTTCTCTTATTTTCTCTTCATCCAAATATCCATTAAACCCAATCTTTTCAAGAAATAATGCATGGATGGTGTCATAGGGTTTCAAAAGTTCTCAAAAATGCTATTTTGATTTATTTTATTAGGGTTGAGTCTAGGTTATGGATACATCAAATGAAAAATCTGAGTTATTACACTAATCAATTAGGTACATACCAAAAAGTATTTGAATTCAAAATGAAACAACAATGTGAGAATATTGCATAAGATAGGGTAGGAGCCAAAATCCAAACTCCATTAACATAGCTAAAAATTTTGTGAAGTAAAAATAGGTGAGTTATAAGTAACTCCACAAAAGGTGGCCAATAAACCCTTAGAATATAATATTACATCCTCCATAAAAGGTGGTCAATAGAGTCAAGAATAGAGTAGTAACTCCCATACCTAAAATATATGGTCAAGGGATTTGCTTCCTAGTCACTCAATCAACATGTACACATAATCAAGCTTATCCATGAAAGTAGGAAAATCCAAGTGAGGAGAAAATTCCCATAATAAATAAATATGTGAAAAAATAAAACCCATACTCTAACACCCCTCCCCTTACAACTTAGATGGGTAGTGTAAAAAAATGTGTTCTAGTAAATAGGCATGATAGGGAACCCATGTACAAATAAATATATGATAAAGTAGATAAAATGATAAAACTTGTAGTAAAAACTCCCATCCCAAAAGAGAGACAAAAATGAGACTAAAATTCCCCATAGACAATGATACTACAATGTCTTTAACCTAAAAAAGAACCCACAAGTGATGATACTTGCTCTTTGTGAAAGATTTGGTGATGTTTTTAGTCTACTCTATCATCTATAAATATATTAGATAAATGATTTCGTCATGAATGGAATATTTGATGAAACACATGTGAATATCCATGTGTTTGGTTCATTGATGTTGAATCAGATTCCTATAAATATGAATAATACTATGGTTATCATAATAGATGATGGTAGGTCATCTAAAATAGATATTGAACTCTATGAGAATCCCATAAATCTAGATGGACTTAGTGGTAGAATTGAAATCCCACCTGTACTCTATCTTGGTTGACAAACTAATTGGACCTAAAGCAATAGAGAAATTATAACCTGAAGTTGGGTAATAATTTTAAATATTTCCAACATAGTCTAAGTTATTACAATCAATTAGATTTTGATTCAAACTCTAAACTGAATCTTGAATATATGTGTAACCCAAATATAGTGAAATATCCTCATAGTTACTTTCCAGTGTAACTCATGGGATTCCTGTATGAATTTAGAGACTAGGTCCACTTCATATCATATGTCACATCTGATATGTGTCAAGTAGATAAGGCTACCCATAGTTTGTTTAAATAAGGTAGCATCAACCAAAGTTGAAGTAAAATATGCCTCAATATTGACTCTATATATCAATAGAATACTTAGGTTATTCAGGACTAATCTCAGAGTCAAACTGAGGAATATGAATCCCAAGGAAGTATGGTAAACCCAAGTATGTCATGGAAAATTTATTTGTAATATCCCTTTCCACCACTATAATAAATTAATAAGAGATACTAGTGATCAAAAGATTATCAACATAAATAACTAGAATCAAAAGTGAATCATCCTACCATAAGAGATAGATGTTCATATATGAATGATAACTTGTGAATCATTACAAAAGAAAGAAGGAATCCATATTGGCATACCAATCCTGAGGGGTTTTTTATAGTTCATATATGGATTTATATACTTTGCATACTAAGTAAAAATACTCAAAAAATCCCTGAGGTTACTCCATGTAAATATTCTCCTTAAGATCATTATGAAGAAAGGCACTCTTAGATCCATATGATGAAAATCCCAATGATTTGTATAGGAAATATCAAGTTAAAGTTTTAATGTGTTTATATTGGTGATTAATGTAAATGTCTCTATGTAGTTGATGTTAGGCACCTTTGAAAAAACCCTTGGTGAGTAAATGTACCTTCAACTTTTCAATGGACCCATATGTTACATAATTGGTACTATATCTCCATCTATATCAAACCATATGTATTCCCTTAGGAATAAGTGTCAAATACCAAGTGTGATTCTTGATTAAGGATTTATACTCCTAACACATGTAGTAATCCCACTCAAAAATACATGATGCCTCCCAAAAAGTCTACAGATCTGAGGTAGAGGCATAGAAATCGTGTGGCTCAATCTAAAACTCAAATCATCTTTGTCTATCATATGAAGGATCCATAACCCATGTAACTATGATATATAGTGTCTACCTAGCCTAAATGGGACCAAAAGTGGATGATTCAGGTAAAGAAACATCATCCTCTAAAGTGTGGCTAGATGTGGATGAAGATGAGTCACCATCATTACTCTTACTATCAGAACTCGAAGAAGTGTCTTCAACCTCTAAAATGTTCTCACACAAATATAATTTGTTTAAATAAAATCCAAGTGAGTCTAATGAAGTGGGATAAGTGTCAAAGTGTTGAGTCTATGGGACTATCCTAAAAGTAAACACTTCCCTCAATAAATAAATATGTGTGGCTAGATGAAAAAGGTATTACCCCTTGACACCATATGGATAACCTACAAACATGTAAATCTAATTTTGAGGTTCTATAAGCTTCTATTTATTCTTGAGTATATGTGCCATATATGGAGATCTAAAAAATATAAAGCTATCAACTACAAGTTTCCTATTGTGCTAAGCTTTAAAGGGAGTTATAACTTTCAAAGTTTTATGAAGAGACATATTCTAAATGTAACAAACATAATTTATTATTTTAGCCCAATAATATGGTGCAAGTGACTTAGATTCATTCACATAGTTATCCATCTCTTTCAAGGGCCTATTATTTCATTCTAAAACTCTATTATGTTGGGGACTATAAGGAACTATCTGATTCAAATCAATCCCCTTTATTGTGCAAAACTACTCAAACCTATTATTGACATACTCAACCCCATTATTAGTTGGAAGAATCTTGATGTATTTTATATATTTTTTCTCTACAATAACTTTGAAGTATCAAAACATGTAATTTTTTTTAGACTTATACCTAATGAAGTGAAACCATGTGTATCTTAAGATATCATCAATGAAGAGGACATACTTACCGCTTATGAAATATAGATTGGGAAAAGGCTTAAATACAACACTATGTACTAACTTATATGCCTAAAAATCCCTCAAAACTTTGCCTTTTTCAAATTTATCTTTGGAACATTCCCAAGGAATAAACCCTCAAAAATACCCTTATATAAATGGACTCAAGGAAAGCCTAAGACCATATCATTTTTGCTGAGTTGTTATAAGTAGTGGTAGTTGTGGTGGCCAAACCACTCATGCCAAATTTTTACAAATCCATTTGAATGAGTCAACAGTGCAATCAAAAAGGAATATTGTACAAAATGTGAGAAGGTATATAACCTAGTTTGGTGATATTCCCTACCCATTACCACTATAAAATCATTCTATAACTCTCTGATTATGACTAAATCTAGTGAAAACTCTGCCCTCATGCCCTTACTAATGCGAGTTATTTGGTACACCGATAGGATATTATTTTAAAGTGTTAGAACACTTATAACATTATTTAATGTTCCTCCATCCATTTTTACATACCTTCTCCCTACAAATTCTATTGAACTGTCATCACCCAAAGTTATAGAAGACATGTTTCAAGGATCTAAAGAAGAAAACTGAACTTGTGAAGAGCCTATGTGGTGGGAAGCACCTAAGTAAATAACCCATGAATATGTTGGAGATGTAATAGCTATAAGAACCTTTAACTTTTATTTCTCTTTCTCTTTACATTTTTCCTTAGAATAATCTGATGAATTATGCTTGATAGACTCGAGAACACCTATTTTGTTTTTCTCTAGAAGATGAGTTAGGTGATCAATTTGTTTCTTCATGCACTTAGTTTCATCGTTCCCATTTTTATTACAATAGTCACACTTAGCATTATATTTCTTAGGTTTGTCATTAGAAGTGGAGGTTTTGGTGGTTGTATTGACAAAGGTTGATTCTTTCTTCTTCTCTTGATCATTTTTTTCTCTTTATTTGAAGCTTTATGTTTCCCATTCCTAATAATTAGGACTTGAGATTTTGAAGACTTCAATGTTCCTATTTTTATTAACTTGTCTTTCTCCTGAGTTAAGTTGATAATAAAGGAATCTAAAGAGGGAATTTTCCATGTAGTGTATTTATTATATTTTGTGGCATGGAAGTTAGAGACAAAGATTGAGTAATCATGACCTAGTTTAGAGAGTATAGAAATAATAAGAATAATAAGTTGTTCCTATTTATTCTATATTCCACATTATTTCAACTATAATCTCAAATATTTGAACTTGGTGAAGAGATCCTGAAGGGTGTCAAATTTTCTAAGATTAGGTTGATAAGTTCATTTTCAAGTTCACAACCTCTCATCACATCTATCTTCCAAAAAAGATTTTACAATATGGTCCACAATTCATTTGGATATATAGTAGGCTCTAAATTATTATAATATTAGGATATAATGAAAGACACAACAACCCATAAGCTTCATCATAATAGTTGTACCACTTAACTTTTTATGCTTTTATACTAGGTTCAATCTCATTGACCATTGTAATATGATGTAAACCCTTTATCATTACTATAATTTTTATTTTGGTTTTCCATTCATGATATTTAAATGGTATTAGAGGGTTATTTTAACTTTTATCCATTATGCATAAATAAAGTACAATGGTTGTAATTTAATTTTTGTTGTTTTTGTAGAAATAAAAGTGCAATTAAAATGGAAATAGTGATATAAAAATCATAGTATGACCCCTTGAACTATGTAATGGAGAACCCACCTCCTTAAAATTTTACAAATGATGCATGCTCAAAATAAATTGGGCATAGTCAAAATGCATCTAGAGCAACCAATAAATTTTTTGAAAGAGACATAATTTATAAAATAAGGCAAGGACATTAGGCTCAGCCAAAAATGCATCCAAAGTAGAGTACAATGGAAAATAATGAATAAGATAAAGTTTGTTTTGTATGAAAGGGGTTTTTATACATGTCAAACTAGACCTCACCCTCTGATTTTCATCTAGTGAAAAAAAAGAGTTTACAAGCCAAAAATATTTTTTTGTCTTTTGTTTAAGAAAAACCTAGTATATATTTTTTTATAAAAAATAATCAAAAAATCACTTTTATAATATTAAATACTACTAAATAATTATTTCACTTTTTTAAAAGGTTCCCCAAAAATTCCTCTTTAAAGCTTCACAATTTTATATCAATAATAGTCATTTAAAATGACTTTAGTAATTTAATTTTTTTAAAATAAACCCATTTTTTAAAGAAAGGGGCTTTCAAAATTTTAATTTTATTAAAAGTCATTTAGCATGGTTTACCCACCATACAACCTAAAACCACTACTATAATGTAAGAAATGTGAGTTTATTCAAGGGTGTTTTTTGAAACTACTTGTATACAAACAAATGGTGATTTTTGAGTTAAAAAAGACCTACCAAATAGTTGATAAACTAGGAAGGCTCAAATGGATAATATTTAGGATAGAGGAAGACCGAATCACTACGTGAGAACCATGATTAAAAATTAGGGATGGGAAAACCATATTTAGAAGGCATCATGGGAGAAACAATGGAAGGCATCCCTTGAGCCATGTTAGAAATAGGGTTATTAAAATCTAAATAAGGTTGAAAAAGTTTAGAGAGTGCATAATGAAGGTTAATTCAATAATAAGAGTGATTTAAGGATATTATGGCCAATGTGTAGATGATCTATGAGGGGAGAGATAAGATCATGATTAAACTAGGAAAATCTAAGGTGCTAATGGAGAGAACACTTGCACAAGCTGATATAGAATGAATGTAGGTTGAGAGAGGCCTAAAAGATAATGAAATCCCTCAACCAAGTATTAAAAACCCTAGACCAATATTTAATATTACATATACATGTGTTTTGGTGCCAATAAAATAATCCCTACACAATCACAAGTAAACCGAACAAAGAGAACCAAAACCACATAACAAGCCCAAATAGTCTAAGATAAAGACAATACAATATATTTTAGTAAAAATGACCTTGAGATTTTTGATATTTCAAAAATACCCTAATTTTTTTCAAACCCTATAAATATTGATTCAATATATATGCAAATAATCTTAATATTTCAAAAAATAGCTTAACATAAATTAAAAAAACACACACAATTATTGAGGTGGCTATGATACCATATCACTATTAAGTCCAAGTTCTAAATAAGTTTAATGAATAATATGAGTGATTACATGATCCAATTAGGTTCATACCATAAAGTAGTTGAAAGCAAAATAAAATAATAATGTGAGAATATTGCACATGATAAGATAAGAGCCAAAATCCAAACTTCCATTAATAAATCTCAAAAATGTGATAAGTACAAATAAGAGAGTGTTGAGTAACTCCAAAAAATGTGGTAAATATAACCTTAGAATATAATAGTAACTCCTCCATAAAACATGGTCAACATATCCAATAATAGAGGAATAACTCCCATACCCAAAATAACTAGTCAAGGGAGTTTCTTCCTAGTTACTCGATCAACTAATACACACAATCAAGCTTATCCACAAAAGTAAGAAAACTCCAAGTGGGTGAAATAAGCCCATAATAAATAGATATGGGAAAAAATAAAACCCCTAATATAAAATTCCTCAATATAAATATTCCATACCGAACATAAACTTTCCCTTTTTATTGTTTTAAACTTCTAAAAGAGTTTAGATAAAATATTAAGACTTTTTCTAAACTCTAAGTTGTATGTTACCATTTTTTAACCAAGATTAATGACATAGGCTATTAAAAGAGTCCATTTTTAGTTGACGCTAAATTGGGTTTTGTAAATTACACATGAGGGTTTAGGCATGAGTTAGGGTGATTTAATTAATTCAAAAAATCAAGAAATAAACTTACATCTTACTCATGTTTTCCTTTGTAATTTAAATGGAAATTTGTACACAAGACAACACAAAAACCACTATTGCAAAAAATAATAAGATATAGTACAATCACAAAAAAAAAAAATTTAAAAAAAATCTACATTTATTTCAAAATATAAATAATTGATGAAAATTTATAAATCAAGAAAACACATGTTAAAACAATTAATGATTTGAAATAATAATAACACACAACCAATAAACAACATAACATATTTTTCAACTAAATCTAAACAAAAAAACCATGTGATTGTGCTTTATGTTTTGGTAGTTGTGTTTATCCTCATTTCCAAACATATATTACCCCTATCTGATGATAATCTCTGTGTAAATTCTCAGTGATGGTAGATATTTCCCTACATCCACCTCAACCAAAGATAATAGCTATTCCAAGCTTAAAAATCAAATATAATCAATACTCAAAATTCACAATAACAAGTGAACTAATGAATATAACCAAACAATAAATGAAATCAATTATGCAAAAATTTAAAAATTCAACAATCTAACATATATATTTAAATGTATGTAATATACCACATCATCATAATAAATAGTGAAAGAACACAACTATCCACTCTAAGTAGCATAAATCTTAATACACTAGCTTAAATAAGATAGAAACAAATCAATAGTTCAATTCATTATCTGAATACTATTTCAGTTAATTAGGATCATGATAGGATGTAACATCACCACCCCCTAAAATAGGTCATCATCCTGATGGATTTATTTAAAATAATAATTCTAAAATAAATAATAAGTTAAACACTTAAGTAAATAAATGTGGAGATAATCTAAAAAACTCCTCATATTCTTGCCATGTATCACTATTATCATAATATTGGTTCCACTAGATCTTACATTGAGATATTTCTTGATTTCACAATTTAAGCTTGTTTATATCAAGTATTAAGATTGGTTCTATAGTTACCACCCCTGGGTTCAGAACCTATAATACACATTCATCATGAATTCTAATATTACTATGATTTACAATTGAAAAAAATGGTGTAAACCATCTTAATATCTTACAAAAAACATATATGCATTCTCATAACCCTTAAATTATATCACAACCTTTAAGATAAGGTGATAATCTATGTTATAATGAGATCACAAGAATATACTTTGAAATATAGAAATAAATTTACACACATATAGCCTCATTATAATAAGCATTATTGATAATAAATGGAAGTATGTAATCCTTTAAAGTCCTTCTACACACAAATTAACTTAAATTAACCCATTACTTAACTAAGTTAAGGCCTTATTATGAGGTTCTTGATTTCAAAGATACAATAACTAAAACATAATTCAATAATGTGCAACTAAAATATTTCATGTTGTTAACTCCAATACACAAAAAAAATTAAACAATATCTAAGTATACCTATTTACCAATCGCTAACCCAAAATTTATCTCTAATACAATTTTTTTTGTGATAATAGAATCATAATAACAAGTATTTTAGATTAGTGACCGATACCAGTGACCTTATCATTTTTCATAAGGAAGTAGTTAAGGCTTGATCAAAATCAAGTTCATATGAAATTATAGAGCTAGTTATTTTAAAATGTATTTATCTCTAAACATTAATATCATATGTATTTAGATTACATCCTAGTATCATAGAACATATATAACATTGATGCAAAATAATTACCATACACTTATCCTTCATCACTAATTTTAAATCTTCCAAACACTTGTCAAACACAATATTATTAAAAAAAATTCCCCTACATAGAGGTCCATCTTTGTTTTCTAAACCATGGGAATTTTTCTATCAAGACTTGTTTCTTTTATATTTTGTCATATTTTGTGGTTGTAGGAGCCCTATAAAATATGTTTTTTTACTTAATCAAATCAAATACACAAATGTCAATATTATTATCATGGTAACTAAATATTTATATAGTTATAAAAAATAATAATGAGTCAACATAATTCCTTCTACCAATTAGGAATAACCATTTTGGAGTAAAAAGTTTTAGCATACAACAAAGATCACACACTAACACCTAGGAAGCATACAATAATAGACGTGCAATAATATTCCTTTTTTTATAATAAAAATAAAGGTACAAAAAATAGTATTAAATTATAAATATATTAACTAAATTGGATTCAAATTTAATCACACACTTACTAAATTAACATACTAAGTCATTTCATTCTTCTTCTATTCTAGATCTATATTCAAATAATACTTAGAATTAAATTAAGCAACAAATCAAATGAGAAAAATAATTGAACATTTAGATTAATCAAATCTATGTTCAATAATTCAATGTTTTATAAATGTTTCCTTCTTATTATAATAATCATACATAAATAACAAATCTATAATATTTTAGGATGTATCTAGGGCATGTTTATTTTATGTAATAAAAACACATAATTTTTAATATTCTATGACTCAGAATATATCCCTTCAAGCAAAGTGCACTTAGGTTGTTTGATATCAACATACAAATACACTCAACAAGGTTATTTTATAAATAATTAGAGTTCAACCCTTTATAATACTTACACTCCATACAAATATTTCCTAACCATGTCAAAATAAAAAACATAAAACCATGCACTTATACCCTAGTTGTGACATGGACTTGTATGGGTACAACTGTATATACCTCTACAGGTATATGAAATAATTAGATATTTATTATAAAACATAAAACATGAAGTATTTACCATAAAAGATACACCATTTTGATGATTAAATCATCCTCAAAGTAAAGTAGGTTCAACAAAGATTTATATTTCTAGGTAAACTTCATACAACCTATCCTGATTGTAATCCAAAAAATAATACTTATATTCTACTGTTAATAACTAGGATCAACATAAAAAAGTTTAACAACATCATACATCATCAATTACTTTCACCAATAGCTTATAAATGAGTAATATATATCAATGTTTCATCTAATTCTCGACATATTAAACCATATAATTCACATTTCTCAATGTAACATACAATCATTCCATAAATAATGACTACTTTATTTCCTACATTATCCTAACCAAACATCAATTGCTCATAATTATTTTTAAAAGTGTATGTTAGCACATAAATTCAGTTCAATAGTACAAAACATAATATTTTAACCTCAAAGTATAAAATATACTTCCATAATCATTGAATATAGACAATTTTGGAAATTTTATCTAAGGTATAATGAATGATCATTTAATATGAAACCATTGTACTTATACTAGTTAATATAATGATGTTAACTTACACAAAGAATAGGAGATATTTCATACTTATAGTACTATTTTTGAATTATTTCAATAATTCTAAATACTATATCAATGTAACTAACCACTATAAAATAATATAACTGTGTTAACATCCACTAATGAAAGATATAATTTATGTTATAAACTAATACTGAATAATACAATAAATCAATTGTTTTATTGGTTTAATGAGATATTAGCTCTCAAACATCCATGATTATGTATCTATTTTTAGTTCTAATAGGTTGTTATAGAAGAAAGAGTCATCATTTAGACATTTCCTCTAATTTAATCTCCCCATTAGCAATGATTCTTCCCTCCTCAAAGGGTCAAATGTGGATATCAAAATAATGTGTTGTAAAATCACTATCACATGCAGTAGTCATATAGACCATGGAATACATCCTTTATCTACTATGAAATCACACACATAAATGTGAACTAGAAGGTACATTGGATATATAATTTATATATCTATAACATTACTTTGACAAATGTTTTCATTATATTCAAATATACACATACCCATATTCTCTACTAAATACATCATATTATGCACTAAATGATAATGAGTACTGAATAAAAAGGTCTCTTACCTTTGGTTACTCATTATATTATAATGTGGAGGATGAATCATGAACCAATCTTACAAAAATAAAGTAACTATACATAGGAATACATCCCAAGGAATTTAAATAACCATATTATACTTTAAAAAGGTCCTCAACAAAGGATCTAAGATCATAATAAATTCAACATAACTACCACCAAATAACTTATTAAGATCTCAAAACATATGTCATATAGTCTTTGTATGTAGGCTTATCAAACCTATGCAATAAGGCACTATAAGTTTCCATTAGTAAGCCTCACTGTAATACTTAGATCTAGAAATCATTATTACACATCAAGTAATCATTTAAATATATATGTTTACATGTGCTATGAGTGCATGTTTGTTAATACCTAGTAATATTAAATGGGAGAAATATCTTCTATAAGTTATTATAAAATCATTTAGACAAACTAATATGAAAGTCACAAAGTTTAAATACATACTCATATCACAAGCATGTGTAATAAGAGAAGGTGCATCCAATTAAGCTTAGTATTATTTCTATCCTTGGAAGAAACTTACATTTTATGATTTTTATAAATATTCATAGGCAAACATATTGGATGGTACCCTGACCAAGGAAGTAAAAATAATAATCTAAGATATAATTATCTCACTATAATAAGGTGACAAAAGTCATTTTCAAAAAGGATAGACAAAGGTAAAGTAACCCACCTAGTATTATTAGTCCATCACACAAAGGGAAGACAATTCTTACAACACTTGTATGTTCATTGATAGGATTCAATTAGAAATCCTATGTGTAATATCATGAGGATTTAGTCCCCATGCATAACTTAATAATTTAAACTAAAAATGTTTCATTTTTTTAGTTATTTGATATTGCAAACATTATTTCTCAATTATATAACACCTCAGTCTTGTACACTTGGAAAATACATATCATGGATGTACCTTTAGCTTTTATACCTTTTCCACATGGCTTGTATAAATTATCTCTATGTACATATTTACTTATATCTTAGTGAAAAAAATGTCATTATGATGACTCAAACCTTTTGTCTTTCCCATAATGTTATAAACTTGTTTATCTTCCATATCTACAAGTTATAAACTTACACCTATTTTATAACTACCTGGACACTTGTGTCCTAATCAGACACGTATGTTGTCACAAGTGTCATATTCCAATGAAAGTGTTCAGTGCCTTGAATTCATCTAATTTTCTTTTAGAGGTGAAATCATTGAGGGGAGTAAATCAATGATGCAATATATTTCAAAATTCAATAGTAATCCTTTCATACTCTTAATCAATGACCATAATCATTCATAAATCATACAAGATGTTCATCACAATGAATAATAAAGATAATGCAACATTACACAAAACACAATATCTACGTGGGAAAACATTTTGGGTAATAAAACCCACTCTCAAGCTTGTAATAACATAGACTACTTGTCTTATAAGATGATCACAAACATGAGACCTTTTATTGAAGTACCCACTTTGCAAGGAACACCCACCCCTAAGTATGAACAAGCATCCAATTATTATAGATGTTGAGCACCCATATAACACCTATGAAATCAATAGTTATATAACTTTTATTTCCTTTAAATATTATGGAGAATTAATGTATAACACCTCTCTTTCAACTCATCACACACACACATAAACTTGATCAACAACCAATGCATCTAAACACCCCTTTTAGATCACTCTAGGATTCTTTTCTCATTCGCAATCTAATTTTTATTTTAGCCCATCCACTAAGCACAATCCTTATAATCTCTTTCCTTCATCTATATCTTCTACTCTCTCAATTCATTCACATCCAAGTCTAGAAACCATTACCTTGGTCTTCACTCTTTATAGAGTCTTCATGAGTATCAACTTCTAGGTCAACCTTAATACTTATCTTAACCCTTTAGACATATATCATGCTAACACAAATATCAATACCATCCTCATAAGTTGGCCATAGCATCCATGGGTCACACTTAAGAAGCTACACATTTTCAATTAGGCCTTAATATCCCTTATAGGTCTCATGGAGACCTATTCACCCATTTAGCACTTCATAGAGTAAATTAGGAACATAAGATCACTTTAAAATACTTTGGTCCACTTCATATAACCTTATGACATCTTTAGGTGAATACATCCACCAAAACACTCTTTTGTTAAAGCACAATCTACTCAAATAGTAGTCTTGTATATAGTAACACCATCAACAAACAAATAGTCAACTTTCAAGATCCATATCTACACCTTTAAAAATATTCAAACATTCTAATAAACATTTTTGGATGTTCCATGAAGTCCTCTTCAACTTTGATTTTTACGCTACCATGAAATTTATTCTAGATCAAAACAAATAGCTCAAAAACTATAGACTAGTTTTCCTTCATTAATTTGAATATTCAAATTCCAACGGTCACTATGTAAATACTAAACAACAGACACTTTGTCATCATCTCATGTCCCTTGGTAACATTAAACAAATATACTCCATTGATCTCTTTGACATTACTTGGTCTTTACCTTGCAATGCTCACCATTGATCTTCAATCTAAGCTTATATGATTATGCCACTTGGGAGCTCTATGTTCCTTCTACACATATTCACTATTTGACTCAATACACTCCATCAATCTCCATCTATATGAACACCCACATACTATTTATCTTATATCAACTCAATGAGATTGATACACATGTCACAAGCACCTGAAATCTTAGGAACCTTTGACAAATTGACTTCATGTGCACCATTTATCTCTATCTATAAATCATATGCTCATTGTTGGATTTGTCTTGACTATTTGACCCCAAACTTTAATGTAGTTAAACTTGATGGTTTCTAGCTCATCATAGTCTATAAGATCAACTTTTAAGGTTTATAACTTGATCTAGAAAACACTTCAAGAGTCCAAATATTTAGGGTACCTTCTTGGCACTATAGACAACATCTCCATGAAAAGCTTTGACCTTAGTTGAATTTTTGAGTACCTACATTAAATTCAAAAACTTGATGGTTCATTTATATCTGCATGATGTGTAATGATGGTATGACTTATTTTAAGCTATAAGATTCATGTTTCTATTTCTAAGTGATCAAGTAACACACCAAAAATTCACCAAGACATCTATGGATGCCTCACAACTTCTTCTTTGTCCTTACAGACATAAAAATGTGCCATATCTCTCCAAGCTATCAAACATAACTTATTTATCATTCATACACTAGAACCATATGCTCTCTTTGACATCAATGACAACCTAAGACATCAATGACCATGCTCAAAAATCTTCCCCTTTGTCATTGATGGTAAAACACTATCAAAATGACTTCTTACTCATTTAAACTTAATCATTTTGATATTTATCCCCTTTGACATTAATTACAAAGGTTCTCTTCCTCAACATTCCAAAAATCATTCTTTAATCATCATGTATGCATTCAAATACTATTTAAGATGCTCAGGATACTTACATACTTTCAAACATATGAATCAATTGCTCCCCTTTTGACATGCACCAATCTAAACTTAGAGTTCTTTAATCCTTTGGACCTAAAAAACTACTCACAAAGCTTAAAAATTTGTGCCAAACATCAAGCTCCATCTCATGTCATTTGTTCTTTGATATACACCAATCTAAACTTGGTATTTTTTTATCCTTGGACCTGTCTACCTATAAAACTCATAATTTCTCTTCATTCATGTATGAAGATTCAATACCTTTTCAAAACACATGACTTGGTTTGATCAAGTTATCATATCAATATTCTTAAAATCACAACTATAGTAGACATTTTCACACTTCTATCATGACTAAATAATCTTCACATATGCTCCCCCTCACATCATGCACATCTTCTTTAATTTACTCAATATAATTGAGTTAGCTCCCCCTTATCTGAATAATATCAAATTAAAGAGAACATACCTTTGTATTGTATGGTATTTTGATCATTACCTAGACCACACACATTTGATTCCACACATGAAATATGTCTCATAAGAAGAATAGGTAGAGACACCTACTTGTCATAAAGGGACTAAAGATCCTAAAACTCAGGAGACTCCTATATCTCCATACTCTTACTTGACTTGCAGTCGTTCCTTATCTTCATATTGAATTTGAATGAGTTCTCAACCTTATTACTTTCTTTTATCTCAAGATCCTACTTTACGTCCTTATTCATTTGAGTTGATAAGGCTTGTTCTTTGATACTTGAATTTTTTCCCTATTTTGTTATTACAAATAATCCAATTTGAGCCCAATTTTCAATTACCTCCTTAGGACTCCATTCACTATTAATCATTCTCTTCATGATAGGATTGATAATTTTTGAAGAACATTGATCATCTTTGCAAAACCTTGCTATGTGACCTCTCTCATGACATTTGAAACAACTAAGGTTTCTCAAATTGTACATACCTTATGATTGAGATATAAGATGATTCCTTGAAGTTTCATGATTATATATTTGATCATTTGGTCCTTTGATGAAGATATTATAAAACTTTACAATATGACCAAATCCTTGACACTTGTAAAAGATGTCATTCCTTCCCTATGAACCTATTGACTATCTTGAGTAATGATGTTCTTCATGATTGCCATTGTCTTGCTTATAATTCCATGCAAATTCATTCTTTTAGTATCTTTTAAAATCTTTTGACATATGAACAAATTGATTGTAAGAGTAAAAATTACCATTGAAATTTGCATACCTTATAGCATTTAGTTGTTTGATCTAATTCGTCTTCATTTTCTAATACCTTCATTCCTTGACTGATGATTGATCTTAAAATTTTGATTATTCTTGTTCACATCAGCCTTTATCTTGTATTGAGTTACATTGTTTTTTTCTTATTTGTATCCAAGACCATTTCTATCACTTTCATGTATTTGACTAAGATAATTGTCAAGATCATTTGAGCTCTTTTCAAACTTCACAAATGACTTCATCTTACAAGATGTCTTGTATAAATCAGCTTTTAATGACTTAATTTTAATCACATACCTTAAGAACTCATATTCTTTGGATTTTAGGCTTTTATACATAGTTTTCAATTGACTATTGAGATGTTTGATAGTATCTTCATGTTCCTTAGTGTCATCATTCATATTTTCTTTAAACACACTGAATAGCTCTTCATAGTCCTTGATTTGTGACATCATCTTCTCTTCTTTTTCTTCTCAATATTAATATCTTCAAGATCATTAATCAATTCATCCTTATTATCTAAATCATTAGTTGTATCTTTTCTCATAGCTTGATTTAGTTTCATCTGTAAAGACTCTATCTCTGATTGATACATGATACACTCTTCATCCTTATTCTTTACTTCTTCATTAAGATTACAAACCTAAGTTTTAAGCTATTGTGTGATCTCATCATGCTCCTTGACTTAATTACTCATCCTTACATTAAAAAGTCCAATTTGATCTTCATAGGATTTGATCAAAAAATCTTGTTTTCTATTCTTTCTTTTTAGTATCTTAATTTATTCCAAAATATCTAGATATTTATCTTCATGAGCGACATTCTCATCTTATTAATTTGATCTATCTATACTAAATAAATATATAATTAAAGAACATTCACCTTCATCATCACTAAAATCCATGAACAATGTCCCATTGTCCTCATAATGAAAAGAGTCATCACTGTCAGATGTGTTTACTTCTTCTTATCTAGATGAGCTACTATCTTCTTCATGGTAAAGAATCTTACTACCTTTGTATGATTCCTTCTTTCCATTTTTCTTACTAAATAGTTTTTTTTAATTGCTAAGACCCTCATATTTCTTGTGTTCATCCTCATGAGATTCCTTATGAGCTTCTTTGAGTTCAAACTTGTCTAGACATTTAGCTGCAAAATGACCAACTTTACCACATGAAAAATTTTAAAAGGAATTTTCTTCATACTTACATGATCCTAAATTTAATATTCTTGTAATCAAGGCTTCAAATTGATATTTATTAATATCAAAATATTTAAGACTTAACTTATTCTTCTTATCTTTTGTCTCCTTGATCACCTTGAAGGCTACTTCCTTCTTAGGAGGTATGTCCTCATCAACTCTCATTTCATAGGAGTAAGGATTCCATGAAATTCATCCATATTTAACTAATTGAGATCATGAATCTCTTCTACATAAACTTTTGAATCAAACTTGAGTGTAAGAGTCCTCAATACCTTTTGTACTATAGTGGATTCATCAATCACCTCTCTAAGACCTTTGATGATGTTTACTACCTCATCAACCCTTAGAAGATAGGATGCCACAATATCTTCTTCCTTCATTTTGAGATCTTAAAATTTCCTTTGGTAGGTCTACAATTTATCTAATTTTACCTTTGAGTCTCCTTCATAAAGAGTCTATAATTTGTCCCAAATATCCTTGGTAGACTTGCAATGGATCACTTTGTTGAACTCAACCTTAGATAGACCATAGATGATAGAATTTATAACTTTAGAATTATTCTCACTCAAATTTTTATCAGTAACACTATTTAGAGGAGTAGCTAGTGTAGTATAACCATTGATGATAGATTTTTGAGCATCAAATCCTAGATCCATGATGTATGTCCTCATCTTTATGCTCAAGAAAGAATAATTTAACCTATTTAACAATGGTGTTTATTTTGTAAAGAAACCATGCATATGTTGACTTGTCATATTGTACCTTGGATCACCTTCAAGTGGTTAAACTTTTAATGAAGGTCCTACTTTGATACCGATTGTTAGAGGTACAATCACTGAGAGGGGGGGTGATTCATTGATGCAAGATATTTAAAACTTTAATCATAGTCCTTTAAAACTCTTAATAACTAACCCTAAGAATTAATAAAGCATACAAGATGTTTATCACAATGAATAATAAAGATAATTCAAGATCACACACATAACACAAGATCTACGTGGGAAACCCTCTCAGGTAATAAAACCAACTCTCAAACCTACAAACACATGGACTACTTGTCCTATAAAATGATCATAAACATGAGACCTTTTAGTGAAGCACCCACTTTAGAAGGAGCACCCACCCCTAAGTATGAACAAGCACCTACTTGTTCTAGATATTGAACACCCACACAACACATGAAATAGATAACTCTAGAACTCTAATTGCCTTTTTAATATAATGGATAAATAATGTATAACACCTCTATTTCAACTCATCACACACACTCAAACTTACTCAAATAAACAATGCATCCAAACACCCCTTTTAGATCACTCTAGGCTTCTTCACTCATCCTCAATCTACTCTATACTTTAGTCCATCCACTGAGCACACTCCTAATCTCTTTCCTTCATCTCTATCTTATGCTTTCTCAATTCATTCATATCCAAGTCTAGAAATAATTACCTTAGTCTTCACTCTTTCTAGAGTATTCATGAATATCAACTTTTAGGTTAGCCATAATACTTGACTTAACCCTTAAGACATCTATCATGCGAACACAAAGCTCAATACCATCTTCATATGTTGGCCATAACATCCATGGGTCACACTTAAGCAACTATGCCTTTTCAATTAGGCCTTAGTACCCCTTATAGCTCTCATGAAGACCTATTCACCCATTTATCACTTCATCAAATAAATTAAGAACATAAGATAAATTTTAAATACCTAGGTTGACTCCATATAACCCTTATGACATCTTTAGGTGAATAAATCTACCAAAACACTCTTCTGTTAAAGCATAATTTACTCACTCAAACAATAGTCTTGTACATATTTACACCATGAATGAATAAATAGTCAAATTTTAAGATTTATATATACACCTTTACAAACATTCATACTATCTAATAAACTTTTCTAGATGCACTATGAAGTCCTCTTCAATTTTTATTTTTACATCACCATGAAATTCATCATAAATCAAAAGATATAGCTTAAAAACTATAGACTAGTTTTCCTTCATTAATTTGAATATTAAAATTCCAACAATCACTATGTAAATGATAAACATTAGACACTTGTCATCATCTCATGTCCCCTAGTAAATTTTAAAAAATACACTTCATCGATCTCCTTGGGAGTAACTTGGTCTTTACCTTGTAATTCTCACTATTTATCTTTGATCCAAGTTCCTGTGATTGTGCCACTTGGTATTTCTATGTGGCTTCTATGCACATTGACTATTTAACTCAATGTGCTCTATCAATCTCCATCTGTACACCCACACATCATTGATCTTATGTTAACTCAATGAGATTGAGATACATGTCATAAAAACATGTAATCTCAAGAACCTTTGATAAATTGACTTCACGTGCATCATTGATATCTATATGTATGATCATACACTCACCATTGGATCTATCTTGACTATTTGAGCCTAGACTTTAACGTAGTTAAACTTGATGGTCTTTGGCCCATCACAACCTACATGATAAAATTTGAGGGTTTGTAACTTTAGCTAGAAAAAACTTCAAGAGTCCAAATATTTAGGGTACCTTATTATAACTATATAAAACATCTCCATGCAAAAATTTAACCTCAATTTACTTTCTAAGTACCTACATTAAATACACAAACTTGTTCATTCATTCATATATGCATGATGTGCAGTGATATTCTAGCTTCTTTTAAGCTAAAAGATGTATGTTTCTCTTTCCAAATGATCAAGTGGCATACCATAACTTCACGAAGACATATATGGATGCCTCACAACTTTTTCTTTATCCTTACAAACCTATAAATTCACCACATCTCTCCAAGATATCAAATATAACTTCTTTGTCATTCATGTACTAAAACCATATGCTCTCATTGACATCAATGACAACCTAAAACATCAATGACCATGCTCAACATATTCAGCTAAAATTTGTTCCTATTATCATCCTAAGTGATTTAAATTAAGATATTATCTAAAGGGATTGGTATAAATACAAGATCAACTTTCATTCATTCCTCACCTAACATAGACCAAAAAATACTCAATCAAGCATTTAAGTGAGAAAAGATTCTCTATTTTCTCTTGTTTCCATATCATTAATAGGGAAAACATATTTACAAATCTAAATTACTAAAATATCATTCCATGAGCCACATTTTTTAAGTTACAATTATTGTACTTGCTTATCACACATTACATGATTCACACACAGTCCAACATGTAAGGGATAACTACATGATTTTAAGGCCCTCTTCAAATTATTGGCTATGTATGAAATTATCATATATATAGGAGTATTTGGGTCATCTTGACACTATGTTACTACTAACTCATTTTTTCCATAGCCAATATGAATATGAAGAATTAGGGTTTTTTAATTTGATAAGGAGTAATAGTCCATGATCTAGATTTGCATGCACTAGAGGAAAGGTGAGACATTATCGATAAGCATCAATCTAGTTTAATCTAGTTTCATTAGGTATTTTATAATATAAACCTATGTCCAAGTCATATGGTAACATTGATGGAAGTATCCTAGGTCAACACAAGTGTTTGTGGTTATAGAGGCACAATTTACACAATCAAGTGACTATTCTAAAATCTTGATCTAGTCCAATTTGTACCTTTTCTAGATCTAGATCTATATTAGTATTAGTACTAGATAAGCATATTATTTTTTTTTTTATTGTAATCTATAACATAACTATACTTTTATCTTTAACATCTCAACATAATAAATTTAATATTTGTTCTATCTAAGTTTTGTAAACAATTGGCCTACTTTAGAGAAAGTCTACCATCCTTGTTCCCAAGGATATATCTACCACTTTAACCCTAGATACCCCTTAATATATATTTTAGGGTTAAACTAACCTTTCATTTGTAAAACCCTAGATATTGATCTAAGATTTTCTTGATTCTCTACTTATAATTTCTAATTTCATGTTTAAAAAGGTTTTACAAGTCCAAAATCAAATTTTATATTTTATCAATATGCTTAATATGGATATATCTATTAGTTACTTAATATTGAAGTAATTTATACTAGTTGTTACTTATTATGTTTCATACATATTTAAATCAATCCAATCTATAAGGGGTTCCAAATCTAATTATTGCAAATCACATTTATTCTTGTATATAATGTTTACAATGAGCTCCTACCTATTATTATAAAACACCAAAGGGAGTAAATGAAATAGTCTTTCTCTTTATAACATGCCACAAACTCTTCCAATGATGTTATAGCTAAAACTTCACCTTGGGACTTGATCCACCATTCTTCCCATTATAAGGATGTTATTCTAGATGCATTATGCATGAACTTTTTACCAAGTAATGTGGAGCCACCATATGTGGATTATATGTTAAATTCAAAAAAAATGACTAAAAATAATATATCTTTTGAAAATGAAGATCTACCACCACAATATCTCATAAATTATTTCTTATCATTATACATTCAAGTTTGTGTGTGAAATAAAATTATAAAAAAGAGCCCTTGTGTAAAATGGTATAGGGCTCAAACATTTGAAAAATATCCTTTTTTTCCTTATTTGGCATTAGGCCTAATGATTTGGAACCTTCTAATATTATCATCAATGGATTTGATAATATTTAACAAAACATATTAGGGGAAATCACATTAAACATTATTGTGGGACCCCATACATTACCTAATTTATGCCATGTTATGTCAAATGATTTAAATTATAATTTAATTTTAGGATGGCCTTAGATAAATTAAATGTATGTAGTTACATATACTCTTTATGCATGCTTAAAATTTAGCTATTAGGTATTTATTTACACATGTGCAATGGATACTAAGCCCTTCAAAAACTATGTTTTAACCTTTTAGGATTTAACAAGTGTAAATCCCATGTTTGTTAAAGATCTTAGTAGAATAAATGAGGGAAATAATATGCAATAAATACAACCAATGATTTTTTAAAGAATTAACTATCTTTAACTTTTTAAAAAATAATAACAAATAGTGTAAATAAATACTTAACTAGAAAAAAACCTAATACAAATGATCTAAGAGCTAGAAACTGAGATAAAATCTAATCTAAGTTTCCTAAACTAGATCTAGGTGTCATAACCCCTCTTATATAGTAGCACCTAAATTGGATAGTACCATTATTGGTAAATTGGTGGTAGTTTCCTGATATTGGTGGTAGTGTCCTCTATGTAAGATTATCTTGAACTTTTTGGTGCACTTATGTCTAGATATATGGGTTCTATTATTGTGCACATGAGTTTTGGGACCTATGTTGTGCTTTTAATACATGATTTATTTTGCAAACTCTAATCCTACATACATCTATGGTATGAGATAAAAAGTATGTTTGTTATTAGGGTAGGTTTGACATCCTCAACACCCCACTATGAAGAGAGTTGCTTACATACCAATACTATGAGGAGGGATAAATAATGATATAGTTCTCCCCACCTATGTGTTGATGTAAGTGAAATTGATGCTAGTATGATAATGGCATTGAGTGCGTTGAATGTGCTTGAGACTATAAATCTATAAAATCTAATATTAGGATTGTTGTAGATAATAAGATGTAGAAGTAGGGCAGAATAGAAATTGAGAACCTTAATTATGTTCAATATGTTATGTTTGAATGTGTATTTTATATCTAGTGGTTATGAGGATGAAATTCATGTATTTATATTATTTTGTTACTTATGTGGATAATAAAATATGTCTAGACTAACCTTAGGAGGCTTTAGTTTTGTAAAGATATCTATTTGGTAAAAGTTAGGGCAAAGAACATTAACACCATTTTGGTGACACTAATGCCATGTGGTTCTAGTGTCCTTATTATGGTGCTAGTGTCTAATTGACATAATACTAGGCATGAAGGGCCAAGATTATTGTTGGAGGTTTAGGTTACACCCTAGCTAAAAGTAGAAGTGTTCAAGTCCTACTCTCAAACCTAGTCCAACATGGGAATGACCCTAGGCTATGGGTTACTTAATATTGGGTCAGACCTCTAGCATTTTAATGAGGCTAACTCTTTTGATGTATCACTTAGCTCATTTCCACTAAAACCTACTAATTTCTAGATTGAAAAGGGAGAGAAAGATAATTAAAAGGGAAATCTAAGCTAAGATTGGTGATACACCTAAATTATTTCTCATCCACTCTTTTGAACTTCCAAAACATAATGAGACAAGTAAATATTGAATCTATAACTCCAAATGTCTATTATACATTAGTATTTCATGTAGAGGTTCACTAAGTGATCAAAACCTAAGGGAAGTGATGGACAGGCCTAATTTAAGGCACTAACTAGTCAATGTATCCACATGCTAGCTCTAATAAAATAACATTAAACACTAAACATGACATGTATAACAAGATAAACTCATGGCTATGAGAGATCAGGACTTAACAAGGGAGAGATTTCTACCACATATGCAAATCAAACTAACATTAACACATTATACCAGAATAATGAAATCTAAAATAGTCATCTATTCATCTCAAGAGGTTACAAAGTTCAATCTTGGTAGAGTCTAGTCATGCCCAAGGAAGGGATCCATTTTAAGATTTAGAATCTTATATTTATAGTAGAAGAGAATGAGAGAGATGGGGAACATATGTGTAAAAATCAATAAATGGGGTCCAGTTAATTTAGTTGAGTCCCAACCACCTTTTTTGGATTTTCCACCATATTTTTATCAAATCAAGATGTAATCCATCATAAATAGATCAACTTCTATTTTTCCCAATATCCCCTAAGTTCTTTCATTGGTTAAGAAATATGATATATGACAAGAATGTTCTTAGGATGATGAGTCATGCTCCTAATAATAAAGAAACAATATTTTGGGTTCTAAGAATGCATTAAATGATCCAAGTATAAGTTTTAACCACCATATCTCCATCTTTGGACTCTACACCATCCTCTTCCTAGCTTACTTATAAGGATAAGATCTTTATGTCCATCATCCTGATTGAACCATAACTGTGTCTACTTTAGGTGGTTGAATGTTCCTTATATTTTTTGGATGATATGGTTATCATATTTATGCCTTGAAATTCTCTTTACTACAACCAATGAATATGTATCTACTATAGATGAAAACCAATCTCATTTATTGGTTTTCATATAGTCATCATATCTACCTAGGTGCATTTATGTTGCTTAGACAACCTAGTAGCCCAGCTTTAATCTTTAATAGACCCAAAATACCTATTTTACCTCTACAAATATTTAATGATGTCGTATGATCCTAAAAAATCCACTCTGGTTCAACTTGGATCATGTTTTGACCTCTAGTCAAAGTCTCATAGCTGTAAACTTTGATATTGACCATTGATCTTGATCTAGGCTTTGAAATTATGACACCTTTAGCATTCATTATTGGTTGTTGATGTTGATCTAGGTTTCCCATATTATGCCACTTGTCATCTTAGCATTTACTTTGGAGGATCCTACTGACTCTTTAACCTCTTATATACCATAGATATTCTTCTATAAAAATGAACATGAGCCATAGATCTTCTACCAGATTAACATGATTGAAACACTTGGTCTATTTTCATTAGACTTTAAGATCCATTGACTTGTTGACTCATCGCTCACCATTAGATCTTATTTATATAATTACATGCTCATTATTAATCTAACTAGACCCAATGACCTTGTCAGTTACTATGCACCATTAGATCTATGTTAGGACACCTAAGATCTTGCCACTTATCATCTTCTCACTTATACTAACCTTTTAACTTGATGCTCATTATAGATCTCTTCAGTATGATTGAATGTGTGTTGTTGGATCTGTTGACAAAACAAATTGTCACATCAACAAATCAGCCCTTTCACCTATCATGAAGGTCAAATTAGAATCATACCAGTCTAATTTTAGGGGTTATAAAGGTTTTTTTAAAGGATCCTAAAGATGCAAAGGGTTTTATAATAAATTCTAGGAAAATAATCAACAAGTTATCAAAATAACTTATTCCATTATTACAATTGAGAATCTTATTAATTAAAAATCAGTTGAAATAGGAATCTAAAATCTATTCTATCCAACAGAGATAATCTATTAATTAGATAAACTCTTGAATAATAAAAAATTGATTTTAAAAATGTGTATTAAAATACACTAAATTACACTTTTCCATGGTTCATTACCCAACCAAGTGATAAGAAAATACTAACAGAAAAAAATAAAAAAGACAAACAGTAACTAAAGAACATAACAAGAAAGGAATACTAAATAGAAAAGATTAACATGAAACCTAAAAGATAACAAGGGATAAGTAAAATTAATCTAAAAACTAAGTAACAATACTATAAAAACTATTATAAAATCAATGAACTAATAAATTACCTAGATAAAATATAATCTAGAATAATATTAAACTTTAAAAAGTAGAAATTAAATGAAGCATAAGAACAAAACCAAGCTAATTTAAGAAACTACTAAAGGGATACTAAAAGAAAATATAAATAATAAACTATAAAATATTTTAAACTAAGAACTAAATTAATGGTTAGTGCTAACCTACTATTAATAAACTTCTAAAAATACTAAACTAAACTATAAAGATAAACAAAAACTAAATATATTAAAGAAAACATAAAATCATCTATTAAAGTAAGTCAAATATTTATAAGAGTTGTGAGTCTCAACATGATAGTTGTCTTATAGTAAGAAAAGTTTTAAAATGATAACTCCAACATTTTTCAATACAAAACTTGAAAAAGGGCAACTCAATAATTGATTAGATCAATGAAGTGTCACAGACAATGCAAAGTGATCATCATTTTTAGGTTGAATACTTTGAATTATGCACATAGGACTATAAATAATAGTCATCAAAAGATATTAGACTTAGAAAACTTAAGATAATTAGTAATAGATGAAAAATATAATTGGATATACCTATGTTTCATAAGTTATTACTCAACTGTCAGACAAAGTATCATTGAGTCTATTTGCAAAAGCTGTACTATCTCAGAGAAAATACATAGAAAGAAGAGATAAATAAATGACTTTAGAATAATACTCCAGTCTTTAATACCTATTGAACTTCTATCTTCAAATGAAAGTTTTATCACCTTTTATCCATCAACTTCAGTTATGAAATGAGTTATAACTAACTTTAGTTAGTTATTAGTTAACATTAATAAAATGACTTATAAATTCAATGAGTTAATATATATAATATGGAGATATTAATTAAGACTCTAAATTCTTAATTAAATCAAACTATTAAAATGAAATAACTCAAGTACCAGTCTTAATGGGTGGGGACCCCATCTTATTAACAATAAAGTAGGACACATAAATAATCTTAAAAATAAATAATAAATTGATGAATCTTACTCTTGTTTAAACAATAATGCAATTTATACTTTAAACTTAAGCATATATTAATTATATCTCAAAATATCTATTTTATCCATGTCTTCAAAAATAAATACCAAGATAAGCTTTAAAATTGCATCACATTTTCAGAATAAACAAAGTTATTCCCAATAATCATTTGAATCTGATAAAACCTCTATAAAAAGTTTGTCTTGGTAATCAAGACAAACATTATATTCCATTTTAGATGTAAGAAAAGGCAACAATTTGGTGCCTATCTTAGATGTATCATCATCAACTTCTAACTTGACCCTTTTAAGCCTCTTGAGCTCATTAGGTGTTTCAGATTCTTTCCCTTTTCCAACAATAATCTTTTCAACAACATGATCAGAGATATCAATAGATTTAATTTTACTACCAAATTCTTGACCCCTCAAATTCAACATTTAAAACCCCAAGATTGGTTCACTATGAGCCCCTAAAAGATTCAATATCTTACATTTTCTACCAAGCTTAGTATTAGATGGAGTGGGGGTATCTAAGAGAGTGGCAATGTTTATAAGGTCCTTAGCATGAGCTACCTCTTTATTAAATTTATTTTCCAATTGACTATCAGGAAATTGATGGGTAGGGATTTTTTGGTCAGCTGGTTCTCCTCTAAAAATAGGTGGCTATAATTGTAGATAAGGATCATGCTCAAGATAATGTTCAAGAAAATGTGAAGAACTACTTTGGGATTGAGCACAAGCTCCAACTCTTTGCTCTCAAAATCCCCTATGACCTCTATAGTTTCTAAAAACACCATACCCTCTTTAAATTGGAAGATAATTTAGGACATTATAGAAATTAGGATTAGAAGCATCAAAATGGATGGGCATTCTTATACCCTACGGGAATCTAGGCACAAAACACCTAGCATTGAAACCAACCCCACTAGAACTTTGACTATGGTTTGACTAACTTCCTTGGTTTGACCTTTAACCCCATCCTTCATCATTACTATTCTCTATTGGTTGTTCCCACCCAGACATTTTGAAGTAAGCAATAATCTCAAAAGATGTCAAATTCAAATTTTGAGCTTAATGACCAAAAATTATTCATGACCCAAAAACATTACTCATCACTATGTTGTATCTAAAAAAATGAACTAATTTCCATATTTAAAATTATAAAACCAATTTCATTCTTATATTATTTTCTCATTTGAAATTACATCATTCCAAGGAAAATATTCAACAAAATTTATACAAATGAGGAAACAATTAATCAAATTTAATTTACTACCATATTTATAGAAGTCTGTCATGACCAAAAATATTTAAGGAAAATTTTCCAACTCAGAACAAAAATCCAAACTATGTCAGAATCCAAAAACAAACTCATGGTGAAAAAGTTAAATATGACTTTTCAACTTTATTCAAATTAGAACCCCTATCTACAATAATTCCAACTCATTTTATATTCAACATCTCAACACTAAAACCCAATAATCCATGTGAATAAAACCAAACTGAGATGTCCAAAACTTGAAAACCCTTGACAAAAAATTAATTTAACAACAAATTATTGCATGCCAATTATCCTTATCTTTCTTTGTTCATGTAACATATTTCACTATAGATTTACAATTAAAGATTGAAAATACAAAACATGAAAGAAACAAAGAATGGACCTTCATGTATGTAGAATATTAATGAAATGTAGCTCATCATCAATTATGTTTAATACCAATCATTACATAGTCCATATCATCTAAAAACTGTGAAGTGATGGTAATGATAGGAAATGTAGACGAAACCCTATATTTAAAATGTCAATAGACTATTCTGACTAGGACAAGTTTGAAACTACCACAAGAACCTCCAAATTTATGAGATATATATAATATAAAACATACATACCTATTTTGAGTTCACAAAATATTGAGATGTTCAACAACATGATCTATAAACACCAACATCCAAAATTGTTGTATATGCAAGTATCACCTGATCAAGAAAATGAATAAGTTTCAGTAAAATCTCACCAAACAAAATCAAAGAGTTTAAAACCAAAATACAACCACTTTTTGTAATTTGTGACCCAAAAATATACAATGCTTCAAATATCACAATTGCCACTATATGTATAAACTTTAAAAAAAACTATCAAATCTTTAAAACCATAGCTTCCCATTTTGCATTTTATTCCACAAATTCCAATTTTTCAAAGTGCCATCTTGCATGTATATTAAACCATATTTTGAAAAAATATTTTACTTCCACCAAAAGCTTTCCAAAATGACAATTGACTCAATAAAACCAACTTTTATTTACCAACTTCACCTCATAACTGCTTGGGGATACTACTCTCTTCCCATTGGTCCTCACTAACTTTTGCCAAAGATAGCAGTTTGCTAATATTAACATTTTAAATAATTACCAAACTTATCATTCACTATTCTTTCCTACCAAATTCCATGCTAAACAACATGTTTTGAAGAGATAATCAAGTCATTAATGCACACCTTACCACCAATATTTCCATGATCCAAAGCATCTAGAGATATTAAAATATAATGCCACCTTGCACAAGATTCGATACCAATAAAATGCCAAGTCACCCTTATAATCTTGTTGATGTCATTCCTCATTCTAAATATACATGCCAAATTAACTCATGAGGATAGACTCAAGTGTGTATATCATTCAAACTAACATTATGCATCATGAAAACTAAACCATCGACCATGATCCCATGTTTTTGTTTATTCATAATCATAAACTTAGAATCTTATAACTAATTAATCGCATATGTGTTTAAAATGAAACCATGACAAGGTCCATGCAATGTTAATAGATGAAACCTCATAATGAACCAATATTTCTTTAGCAAACTTATAATAAGTAATGCATGTGAGGATGAATACACTGTCATTCTTATGGAAATGTTATATACAACTAATGACAATATTCCTCAATGATTTTTTAAAATATAAAAGTTAATATCATGCATCTGAAACTAAATGAGATAGAATCATTTGATCAATAAAACACATCAAAGTGCAAAATTCTTGTTATATCCTGATCAATCACTATTATTCCAGAATAATATCCATTTAAACTATCGAAATGAACAAGCCATATCTAATCCATAAATAACAACTAAATCTTATGACAATGACTAATATAAAATTATATGAAAAATATGCAACAATTATATTATAATTGAAATGTAATACTTCCAAAACTAAAATAAATCAAATGCATATGAACTGAAATTGCCAACTCAACTATAATTGATCATGAGTATAACAATATATGCATAGTTTATTCATTCATCCACTTTATTTTTCAAAACCACTAAAATAAAAATAGAATCATCAATCAATCATTATAATCTCATAATAAAAAACTCACATACTAATATTGTTAATAAATAAGGGCCCCTGTCATAGTTTTAGGCTTTATGACTAGGTCATCACTATGGCAATAAGTATGGTTTTGAAATTTAGAGGGGTATATAAAATAGGCATAACAAGATCCTCAGGACCCACTAACTTATCAGATTACCCACTCACCATTGGATCTTGACTTGAGCTCCTCATATTTATACACTTCTCATCTCAACATTAGACCTAAGAACATTTGAATTTAAATGGTTATCACATGAAACTTTAATTTGGCATCCCTATGAATGTCTTACTCTATAATTCTAACTGTGAAGCTTTATATATTGAGATATAAATCTAATCAAGACATGAAATCTATAGATCATGATCTTGGCACCAAGAAATTCATGTCCATGCAATCTTTTGGCCCTGAGAGGCCTCCCAATCATACTTATAATATACATAATCAATCTGACTAGTCCATTTCTACATGATGTGTGATGATGGTCTGGCCGTTTTATACTTATGCAAGAACTTCAAAGTCTCAAAATGAGCTTCTAAGACTTGTGAAACCTAATTTATGCTCCTTGAATACTATGAAATGCCATGAGAACCCATTTAATTCTTTCTTTAGTAATCTTAAACATGTTTCTAAGTCATTGCTTCTCAAAGATCAACACATTGCACTTTAAGATTTCTTAAAGTGTTTCAAAATATTTGTAAGCAATTTGAGATATTTGGACCACTCATTCCATCTAGAACTCTTGATCAACACATTCATATAGGTAGAAGCTTTGTATGTAGGCTAAAATTAGCCAGCATCTTTGGTGAATCGTAGGGAAGCATGCCTACTATGATTGACAACCTAAACTAGTTACCTTGTGTAATCCATTGGGCATGGAGTCTCCTCTCTGGTTTAACATATTGATCTAAAGTTGAAAATTGGTTGTCACCCTATAGATAACCTCTCTTTAAACAAATAAGGACCAAAAGGAAAAAAATGACACAAAGTGCCCAAGGAACTTATTGAATGGAAACATAAAACAAAAGGGAAACTAACCTTAAAAAACAAGGACCAATAACCTAATGTGCTAGGACAACACTTAGAGGAAAACCAGTAATTAATTATGTACAAGAAACCTAACTAGCTAAGATAAAGCATGATCCACCTAGATCAAAAGGAAAATTCATAAACTTACTTAGTCCAATAGATGGTACAAGTTGAAAAGCATGATGTTTATTGAATATCACCCTTGATGAGGCACTCTTCTTGCCTACCAACTCTCTTAGCATCTTTTGGAGTGAGTCATCAATAGTAAACTAGTCACCAACAAAGATAAACTAGTCTTATTCTTTAGGATGCTTCTTAAACTTCTTATCAGCTATAATCTCTGCAAGTGACATATTATCTAAGAATTATCCTTGAGTCATTTTGGCACCTTGAGTGACCTTGTTCTCCTTAATATCATCTCTAAACTCATCAATCTCTTCAAGGAGATTTACATAGTCCAACCAATCTTTATCATTGTCCTCCATGGAAAAATCTTTCTCCACCTTCTCAAGCACTCAACTTTCAACTTAGAAAAAAAATTCTTGGGATATCTCCATTTGTTACTTCCAATCATCTGAGAGTCGCTAAAAATTAGGTTGAGGTATTGAGTCACCTTCAATAAAAATAACTTCTACCTCAGGTTTAAGAGATTCCTCTAGGATTATAACCTTTTGAGGAATCACTTGAAATTACTCTCCTTCATCCTTCATAGTACACTCTACCTCATGCACAAATATAAAATAATATTCAATATGTTTCTCCTCATTCAATAATGGTGAACTATCCTTGTGTTCATCAATGGGAGTCCCTATGGTGATTTCTTCCTCATAATCACTCATGACATCTTCTTGTTTAACTATGACTTGAGTCATTTCTTCCTCACTTATCTAAAAATGGGCTCTTTATCAAGAAATGGTGGGGTGTAAAGTTGATGAATAGGATCATGGGTGGGTCTAGAAATGTAGGGAACTTTATTTCATATTTAAACCTTGAGAATAGTTTATTCTTGAAAAAATTCTTGTAGGGAAAGCAAGTTGAGTTGGGCAATAGAAGGAGAACCCTATTCTGCAAGAACTTAGTTTTCCTCGTATCCTTTTTGAGAATATTAAATAGATAAAAAATTCCCTTCAACATTCACAATTGAAGTCTCCCTCTTTTTTTGATAACATATTTGGATAGACCTCCAAGATGGAAGAGCTTGAGGTTATTCTTGAACCTTTTGATTTTGGCTCTCCACTTCCTTCCTTGTATTCAACTGCTTGCTTAAACAATCACCATTTCCTCCTTATTCATATAATTTTGGATGGATCCCCATGAGGGAAAGGACTTATATTATTTAGGAGAGAGGGGCTAGGATTGAGTGATATTGGATTCACTTAACTGCATGGCTTGACTCCATGATGGAAAATTAGGCTCATAATTTTCCTGCATAATATGCATTATGGCTTGAGGAATGAAAGGATGTATGTGAAGTTGAGGTGATGTTGACTTTGTATCTACCAATGTCTAGTACAAATTTTTATCTATATCTCCAACTTTCCTATCAAGGGTGGCTTCAAAATTAGACCTTGATTTCTCATGATGGATGGTTCTTTTGACATAAACTTACCTTTCCTCCTGGACTCCTTCTTAGATATATTTCCATGAGGGGAATGTCAAGAGGAGTTGGGAGGAATTATTGAATTTTAAACTTATATGGTGAGGATTTATGAGTGGTGATGGAAATTTCAGCATGGGGTTGACATGGAGTGATTGAGGGAAGATAAAATGGGTAATGAGGTGTTTGATGTTCTTCATGGGCTACCAGCTTCTCCTCAATCTTGGAGATGAGTCCATATATGTCAATAATGTCACTACTATTTCTATAATAACCTCTCCTAATGAAATACATTAACATTTATTTTTCCTATTTCTCTAATGTTCTAACCCTCCTAATGACATGTTTTTAAATTTCATATCCATACCCCTTCAACATATCAATGTTTATCATATTATTTTATTAGTCCAATATGGATTGTTTAAGGCTAGATATGGAATGGCTTGGGGCATGAGTAGGTTATATAGTAATATCATACATCTTCCATGACTAACCAAGAGGGTAACCAAGCTATAGAGGGGGTAGATGAGACTCATATTAGGTTTGATGATCTTGGTAATAAGGGGGGTCATCATAGGACTAGGAGGGGGTAATATTATTATGGATTAGCTATTAATAGGGAATATCAAGGTAGTAATCTTTTATGTATGACTAGTATAGGTCCTCATATTACTGGTGAGGATCAACAAGATGTATATAGATCATTTTCAAAATTATGAGAAGGAGGTGAATGATAAGGGTATCCACCATAGTTGTTCATATCAACCTCATATATCAAATGAGATGCAAAACTGATCAAAATATTTAATGAGATATACCTAGGTTGCTTACAACCAAAATATTTGATTTGGAATCACCATTGGTGCTAACTTGTTCACTTCCAAAAATTGATTAGATGAAAGACACACCAACAATATTTACACTCTTTTGGATCTTGGTCCCATTAGGCATGCCAGAACTATTGGAGGTTTAGGCTACACCCTAGCTAAAAGTAGAAGTGTTCAAGTCCTACTCTCAAACCTAGTCCAACATGGGAATTACCCCAGGCTATGGGTTACCTAATCTTGGGTCAAACCTCTAGTATTTTTAATGAGGCTAGCTCCTTTGATGTATCACTTAGCTCATTTCCACTAAAACCTATTAATTTTTGGGGTGAAAAGGGAGAGAAAGATAACTGAAAAGGAAATCTAAGCTAATGTTGGTGATGCACCTAAATTTATTTTTCAACCACTCTTTTGAACTTCAAAAACACTAATGAGATAAGTAAAGACTAAATCTATAATTCTAAATGTCTGTTATACATCAATATTTCATGCAGAGGTTCACCAAGTGATCAAAACCTGAGGGAAGTGATGGAAAGGCCTAATTCAAGGCATTAACTAGTTAATGTATCCATATTATAGCTCTAATAAAATGAAATTAAACACTAAGAATGACCTTCATACCAAGATAAAATCATAGCTAGGTGAAATCAAGACTTGACAAGGGAGAGATTTATACCACATATGCAAATCAAATTGACATTAACACACTATACTAGAATAATGAAATATGAAATAGTCATATATTCATCTCAAGAGGTTACAAAGCTCAGTATTGGTAGAGTCTAGTCATGCCCAAGAGAGGGATATATTTTAACTCTTAAAAGCTTGTATTTATAGTAGAAGGTAATGAGAGAGATGGGGAACATGTGTGCAAAAATCAATAAATGGGGTCCAATTACTTTAGTGGAGTCTCAACCACCTTTCTTGAATTTTCCACCATATTTTGATCAAATTAAGACATAATCCATCATAAACAAATAAAATTATATTTGTCCCAATATCCCTTGGCTAATTCATTGGTTGAGAAATATGCTATATGAGAAGAATGTTCTTAAGATGATGAGTCATGCTCTTGCTAAGAAAGAAACAATATTTTAGGTTTTGAGAATGTATTGAATGCTCCAACTACAATTTTCAACCACCAAATCTCTATATTAGGAACCTATGCCATCCTCTTCCTAGCTTGCTTATAAGGATAAGATCTTTATGTCCATCATCTTGATTGAACCATGATTGTGTCTACTTTAGGCAGCTAAATGTTCCTACTAGATTTTAGATGATATGATTATCATATTTATGCCTTGGTGTGCTCTTTACTATAACCACTGAACACATATCTAGTATAGATGAAAAATAATCTCATTTATTGGTTTTCATATAGTCATCATATCTACCTAGGTGCATTTTCATTGTTTGGACAACCTAGTATCCCACCTTTGATATTTAACAGACCCAAAATACCTATTTTACCTCTATATAGCTTTAAGGGCATCATTTGATCTTGAAAAATCCATTCTAGTTCAACTTGGATCATGTTTTGACCTCTAGTCAAAGTCCCATAACTTTAACCTTTGCTATCAACCGTCAATCTCGATCTTGGATTTGAAATTATGACACATTTGACCTTCATTATTGGCCATTGATCTTGATCTGGGCTTCTCATAGTATGCCAAATTTTAGTTCCTCATTTATTCCACAAGATCTTATTGAGTCCTTAACCTCTCATGAACCATAGATATACTTATTTATGAATGAACACGATCATAGATATTCCACTAGATTAACATGGTTGAGACACTTGGCAACTTCTCATTAGCCTTTGAGATCTATTGACTTGTTGACTCATTATTTACCATTAGATATTTTTTGTACAATGCACATACACCATTAATCTACCTAGACCCACTAACCTTGTCAGTCACTATACACCATTAGATCTTTGTTAGGACACCTAATATCTTACCACTTTTTATCTTCTCACTTATGCAGCTTTTAGACGTGATGTTCATCATTGATCTCTTTGGTATGATTGAATGCATGTTATTGGATCCTCGGGACCCACTGACTTATTAGACTACCTATTCTTCATTGGATCTTAACTTGAGCTACTAATATTTGTACACTTGTTAGCTCCATGTTAAACCTAGAAACATTTTAATTTAAATGGTTACTTCATGAAGCTTTAACTTGATGTCCTTGTAAATGTTTTACTCTATAAGTCTAAATTTAAAGCTTTATATCTTGAGATAGCAAGCTCATCAAGACATGAAATTTATAGAGAATGATCTTGGAATGAATAACTTCATGTCCATGCAATTTTTAATCCCTAAGATGCTTCCCAATCATACTTATAAAATGCATAATCAAGTTGACCAGTCTATTTCTACATGACATGTTGTGATGGTCTAGCCCTTTTATACTTGTGCAAGAACTTCCAAGGCTCAAAATGAGCTTATAAGACCTATGAAATCTACTTTATATTCTTGAGACACTATGAAATACCATGAGAACCCATTAAATCCTTTATTTAGAAATATTATACTTGTTTTCAAGTCATTACTTCTCAAAGATCAACAAATTACACTTTAAGCTTGCTTAAAGTGTTTCAAAAGCTTTGTAAACAATATGAGATCTTTGGACCACTCATTCCATCTAGAACACTTATTGAGTACATCCATCTAGGTAGAATCATTTTATGTAGGCCAAAATTGTCCAACAATTAGGAAATGAGGGTCTGTGACTACTTTGGAGCTGATAGGGATACCTCTATCCCACACAAAGGCTAGATAAATGTGACAATAGGCTCTAGGATAGGTCCAAGGCTAAGATAGGGATAATTATCCTCAAATAACACTTTTATCACTCAAATACCACTTTTGGGTGATTACACCCCCCCACCCAAATTTATTATAAAAAAGTATCAAAGTGAAATGACTTGGATAAAGGAAAAATAAGCATACTTAGATTTACATAGGAGGTGAAGCTTGTGAAGATGGATCTGAATACGTGAAGTTGGGTTTGAGTATATGAGGCATGCTCCAATGCATGTCTGATAAATTAAACATGTATAAATCAATCCTTACTTAAGATATATCAAAATAAAAATAATAAAATATGTATAGAAGTAAAGTTGAGTAAAGATATGGTAAATAGGAAAGGAATTAATACACCTCACCAGATGCATGAACCTAGTGACAACTTATGTGTGTGCATGTAAATAGTGATAAATCATTTAATAGCTTGGACTAATTTGATAGCTTTCTCAATCCTCATGTGTGGGAGGCTTAATAACTTAATCTAGTTTTGACTCCATCATTGCCCACCCCTTCTTTATGGATCATAACCTATGAATAGCTTAGATTAGACTAATAGTGTGTCCAACCCTTTCATGTAGGTGAATTAATAACTCAATTAGGATATGATTCCATAATTTCCCACCCATGTGTAGTAGATTCATCTAAAATTGAATAATGTGAATTATTGAAAAAAAATTAACTAGGTATATCTATGTATGTCAGCTCTACAGCCACTCAAGTACATTAGGTGGCTCTAGGCCACTTAGGAATGCCAACCATTATAGATGTAATAAGGCATGAAACTAGTACACAACCTATAATATGATATTAAGTGTATATAACATAGATAATGACATGTAATTTGTCATTCTATATGATCAACTCATGTGTGACTGAGCATATGGATATAGTGTGTTGTGCACATTGTGCCCCCAAATATGATATCTAAGTATATGGATTTTGCAATGAGTTGTAATAAATTGTATATGGGTATCTAGAATAATTATGGTAATGGTCATGTCATTCATTATGCCCCAAATTTGAACAAACGTATGTGAATATGAGTTAAACTAGTATAAATATGAGTAAAAATTGAGTATAACTAATATACCTATAACTAAATTAGTACAAACTTGTAATGTACCTATTGTACTATTTTGGTCAATCTGGGTTGTTCTAAGACTAAGTCACTAGACATTATCACCATATATTGGATAGTAGCACCATTTGGTGTTAGTGTCCTTATATTCTAAATTTTGTGTAAATGTATTAATTTTTAGGTCTCTATTTTCCCATTGTGTTTACTTATGTATGATTTTTGATAATTGATCCTATTTGTTGAAAAATGTACTCTGAGTGAAAATAAGATCTTGATCTCTATGACAAACACCTATGAATTCCCCCTCTTTTGAGGTGAGTTTTTAAACTTATGAAATAACTATCCTTAAAATTTTAAAAAAAAATCTATATAATGCATGTTAGTTGGAGTATATATGATATCTGCATGATAATATAATATAATGTGCATACATAACATAAGAATGTAAAATGATATGAGCATATTTATGCAATGTAAGATGAGTGTCATGTTTAGCATTCCAAAAGGGTGTCAAGAGAGATGTAAAAATATATATAATAATAAATCTAAGTAATATTGGGTGGCTACCTAGGGGATGGGGCATGATATCCATCATGATACTCAAGCAATAAGGGTGGATCCATAAAATCCCTCATGGCATTAAAAAATAGTGTATGTAACAAGCAAATACAAGTGTCATGGCCATGATGAATACAATAAAGCATACATAAAAAACACATGAGGCACACAAAGTATGCCAAGGAGCCATACTACAAGAGACATTTGTACATGTCACTAAATTTTAGAAAATAAAATATATAAGAACATGTTCAAATGTCTACATACATAAGTAAGAAATCACATGTAAGGACATGGGCACATATACAAAGCATACATACTATGAATAGAAGTGGTGTAGAGGCAAAGAATAATTAAATATTCAAATGCCCTCAAATATAATAATCATAAAGATACAATTAAGTCTAAACTAGGTAATCTAGAAATGAAATTATGCATGACTATGTAATAAAAATCTATGTAAGAGCTAGGATGTGCATATATTAAGTCTAAAGTAGTGATAGCTAGAAAAAAATCTAAGTAAGAGTAGCATGATCAATATCAATATATAAAAATTCTAAAACTAAGATGTATAGTATAGAAATATAGAACTTGGTAATCAAAACTATGTATAGGATTCTCCCAAGTGGGTAAATGTGTCAAGTGAAGACCCATGTATTAGTGTATATGTCCTAGTAGGTAGATAATAGCAAGTCTAGATTGGTGCAATGGACTTGAGTCTTATATCAATCTACAATCACTCAAAATAACAAGTGAATCATGCATGTATGATATAATAGACTATACTAAAATAGATAAAACATGTAGTGTTTGGTAAATTTAGTAAATTATATATAATAATGCATACAATCTATAAAATTTGTGTTTTTTGAGTAATTATTTGAATGTTTTTTGTGTTTTTGTATTTTATGGAAATAAGCTAAGTATAAGTAATATGAAAATGAATTGTTTACAAGGAGAAAGAGAGAAGTAAAGTATGTCTAAGTAAATGATGGAAAAAAATGAGATAGTATACAAGCAAAGTGGAATGTCTCTATAGACCCAAGAGCAAATCCATAAGATGTGGATAATAAAATGGTGGATCTAATGAGAGGTTATCTAGTATTAGATACTATATCTACCCAAACTTAAATAAGTCATCATTTTATGATCATTTTACCATTTTATATGTATTAGTGGATCCTTATCCTAGTCATTAGTTTATAGTCTATACATCTGAATAACATGTTTCTTGACTATGTAAGATGCCTCTCGTATGGTCCCAGGGTAAACCATATTGGACCACAAATTATATATATGAAACCTATGGTTTTCATCTATGTCATAATGTGAAATTTAAACCATGTGTCCCTTGTCATTAAATGGAAAACATCTATCTAAGCAATCAAATGTGGCATCCATTTCCTATAACCATGTACTACCAAGTGTAACCTAGAGATGAGTTCTCCTGCTCATAATAAAGAATAATGTATTGGCCACCTTGGGGACACATGCAACTAGTAGTGTGATATGTCTAATGGAATCTTGATAATTTATAACATATTGTAGCTCATTTTAGTAATAGCCTATGTGGTGTTAAAATGCCAAAATACAAGTATTAGTATCAAAATCCTCATCTATAGCCACATGGGCAATGTATCTATCTTCAATATAAATATAGATAGTTAGTGGATCATTATATGAGTATCCATATTAGTGATGAATCTATGATGGTGTTTGTATTTGTGAGGGTGCTTATACTTGTAGAGGTGTTTGTACTTGTGGATGTGCAAGTTGTATGATCTGAATAGTTCCCTAAGCCTTAAAATTATTTAATTTATGTTGTAATTTTGAGCATGCATTAGTATCATGTCATGTAAGTTTGTGAAAATGATAAAAGGTTAAACTTATTGTGGTGACAATCTACTAACTAATTTGTGCTAGACTTTAGGTAATACCATCAATCCTCTATCGAGTATTATTTGTAAGATCTGGTATGGTATATCTTATGAGCTCCCTACCCAAATATATATAATTGAGTATATATCCATAGATGTAACCATATGTACCAAATGAATGGAAGGATATGTCATTGATTGTAACTAAGTATGAGATCTTGTAGTTATAGGATTTTGAACAAATTGTGCTACCAGTGTAGGAAGAGGTATAAGTGCATTATAATTATCTATATATTCTCTTGAGCCCATTGGTGTGAAACTTAATCCACATAAATAATCATCACTTTCAATAGGTTTTGGATCATCCTCTATGGTGGACTAATAGTTTGTATCAGAGTTATGAATGTATGCTCCTTTTGAATTAACAAGTAGTGGTAAATATGCTATGAAAATCTCATCGTCTACATTGGGTGGGGATATTTGCATTATAGGAGAATATTTTTATATCATTGATGAACGTAATTGTGTTGTATAAATATCTATAGGAGGTTTAGGAATAGTCTTTCTAGAATCCCCAACCTCATACATATGCATCTGCTCAATCATAATATTGTGACGTGGGAATTCTATGAGAACATGAGGTATCCCATCTAAAGATGTGCTTGGGTTAGTAGGCTCAATGAGTCTAAAATATTTGAATGGATGATTATCTATTGGATAAGTGTATAATTATTTGTCATGTAAAAACTTGATGCATCTATGTAAATTAGAGGGTACAACCTCTATATCATGTATCCAAGGTTTCCCAAGTAACAAGCTATAGTTAAAATGATTAAGAATCACCTAAAAGTGTGTAGGTAATGTTTTTGGCCCTACCATAATGTATAATGTAATAGAACCTAATGTCTATTTAGGAATGTCATCAAACCCTTTGATATTATTATATGTCTTCTAAATGGATGCTATATCATCCCCCATGGTCTATATAAATGTGAGGTTGCATATATTAAGTCCTAAACCATTATCAATTAGAACTCATTTAATAGTGGTGGTATTGATTTGTGCTTGAATAAAAAGTGATGAATTTTAAGTAATTATTGACTATGAAGGAAATTCCTCATTAGAAAAAGATATCATGTCCTCAACATTCTTGGTAGTGTTAATGATAGATGTAAATTAAGTTGGTTATGTGTCACAAGTCAAATTTGTATGATTGAGTGTTTTAAAAATAATATCCTTGAAAATAGTTTCCTTTTGAAGTAATTCTAATATAGATATGTTGGCCAGTGTATTTTTCAACTAATCCATAATATCAAATTCTTTTTATTAATCTTTTGGTCCCATTGTAGTGTGTTAGGGATGAGGAATAATTTTGGAATTATGTTTCTCTTTTATAGGCTAAGGAGGCACCCTACTTTACCTAGAAATAACTCAAATTTTAGGATGTAATATTTACTAGGGGTGAGTAATAGACGTGGGATGGGAACAAAGATAATCAATTGGTCTAGTGGAGGTAGAACAAAAGGAGTCTTCTGATCCCTTTTTCATATATTAGTAACTGAAGGTAACTCAAAATGATCCATGTAACAATGATCCTCATAAAAATGGGACTCACATAAGGAAGGACCAATGTGTAAAATAAGCTTATCTCTAACATGATCCATGAAAGGAGTGATATACATGTGCACTTTTATAACTACTAGCTAGTAATAAACATGTTAAGCAAAGCACAAGGCTTTGTAACATGAAGTATAAAATGGAATCTATCATGATAATCATGATGATAGGCTACAAATTAAAAACTAAGTAGATGTTAAAAATGTAAACCCTAGGGATATCTAGGGTTAGGGTTTAGAACAATGTTCAAAGTAAGTTAGGTTCAAAAAATGTTTTAAAATTTTAGGATTAACAAGTGTAAATCCTATATTTGTTAAAGATTTGAGTAGACTAAATCAGGTAAATAATATTCAATAAATATAACTATTGATATTTTATAAAATTGACTAGATTTGACTTTTCTAAAAATTGTAATAAATAATGCAAATAAAGACTTCACTAGAAACTACTTGATACAAATGATCTAAGAGTTATAAATTGAGATGAAATCTAGTATGAGTGTCTTAAACTAAACAAAGGTGTCAAAACATCTCTTGGATAGTAGCACCAAAATTGGATAGTAGTTTTATTATGAGTAAAGTGGTAGTAGTACCGTGATATTAGAAGTAATGTCCTCTATGTAGGACTATCTCAAACTTCTAGGTACATCTATGTTTAGATATTTGGGTTCCTTTCCTACATTCACAAGTTATAGAACCCTATATTGTGCCTATAATAACTATTTTTTTATGCAAACCCTAATCTTCCATACAACTAAGGCATGAGATGAAAAGTATGTTCATTAATAGGGTCTCAACACCCCACTATAAAGAGATTTGCCTACATACCAAGACTTTGAGGAGGGATCAATCCCAATGTAGTTCTCCCCACTTAAATGATAGTGAAAGTAAAAGTGATACTATAATATTAGAGGTGTTGAGTGCCTTGAATGTGATTAAGACTAAAAATATGAGCTTAGGGCTGTTATATATGGTATTATGTAGAAGTAGGAGAGAATAAGGATTGATAACCTCAATTATGCTCAATTTTTTCTATATTTGAATGTGTATGTTGCATCTAATTTTTATCTAGTGGTTATAGAGATAAAATTCATATATTTATGATGTTTGGTTTCTTGTGTGGATGATAAAATATGTATAAGTTGACCTTTAGAGGCTTAAGTTTTAAAAATATATCCATTCAGAAAAATATAGGGAAAAGGACATTCGTACCATTTTAGGGATGGTGATAGTGTCCAGCTAGTAGAACACTTGGAATGAAGGGCCAAAATTAGGAAATGAGGATCTAGGACTATTTTAGAGCTGACTAGGCATATGTGTGGCCCACACAAAGGATGGATAAGTGTGACAATAGGATATAGGATAGGTCCAAGACTAAGCTAGGGATATGTATTTTGAAATAACACTCTTAGCACTCAAATGCCACTTTTAGGTTATTACACTATGCCATAATCCAATAATCAAATATTCCTACACCATAACCCTATAAACCTAATTTTAATTCTCAATATTTTATCAAATATGGATACAAATTAAAAGTGTTGGGAAAACATGAATAGGTTATATCTCAACACATCTCTATTAAAAATAACATAAATCTTTAAACCATAATCAATCTACTTGTATCACACCTTATTTCCAAAATGCCAAATATGAATGTACACATGATTCCACAATAGATATACCTTTGGTTTACCATCATTTGAATTATGATACCACTTCACCAAAAAATTTGACATTTCAAATGATGAGTCATTATTAAAGTACTTTAGGGCATATGAGGTTCTCCCTTCTTTCTATCATAAGAATAGGTTTACTCATGCCACATCTACTCATTCTTATTTTGGTGATAACAATGATACTAATGTCTAGCATATGTTCATAACACTATTCTTAAAACACCATTTATTGTAGATCAATCTATGTTTCTAAATGAATAAATAATACAATTTAATTATTTAGAATAGATAAATACCCTTAGCTGATATTGATTATAATGATGATGCAAGATGATGAAGGTAAGGCCTATTGACAAGTCCTACATGATTACCCATAAATATTTTATTAGGATTACTCAAATATCCTAAGATTTACCCATTAATGGTGATGCATAATATATTATTATATCTTGATGCAAAGCCTATAAAAAAACTCACAAAATGCATCTTAGAGTGTCATTGCTAGTCACAAAATAGATTTAAAAACTATCTAGATGTTATATCCATACGATCCATTGCATATTTTGATTGGGTATCCAACATTGTGCCTATTACCAATTCTAATGGATAAATTCTATGTTGCATTAATTATCATGATCTAAATAAGGATTGTCCAAAACATGACTTTCCATTAACTAATATCGACATGATTGTCAAATCTATAGTTGGGTCTAAGACATTTTAATTTATGGATGGTTTTGCGAGATAAAACCAAATTAAAATCAACCTAATAGATAAAGAGAAATAGAAGATTTTACCACTCTATGGGGCACATTTTATTATATGGTCATCCTTTTTGGACTTTAAAATATCAAAGAAACATATGAGAGGGCCATGAATCATATATTCCATGTTTTTATTGAAAAAATAATTGAGGATTATATTAATGATTTAATTTCCAAATACAAGCATTAACAAGACCATGCTCATGATTTACAAAAAATATTTGAATTTTATGCAAGTTCAATTCACATTTAAATCCCTCAAAATGCATTTTTAGAGTGTCTTTTGTAAAGATCCTTGCATATATTATTTCCTAGTTAGACATCAAGGTTAATCCCTTAAAGGTAAAATATATTGTTGAGATGCCACCACCAACTAATATAAAATAGATATGATGGTTATAGGGTATAATTTAGGCTCTCTGACCCTTTATTACTAAGTTGGATGATAAAATGATTCCATTCATGCATTTTTTTAAAAAGGACATTAAATTTTTATGGGATGACATTTTCAACAAAGCTTTGATAAAATCAGATTATATTTAGTTAACCCACTAGTACTCATGCCTCATGTTCCAGATAGGCCACTTCTTCTCTATATCTTAGCAACTCCTGAGGATATTGGAGCCCTATTATAAAAATATGATGACAATCATAAAGAATGGATAACATATTTCATTAGTTACCAACTAGTTGATTATGAAGGGAAATATTAAATAATTAAAAATTTATGTGTAGCCTTATTTTTTGTTACACAAAAACTATGACACTATTTGATCAATAATGAGGTTTATATGATAGTAAATAAGATCCATTAAAGTTCCTTATAAAAAAATTCCCATCATCATCCACTTCAAAAAATGGTGATGCAACTTATATATTTTGATCTTAAAATTATGTTCCAAAAGTCTATAATAGGGCAATTTATAGGAGACCAATCGGTTGTCACTCCATTACCTGATCTTTTTCTAATTACTGACACTTTTCATGATGAATTCAAGGCATATAATATATCTCTAAATCCATGGATAGTGTTTTTATATGGATAAAAATGTATAACAAGAGTGGGTTCTATGATTATATTCTACACCCCTAATGGTAAATACATACCTTTATCTTACAAAATAACTTTTTCTTGCATGAGTAATATATCATAATATGAAGCCTTGATAATCAAATTGTCAATAGCAAAAAAGATTCATATTAAGGATATTAAGGTCTTTTATTATTTTCAATTGATCTTTAATCAAGTTACCAATCATTAAAAAACTAAATAAGAAAACCTTTATACCACATGAATAAATGGTGGATAAACTAAAGTAAACATTTGATACATTTTCTATTAATAGTATCCCCCATAAAGAGAACCATCATGAAAATGTAATGGCTAGTGTGACATATTTTATGACCTTTGGTATCAAGATGACCATATAAAATTTACCATATGCTAGTTACAATATCCTTATATTCATTCTAATAAAATGAATGCCTTAACCATTCTTTCTATTACTCACAGTTCTACAAACATTGAATGGTACAATGATATTTATAATTTCCTTTACCAAGATTATATACTAGGCCACTTTATGAAAAATGCTAAACATAAATTACAATGTGAAACACATTTTATGTTATTAGTGGGAATGATTTATTCAAATGGGATTTCAATACACATCTTCTTTTATGTTTAAGATAGATGAGGCACATACTACATTATTATAAATTCATACTAGTGAGTGTGGAGAACATTTGAGTGGCAAGGACATGTCACAAAAATTATTACATCAAATAAATTATTTTCCTACCATGGAAAAAGAATTTATTTAACATGCCAACTTATGTTTACAATTCTAAAAATATAACAAGTTTAACCATGCACCATCATATGAGTTATATCCAATTGTCTTACCATGACATTTCTCTTTATGGGGATTTGATTTGTTTGGAAAGATAGATCCAATATTCACTGGTGTACATAAGTTCATAATCATAGCTACATAATATTTTACCAAATTGTTGGAGGTAATTTTCCTTGAATTTACTATAAGAGATGAAATATGTAGGTTTTTGATGACCAATATTATTTCTCATTATGTCATAAATTCAACTATTATTTTTTACAATGAATCATCATTAAAAAACAAGATAGTTAAATGTTTTTGTAGTAAATTCAAAATAAAACATACCCTTTCTACACCTTACTATCCAAAGGTAAATGGAAAGGCAAAGGAAATAGATAAAACCATCGTCTAAATATTTGGAAAAACAGTTGAACAATACAATGTAAATTCGCATCAATAGATGGTATATAATTTATAAGCATACCATAATAGTGTCCACACCCCTATTTAGGATACACCTAATTCTTTGATTTATGGTATAGAGGAAATTTTATTGATTGAACTTGAGATACATTCCCTCCATATCTCTCTCAAATATATTATAAAATATAATGAATATCATGAAATGAGATTACATCAATTATAACAACTGAGTGAAAAAATCAAAAAGGCTATTGAACACTTATGATTTTATCAAGATAAAATTAAACATGTATAAAAAAACATTTATCCACATGACTTTATTATGGGTGCCTTGGTATTAAACAAAATCAAAAAACACCAATGTAGAAAAAGACAAGAATGGAAGTTTAAACCAAATTGGTTGGGACCATTTTTCATTAAAAAAATGGGAAAAGGTATATACCACATAGTTACAATTGAATTAAAACCTCTAAAAATTTAATGGACATCATGAAATTGCATAAATATCTTGCTTTAGATATTCTAAAAATACTAAGAAAATTTTAAAATATCAAAACTCAAAAAATATGTTTCACATTTACATATCATATTATCTCCTTGGCATATATATTGTTGGTTCCATGTTGGTGGATTGCATATTAGTATTTGTCATATATGCATGTGTTTCACACATTTTAATTATGGTTCAAACATACATAGATACATGATCTATGGACTTTTATATGTTGTGTTTTCCCTTTACTCATGTCATCAAGACATTGGAGGCATCCACCTATATGATCATAATACATCCAAGTTATATCATTATATGGTAATTTTAATTATCATGTTTGAACTCATATGTGTACTTACACATTTGTTTATCCATGTTTATAACTTTTGCATTATACTTGATATGATATGTACTTAATGTTTTTTGCTAACACAAATATTGAGGGACTAGTATGATATGTTTATGCTAGTTTATTATGCTTTCATCTATGCACTTCCTTAAGTATCTTTCATTGTCATTGTATTTATTGTTTGAGAATTTATGTCATTGTTTTTTGTATGTTTCTATTTGATTATGTCATTATTTAGTTTTTAGACATTTGACTAAGTCATGTCCATTTGATTATGCAACATTATAACATGACCCTTGTTTATGGTCTCCTTGGACCTTTGTCTCTTAATTTGAATTTTGAGTGATCTTATATGTGTGATTTATTACTTGTTTAGATTATATTATTTTAGATTATGGTAAAAGCAGGTTTTGAAGGGACCCTGAAACCCTATACATCAAAAAAAGATAAACCTTAAAGCCCAAAGAAGTTCAAAACACCAAAACAGGTACAAACCAAACCAGGTAAAATAGGAACCTAAAAACAACAGAAAAGACCAGATGTTTCTACTGACACTACACAGAACGTACCATCGACAGACAGGAACAACATCCTTCAACCTTCAAAAAATAATTAATTACCTTTTACATGAATGAAGGTTCATATCTAGAGGGGGGACCAAAGGCTTAGACTTCTTCCTCTTCACAGCGGTCCATCCATCCTCTACCTTAGCTGCCTCTGTCATCCATACCTCAAGAAATGGTGGTCCATTAAGCCCAAGGGATACAGATGACTCATCAATATCCTTATGAACACCAACCAAAATCTGGCTCCTAGGTGGATCCTCCAAAATAGGGGGAGAAACCAAAGCCTCCACAACCACTGGCTTTGAAAGATCTTTAATCTCAGTCACCACAGGACCATCTATGGAGTCTTTCACCAGCGGCTCCTCCTCAATCATTGGCTCGGAGTGAATGCTATCTTCATTCTCAGAATTAGCCAGATCTTCCATAGGTTGATTAGCTATATAGTGTTCTGAGGAAGCATTGGCCCACCAAGAATGTGGTCTTCTGGACTTTGAAATCCCTGCCAAACAACGAGCAGCCAGATGACCCGTCTGGTGACATCTTCTGCACTGAAAAGGTACACCCTCAAAATCCAACATTTGTGTCCAAGTTCCCCTTGGGGAGTTCAAGAAAATCGCCTCTGGTAGGCCTTTTGAAACATCCATTTCAACCATAAAGCGAGCATAGGTTGAATGGTAACCAAACGAAGTATTTTTATCCACAAACAAAAAGTCTCCTATTGCATTCCCAATAGTTTCAAAGATCGGTTCATGCCAAAGATGTATTGGTAGATTTGGTAACCGAACCCATGTCAAAACCTTGTTAAAGGTTTCCGTAAGTGGATTAAAATCCTTATGCCACCATTTGGCCATGAGAGGATATTTGCCCTGCCATAAAAAATCACTGTTACTCAAGATTATCCTCCTGTCCTCAGGGCTTTGGAAGACAGCAATAAAGAATCCTTTTACGCAGGGGAAGATTTCAACACTGTCTTCAATAAGTGGCACCCAATTCTTGGATATCCATCCATGTAGATCAACCAGCGAGGGCCAAAAACCTTGAAAATGAAAAATAGCAGCTTGAGAGGAAAAAAATTCTATCCTTTCAAGGATTCCACCAACTATTTCTAGATCTAGATTTACCCTAATGGGTTTTAGAGCACTTACTGGAAATGCAGGGGATGGCCCAGATAATGCACGAGGCATAGCATCGTGTAGATTCACTTCGAATGCAGCCACATCCGTGAAAGATCTTCCCCCTGCTTCATACCCTGATCCAGTAGCGTTGGCAGAACGCCCAGTTGAAAACCTTCCTCCACCCGCAGGAGCAGTCTCTTTAGGGTTCATAACCCTCTCCTTGCATGCTGAATTAGAGACCGTAGCTGATTTAGGGGCCGTAGCCACTTCAGCCACCTGACAGTCGTTCCCCAAATTCAAATTTTCAGTCTGCGCGCGCATTGGAAGTGGCATTTCTGGAAGCATGTTTAGATTATATTGTTACTATCTAGATGTTGACATGATATAAATAATGTATATTAAGGCTTGGTATGATCACATTATTCATGCTTTAATAATATATCTATTAAATCGAAGGGGACAAGGAATATTAGTGGGGGCATGTGCCATGGAGGAATGAATTCCACATTACTTCACAAATTCATATTATAATTGGGGAAGATTTTGAAATAATGTTTTCCACACTTGTTTAGTATTTAGTATACCCAGATTGTAGTGGGGGCATGTTTTTGAGACATGTCCTCCACATTGAAACTTACCCCAGTTCTCATATTTAGATGGCAGTGGGGCATGTTTCAAAAATATGCTCTCTACACTTACACCAATTATTAGATTTATATTATAGTGAGGGAATATTTTGGAAACATGTTATACACACATTAGTTCTCAAATTTAGATTGCAATGGGGCCATGTTATAGAAATGTTCTTTCCAAAATGGTACTTATATCAAATTATATATTTATCCATATATAGTGGGGGCATGTTTTGGAAACATATTATCTACACTTACACCATTTATTAGATTAATATTGTAGTGGGCTAATGTTTTAGTAAAATTTTATCCACACTTAAACTAGATTTTAGTTTCATAGTCATTAGGGGCATGTTTTTGAAACATGTTCTCGACACTTAACACAATTTTTAAATTGGATAAATTACATAGTTATATGATTCAAATACACATTTGTAGAAAAATTCTATACATTCGTACTGCTTCATACATATATAAGGTACATATGCTATTTAATTTATACCTAATATTATAAAATTAAATCAATTTCAAAATCTAAATACTTTTAGTTTATGTCATCACCCACTAGGTTGGACTATTATAGACTATATTAAGCCAATTTACTTTAGTAGTTGGTTCACTTTTTAGTATGGTTGAGGTGATTAAATCAGTAAATATTGTCAAGTTTATAGGTTTGAATTGATTACATCATTTAGCCTTACCAGTTTTATAGTGTGATTTGACTTTGTTCACTCACACTCACCAAGTTATAAGTATGATTGGGTTGTAAAATTGAGTTAGAATCAATTTATGAGTGGAAACTCATCTTTTCTCCAAGTTTGGGTGCATGTGTACTCTAATATATATCTATATATCTCTTTAGATATATTCACTATATATATTTTAATATTTGTCTTAATATCAGATCTAATGATTCAAAATGATATATTTTTTCAAATTAAATTTCTAAAAGACAAGATGATTGGATTGATACATAGGTGTACTTCTAATCCTTGATCTCTTTTAATTTAAATCATTTCAATGATTTAAATTTCATATTATATGCATTGATCATATATTGTAACATGTTCTTTGTTTTAGGTCAGTCACAAATAAATCACTCAAGATGGACTCAATCAAAGATAAGGTGTGTTATACACACCCAAATATGCATTTCTTCTCCTTTAAACTAAAATTTTCATTACTATATTAAATGGGGGGTAATATACACACTATTTATAAATTAAATAACACCTCAGTCTTATACACTTGAAAAATACATATCATGGATGTACCTTTAGCTTCTAGACCTTTTATACTAGCAAAAGGATCACATCCACTATCTCTCTATGCCTAATTATTTATCTCTTAGTTTGACCAATGTCATTATGATGACTCAAACCTTTTATCTTGACCAGAATATTATAAACATGATTATTTTCCATCTCTACAAGTTTTGTACCTACATCTATTTTCTAGTTTCCAAAACACTTGCATCCCAGTCATAGGCCTACATCAATGCAAGTGTCATATTCTAACATAAGTTTTTAGTGCCCTAAAGTCATATAGTTTGGAAATAAAATGTATTCCTATATTAATCATAAGTTATTTAATGTGAGATATTATCCATATGGATTGGTCTAAAAAAAATATGAACCCTCATTCGTTCATCACTTAGCATAGACAATAAATCACTCAATCAAGCACTCAAGTGAACAAAGCTTCCATGTTTTATACTATTTCCATATAAATCATAGGAATATAATATCCATAGTTTTGAATTACTAAAGGAATATTTCATGAGCCACATTTTCAAAGTTACAAGCTAGGTCACTATTGTAATTATTTATCACACATTACATGATTCACACACAATCCAACATGTAGGAGAGAATTAAATAAGTTTGAGTCCCTCTTTAGAGTATTGACTATGTATGCAAAGCTCATTTAAATAGTAGTCTTTAGGGTAGCTTGACATCACTTTAACATTAACATATTTTTATCACAACCATTATGAATATGAAGAACTAGGGTTTTGTTATTTAAGAAGGATCAAAAGAATGTGATCTCAATTTAAATGTACCAAAATGAAAGTGAAAAACCTAGAGGAATATAGCTGGTTGCATCTAGTTTCAGTAGGTATTCTATAATAAACACATTCCTCTAATTTAGATACTAGAATTTACGTAACTATCCCATGTTGACTTAAGTGTATATGACTATAGATGCACAATTTCTAAAATCAGGTGATTATTCTAGAATCCAAACTAAGTCTAGTTTCTTCATCTTCTAGATCCAAATTTGTATTATCATAATAACCAACAGAGTATCTTTTTTTCATTACTATTTTAATATCTAGCATAGTTTTACTTTCTATCTATAAAATCTCATCATAATAAATTTAGTATATGTTCTATATAAGTTTCATAAATAATTGGCCTACTTTAAATATAGTCTACAATCTATGTGCTCTAGGATATCCCTACCACTTTATCCCTTTAATCCCATTAATCTAGATTTTAGGGTTAATAATAAATGTGTTTTATCAACACTATGTATCATGATCTTTTTGAATGATCACATTAGGCCAAGTGTTTAAACCTAATTATTTGATACCATAATGTGATAACCAAACTACTCATAAACAAAACCCCCCTTTTTTTACTTTAATTATCAAGTTTTGTAATAGATAAAATAGTGTTTCATGTTAATAGTGTTTATAACGCATCAAGGTGTGTTTCTCTTACTCAATATTACTTTTTTTAAAGTATAGCATTTATCCAATTGAAAACCTTAATCCAAACAACTTGTTTTCAATAGAATAATGTATCAATTGAATAAAATAGTGAAACATACTATTTACAACCATAAATAGTATAATCTAGCTTAAATTATTACCTACATGACTATTTTTTATCCTTTTTATAAGTATACAACTATAACTATGATAATACAATATCATATAATGAATCTGCTATAAATACAACAACCATTGATATGTTGTTACTCAAAAGATACAATTAAATACATCAATCAAAAAATACATCTAAAATAAAATTATGGCATCCATGAGTTACTTCAACATTTTTTTCTATCTATAAAGAGAGGGAGAGAATCATCTGAGTGTTTTTCTCCAACCACAGACTAATGGTCTCTCGCACACCTCCGCACTAGGATTGGCTCTTTAATTCATGAGGGAGCAAATGAATGAAGAGTGAACATTCAAAACCAATCTAGGAACATAATAAATATATAAAATTACTATTTAATGGAACCTCCATGTAAATATACAAAATATTATAATCAATAATGGATAGACAACGTACAAATATAATATTATTTTTACCAATGAATTTTATAGTAAAATTATATTATAAAAATCTAAGTCTATTCCACATGAATAATACTTACTGATGAATCATAATAACTAATTTCATCACTCCTTTAACCATATGATGAACACTTTGGAGAAATATTCCTTATTATTTTTCATCATCCTTTGAGAGTATTGATGCATGTCAGTGTATCACAAGTGGTTCTGACTGTTTAAAAAAACTAATCATTTTTTACTTCAAAGAATCTAATGAATGAGTTATAGGTTGTGATAATCCTATTATCTATGGTATAAATGTGGTAGAACAAGATAACTATTTCATAATATTTATAAAGTTTGGTTTTTTGGAGCAACCATGGCCTGCTAGTTAATATTTATGAAAAATAAAGCAATCTTGGCTAAGTGAATTATGCTCAAAGAACTAGATTTAATATTTAAGTTAAAATTTATATTTACAATGGAACTAATATAAAGTGAAATGATCAAATAAAAATCAAAAGGAAGAGTAAGGTAGAGAATAGATATACTCATGTTGTTGTTCTTTAGCACAGATATTATGACAAAGTTCAAATATCTTACAAATATTGACTTAAAACCAATGTATAACACAAAATATCATAAGATCAGATCCTAATACACATTAGGAAAGATTATAAGGAAATGAAAGAATACAAATAAGAACTTGGTTCACTTTAAAGATTTATCCCTATAAGTAAACAACATAAGCACATTCACATGAAAGGAAAAGGTAAATAAATGAACTTAAGAAATTTTAGTAAACCTAGAATTAGAATAAGTTACCAACTCTAAAATATTAAAAGTGCACATCAATAATCAATGAGAACCGTTCAAATCTGAATTGTAAACTAGACAATTGAGAGAGAATCCATGATAATACTTTACACAAGCAAATATGGATAAAATTTATAGAACTCCTTGCTTATATTAATTTTTCAAAAGTTTAAAAAATAGTTTTTGGCTTCAAAAATCCCTCCCTCTTTTACAATGGACAATACCTCTTTATATAGGCAATCCATGAGGTATGTCAGTCATTCGTGTCAAATTTTAAGGACAACTACCCTTTAACAATCATTCTAGAAACTTTTAAAGACTCCATATGACTAACCTATAAGTAGTGATTTCTAAATTATGCATGCCTTTACAAAGAACAATATTATCTTTTCAAAATATTACACATGTTAGTTACAAAGTAATATTCCTAAATCAACTAGCTTGACCCTTTTGTAGATGATGTGCCCTTTTCTATTGTTACAATATCCTTACTAATTTTTCATGCTACTCATCAATTACCTTTATATTAACCATAGGTTCCATGAATATTTCATCCTCTTGATCTATTAGTCTTTGAAGTATTTATCATCCCTTTTTAATGCTTCTTTTATGCTCCTAGCCTCTCCAATTTTCTCCTCTATAGTAAAGATCATGTCAATGATCCTACTATTATTTGCTCTAGTCTTTCCTTATCTCTTACTTCTCACTTCTTGCATGACCAAGTTGGATTTGAGCTTAAATTCATCATTAGTGATGAGACCTATGGAAATAAGTGTGGATGGTCCAGTGATCATAGCCCCAAGTATATGCTTTATCTTATCTTCTATTTATTTATCATACACAAGGAGAGTCTCCAAGTTTTTGGACCATGTACTCAAACTTTTGATCTTATCCACTAGAAATCCCATTATTGTGTTTAGATGTGCCAAGCTAGTTACTTAAAGTTAGGAATTTGATCCTCAATTAAGACATTGATCAAATCCTTTATTTTGCCTCTAAATTTCTACCATTGGTTAAAAAGGCCCTTAACTACTGCATCTTGTTTTTTTAGCACACTCTATCTAAACTTTAGTGACTTCAAAGAATTAAACATGTCAAATAAATTCTCTTCAAACATTTTAACCATTACCTCCAAAACTGATAAGACCACTTTTTAATCCAAGTTCTCCTTCTACTATTGCATGCCTTTGAGGGAAACTTGAAATTTTTCTACTTGTGCTTTGGCTAATTCAAGCACATTCTTGTCAAATATATTATTCTCTCCAAGCCTATGTCTTCCCACTAGGGTTAAATTGGTCAGTGGCTCTACCTTTTGGTAAGTGATCTCTTCACCACCAACTATGACCTTTTTCTTTGTGACCCTTTACAATCCAACTATTTTTGGGTTAAAATTGATACCCACCAAGGATTTGGTTACCTTGGGAGCTAGGACTTCCATTTATGTTTCACTTGATTCTCTTGGATAATCCATCCTTTTTTCCTCCTCCTTTTTCAATGCAACTATACATGGCTTAAGCTCTTCATGAATAATAATATTGGTGGCTTATATCATAGCCCAAGGATGGTACCTAGTGGGAAATTTATATAATTTAACATAGATGAACCATTCTAGAATGGTTGGACCATGAATCAAGTTTTCTTATCTAAAAAGATTTAATTCACTCAAAAGATGAGTGAAATTCACCCTGGGCTTCTTGGTCCTTACTGGAACCATGGCCATCTCAGCTTTTCTTTTGGGGGTATCCATAGGAACTAGATATAATATTTATTTCCCATATTCCTCTTTTATTTCCTCCATATGTACCTCTTCCTCATCAGACTCATAGGCACTAGATAACATCTTTAAAGCATATTCAACTATATACCTAGGGTCAATGATACCATGTGAATTTCCTCAATGGGTGATTCTTGTTCTTCTATCAGGGCTAAAAAAGATGCAATTTCATTAGGCCTTCTTTCCTATGTCCTTTGTTTAATCTACATTTCAGGTTTAGGTTCTACTAATGGAGGTCTAATAGTTGTGATACTTAGAAAATAATATTATCTTGACCCTAGATACCGTATATTATCTCCTCCCTTTTATTATTTTAGCATCCTAGATTCTATATTGATGTTGTGTTTTTTCAATTTCCTTATGAGCTTAAAGAATGAATATGTTTTTGTTTACATAGGGAAAAATGAATATGTGGGTGATCATAAGGCACATTCAACATCCATTTCACTTTCAAGTGCTCCTTAACTCTCCCATAGGGGTCCCACTACCTTAGCTCATCAATTTTTAAATTAAAATATGTCATATGTTTATAAGTAGCCTTAATATTGTCCCATTTTATAAATACAATCATACCAATGGTTATGAGGAGGGTGTGAATCTATCCCTTCTTTTTTGTCTTTCAAAGACCATCTATTCCATTGTATATTTGATAAGATACTTCTTGCTCTACTAGTTTGATTGGTACATGGATAGGTAGCCTGAGTGGGGTGTATTATGTCCATTCAATAAGTATGATGGTATAATATGGATATATCCATATGTTCCCCATGGCTTTAATAATTTATTTTATTAGGGGGTTAGACCTTATCATTGGGGTCCCTATGATGGCCTCCCTAAGGGTTGGGTAAACATAGTAACATATGAATTAGATGTGAACCCTATACTATAAGATGTGTAACTTGGAGTGATATTGTTTGTGTCCCATCAGGTGACCATTCCCTAAGGTTGGGAATTTGTATTGTATCAAGAACATCATTTATAAGGTCTGACATCATGTAAAATTGAGCCCTAGTCTTCTTCTTGATTGTATAAAATTATCTACTTAGAAGGGTGTAGATTACCTCACCTAGAGGAAGGGTGACCTATTTTTCAACCATGAAGTAGAATAAGGGCACCCAAATTTTATCTACATATGTAGTGGTTAGATTCCCACATAATTTTTTCATCATTGTCATGATCATTCTAATCCTTGGTCTAAATTGGCTAATGGGGATGTTGTTATTGAAATATGAAAACACTTGATTCTTATAATATAGCCATAGGGTAAGGATACTTTTTAAGTCATTTTGTTTGGCCTAGTTGGTGATTTTGGTTAGGTCTAATTAGGGTTTAGGAAATTTATAGTAGTTCTCAAAGGCTATATGATAGATTTAAGAAATCTTCTTGAAACTACACTCATGAATAATCATGTCCTTATCTATTTTACCATCCCTAAAAATGGGAGCAATGATATCGATATAGTGAATTAACTCAGGGTTTATTACTGCATAATATAGACATATCATCTAGATCATGACTATGTCATCATAGATCCTCTTTGAAAACACATTCTTATCTTCATCTCTTATAATGGTAGGGTGTTATTTAATGGTCCACAAAATCTTGGACCAATGATTGTCTCTTATGTTCAAAGTTATGGAATTGAACTATATGTCCTTAAAAATTCTCCCTTCTATGTATATGGTCAATTAGAGCTCTACATCGTCCCTATAAATACCTTTTTGAGCTACCATGGTTGTGAATTTTGTTAAATTTTTCACGATTGGATCATACTTTAGCTCTAGATTGAATTATTCTTGCATAGATGCCAATTCACCTCTCCTTAGCTCATTTGTAATGATCATAGGGTCAAATTAGGGATTTTATTTATGCTAGGGATTTTATAAAGGTATTTATAGATCTTAAAAGGTGGAAAATATTTAAATTATGTAAGCTTTTTGACTTAGATCTTGCTCAGATTTGCACATTTATACCTTTACCTTTTCGGGTCCATAAAACCTTTTGAATTGATGTGTATGCCAATGTATAATTACCATGTCATTTCATTTATTAATTTTTGAAATGTGACTATTTCCTCTAAGACATTTTCAACACCTCATTGGGTTTATATCTTTGAAAAGTCCACCTAGGTTCATACTATTGGATCTTCTTACATGGATCATGTTTTATTGATCTTGATCTAGGAGCTTGAATGCCATTGGATGATTTGCTATATTCCCTACATTTATGACACTTGTCACTTCTAAATTCATTCTTAGTTTCATTGAAATGTTAACATTGATCTTATACCATTGGATCATCTCTACTTGGATGAATGTGCTTCATTGATCTTTATTCACTAGGTTCTCTCCTTTGATCTGTGTCATTGATCAAAAGGTGTATGCTCATCCATGTATTATCAATCTTCAATAAGATTCTTGATCTTTAATTTGTGTCCCATGGTTGTGCTACTTCTAATATTTGCATTTGATCATAGGTTATTTGAAATTTTAACCTTTGTTTCACAATGTTGGATCATCTTTGGTTGATTGAAAATGCTCCTTTGGATCATAATCTAAAGGGTTTATATGCACTATTAGATCTTTTTTCCTAGTTGAATATGTATCATTCATCAAGGTGCTTGACTAATTGAATTTGTCTCACATCATTGGATCAATTTTTCCCTAGTAAATGTACACCATCAATCCTATGGAAAATAAAATGAAACAAGTAAGGTTCAGGGAATATAGAGAACTTAGACTAAAGTTTTAGACTAGGGTTTTATTCATGTTGATCAACACGATAAAATATTAGGATAATATTTTAAGTTAAGTTTTAAATGATGATAAATCATCCTCATAGATAGTAAAAGACATGAAAAAAATCTTAGCCTAAGGTTTTTATTATATTAATAAATGCAATTAAAATTTTAGGATAAGGCTTTAGGCTAAGTTAGAACATAATGAAAAGGAACATGTGATTAACTAACCCATAGGAACAAAGGGGGTTTGAGACATAAAGGTACCAAGAATAATATTTTTCAAACTAAGATTTGGTCATATTAATAAACATGACTAAACCTTAGGATAATAATTAAACTAAGTCTATGACACAAAAAATTATTCCCATGCAAAATTTTCAAATAATAAGACCCACATAAATTTGAATTCAAATTTAAAAGGCTTGGGCTAAAATAAATAGAATAAGGGTTTCTATATGATCAAACATGAATTCAATTGAATCTCAAACATTTTAATCAAAGGGTTAGTTTATCATTTGAATCTTAAAACCCTAGATGTTGTCCATAATGTTGAGACTCCATTTGGATTGCAACCTAGAAACATGAAAGGTGACCATTAGAAACCTTGGGAAAAATAAGATAAAGATAAAATAGAGATATGTCATTTAAGCTGATAGAGAACCATGTGTGGATGATTTTCAAATAAATAATTATGATAAAGTCACATTTTCAATTCAAGGCACAAATTTGTAAAATTTTGAAACAAGGGTCCCCATTTCTAGAAATGGGGGTATGTTGACCTCAACAAATGGTGACTTATAGGGGAAGATAGAAATATGTTAGAATTTAGAGACTCTAGTTTAGAATAATAACTATGATACTTTTTCCACATGATTAGGTACCATAGTTAAGATCAATCCATAACTAAGACAAGTCTCACACATGCAGGATTAGAACCAAACATCAAAACATAGCCATGATGTGTGTGTGATTTGATTCCAATTACTAATTGCCATATTATTTAGAGAAAAAAATATATATTCACAACCTTTACCATTAAAATTGACTTATATTATACTTAGATGTTCATTAAGAATCATGCTTTAGGTTAGTGAAAGCTTGGGCATTGCTCTACTACCAACCAAGCATCCATAGCCCCAACAAAGATACCTTTATCTCCACTCAAGGCCTTGCTCTACTAAAATCTATGTGTCCATATCCCTAGTGGAGATTACCAAAATCACCTTTGCTTAGAAAAGTTTTAAATGTTGTTATAAATCTCTTATTTTGTATTTTTTAGATATGTTTTTTCTTTTTAACAAAGGTTGGGAACCAGATTATCTAGGTTTTGGGATTTGGTCAAATGTTTGATCTTCAGACACTCATCCTTGGTTGTAAACTTTATCCTAGGAAATTAATGTTTTTTAAGTGCAAATATGACTTGTCTTAATATTAAAAATTTCATCCCACATAAACAATACTTATCAGAATTAGACTTAGATCAAGAACTAAGTTTAAGATTTTAGGAACAACCATCCTAAATACCAACCCTTACCAATTCTCAAAATTATAATATCAAGCTCACCTTCCAAGATCCATGTTCCAAGATCCATGATCAACAATTTGAATTATTCATACCAGAATTATTGATTTTTGAACAACTACATACATTGGAGCTTGAGGGCTGTCTTAAAAAATACTTATTAAAAGAAGGGAACAAAACAAAGGAAAGGAAACACACAACAAGAAAAATAAATAAGCAAACAAATATTTACATGAACTATATACAATAAAAATAAGAAGGAAATAAATATAAAAGAAATTAATACAATCATACCTACACTAATCCTAACTTGTCTTACAAATTACTCCATGTAGACTTGAGGTAGAGCAGCAGAGAAGTAGTGCTTGAGATATTGCCCATCCATTGGCAATGTGAACTCTTCTCCTTAAAAGTCTCTAAGCTTAAAGGTGTTATCTCCTAATATCTATATAATCTAATAGGGACCAATCCATAAGGGAGTGAGTTTCTCATGATTGCCCTTAGGTTTAGATGCTTTGTCCCAAAGAATAACTAGGTTTCCTTGCATGAACACCTTAATTTTGAAATGCTTATCAAATCATATCTTCAATGTGGTTTGATGCCTATTTAAATTATAAATATTACTCTCTTACCTCTTCCATTTGGATAATGTCAAGTAACCTTGAACTTAAAAACTCCTAATATTTTCCTTCTATGTGCTCTTGCATAAAATTATATGTTAGTAAATTGAGTGTGATGGGGAATATAGGTTTCTGACCATACATGGGTAGAAATGGTGATGCTTTTAGAGATTGATTGAATCTTATCTTATCATCCTAAAGAGCATACTTGAGTAGCTTGTGCCAAGTTCTTGGTTTATCAGAAGTAGACTTCTCGATGGCTTTCATCAAATTTTTCTTAGTAGATTCAGAGACCCTATTACCTTGAGGGTAATGATTTGATGAAAACTTGAGAAAAATGTTATTATCATATGCCCAATTAGTCATTTCAAAAGATATAAAATTAGATCCATTATCATAAACTAATGATACTATTGCTCCAAATTTGGTAAATATATCCTCTTCTAAGAAATTTATCACATCTTTAGTTCTGCATTGTTTGGTTGCCACTACTTCAATTAATCTGGTGCAAAAGTTAGTAGAAGTGAGCACATAATTATGACCTTTTGAATAATTAGGGTTGATGACCCCCATAAAATCTAATCCCCATTAAGAAAATAGTTTATCAATCATGACTAGCCTCAATGGCATGTCTACATTGGGATCTTTAGTGTTGAAAATTTGGCACTAATGACATTATCTCATGTGATTGTGAGAATATTTAAAGATAGTAGGCCAATAATAACTAACCCTGAGGATATTTTGTGTTGTTGTCCTTCTTGATGGGTGTCTACTTCTAAGCTTCTCATGGAAATTACTCAAGATATCATTATCTTCCTCGTTAGAAACATGTCTCAAGTATATCCCTTCATAGTTATTCCTAAAAATTACTCCATCTTTGATTAGGAAATGGGTTTCCTTGAGCCTTAGGCATCTCCTTTCTTCCCTAGTCAACCCTGCAAGATAAGTTCCATTGATTAGAAAGTGGATAATTAAATCATACCAATCATTGGGTTGAAAAATTTATTAGCTACATGACACTTAACTTAGGATTAGTATTAGTAATTATTTAATTAGCCCTTGGTACCTTAACAATTTAGCAGTCTTAATTTATAGGTACTACTCTTGAAGTACAAACATCCACTTACCTCTCCTTTACCCTAATTTACATTGGCTAAACATGAGATTAGTGGAAGGGTATGGTAGTATTACATGTACCTTATTCTTAAAGATATGATGCCTAAATTTATTCACTACCTTAACTAAATCACATGCCTACCTGTCTATCAGGGAGTAGTTCAACTCAGAATTTTTAAAATTAGTACTCATGAAAGTAATGGGATGATCACATCCATCTATTTTATAAGTTAGGATAGTTGTAATTGTATGGTCAGAAGCAAAAAAATAAAGATAAAAGTTTTTTGAAATTTTGGGGCTTATCAATACTAGTTCCTACACTATTGCTTATTGTATATCCTTGAAGGCCTTTTTGGTCTCTTCAGTCCATGTGATCTTGGCTTCCTTCTTCAAAATATCAATCAAAGGTCTCATTATTTCTACAAAACTAGAAATAAACTTTCTCACAAAGTTGATCTTTACAAAGAAAGATTTAAATTTTTTTCTACTATTAGGGGATTCTATTTTATATATAGCATCTACTCTATCACAGTCTATATAAATCCCCTCTTTATCTATAGTATGTCCTAAAATATTTCCCTATATGACACAAAATATACTTTTATTTGGGTTGAAAGAAATGGCATACCTTCTACACCTTTAAAATACTTGTTGCAAGTGCATGATGTGGTCTTCCCTATTTTTAAAAAATATAGATAGGTCATTTATGTAAATGATAATGCACTTACCTATCTTCCCCTATAAATCATTGTCCATTTCTCTTTGAAAGATTGTACCTACATTTATCAATCCAAAGGGCATTCTCTTGTAGGTAAACATTCCCTAATTAGAAGTGAATGCAATCTTTAGTCTATCTTACTTGTTCACAAGTACTTGGTTATAACCTAATAATCCATCAAGAAAAGACATTATTGTTGAACCACTAACAATTTTAATAACTTGATCAAGAGAAGGCAAAGGATAGTTATCCTTTTTAGATGTTTTATTTTAGATTTATAAAGACTACACACAATTTGATTTTCCCATTTTTATTCTTGATGAGCACTAAGTTAGATACCCAAGGTTGGAGTGTCTAATGGAAAACACTATCTTTGCATCTAGCAGCTTCTTAACCTCTTTATATATTAGGGGTTCCAAGATAGGGTTAACAAGTCTTTATTTATATCTAAAAGGTTTGCAAAATAATTTTTAAGTTATGGTATGAGTTATGACTCTAGGATCAAAGATATTTAATTCCTCATATGACCATGATATAATATATTTATATTTGGTTAATATCTCTTTAGCTTTTCTCAACTCTTCACTAGTGGTGGATTTACGAATATTGACTAGTTGGGGTTGACCTTGTGTTCCTAGGTCAATTGCTTTGCAATCTTTCCCACTCAGCTTGGAAATTTTAACATTTTCATCTACTTTATGTATGTCAAATAATATTTATATGGAAATAAAGCCCTTGGGAATTTTATTGTCACTTAATTTCATAATCATGTCACCAATGTTGCCTTTATCAAGAGCATTTTCATTAAATTCATCAATGATGTGATCCTCAAATATTCTTGAACTATTCATGAAGTATAAAATCTATTGGTCATCATTGAATACCTAAAAATGGTTAACATTATCAAGGAATAAGGGACATATGATCAATTCAACATTAGGGTTGTCAAGTTCAGAGTCTTGGTTGGGCATAAGATTAGTTGTAGCTAAGGCTAGCTCATCAGTAAGCTTGCTTTTTTCCCTAGGTATTGAGATAATGTTAAAAGCGTCAAAATATTCTATTAGGTCCCAAACTCTAAACTTATATTTATTAAGGTAATATAATTTACACTGGTACTTACTTCTCACTTGATTAACTACTAGCTTAGGATCACCATGAACTAGTAGTTCTTTGGCTTTGTGTTTTATGGAAAATTATAAATCTAAGATTAGAGCATCATATTCTATCAATTTGTTAGTTTAATAAAATTAAAGTTTGTAAGAAGTACTGAATTCTTTTCCAATAGGATTAATCAGGACAATTCATACACTAGAACTAGACTTACATCTATCACCATCAAAAAATAATTTCCATATTCCAAGCATAGTATGATTATCTTAGGTTTATTGTTTTTACCTAATGATGACTCATTATTATTATTGTTACTAGTGTTACCATTGTGAAACTAGTTTTTAGGTCTATTGAACCTTTGATAAGAGTAATTCCTATTGGATCTCTCCCTAGTGTTTCCTACTTGCTTCTGTAATTGAAGGAAATTAGTACTCAGATTTTGAACCATCTTGAGTATGGATTCATTCTCATTCTTTGGTGTCTCTAAATTATGAACTTGATTGTTTTTACTAATTTTTGGAATCAAATATATTTTTTCTTGTGAATGAAATCCATTTGAAGTATTATTATTCAAAAATCCCAAATTTTGGCCAATATGAGCATGGATTAAGGGCAATTGGTTCAAGACTGGTGTTTGTTTTATGGTAGGCACATTCTAATTAGCATTAAGAATGACATTCAGTGTAGTGAAAGTGGGGATGGCATATACAAATTGACCTTGAGGCTACATTTAATCATTGAGTGTTATAGCTTTAGCATAATCCAATGCTAAGGTATTTATGACTCTAATAGACCTCTTAAGAAACATATAAGTCATGGGGTCCAAAGCATCCTTATAAATTTATAAATCCAAGGCCTCATTAGGTCTATAAGGAGCTATGGTTCTATTGAACATCTTATGGAATCTATCATTGAAGGATCTAATGGTCTCACTAGAATCTCTTTTAATAGTGGTGAATTATTTATACATAATATAAGGAATAATGATTTTACCAAATTGATCAATAAATATTCTATTAAAAGCATTCCATCTAGTAATATAGTTTTTTGGAAGGTTGAGGAACCATTCATATGTAGCATCTTTCAAAGTAAATAAGAACAATCTACATGTTACATATTCATGAGCTACATTTAATAGTCTTAAATCATATTTAAAATATTTAATATGTTCTTTATTTGTGTCAATACCATTAGGATTAAAAGATGGAAAATATTTCTTAGAGTTTCTAGGTAGATCATGTACCTGACTAGGAACATTGATGGAAGATCCACCCAACCAAGCCATACCTTGATAAATATTGAACATAGGATCACTTTGAATAGGTGAAGTAGGCTAAGATTTAGAAACCATTCGCTTACCTTTGTCTACTCTTGATTTCCTATGATCTTCTAATGAAAGGAGAGGTAATCTTGATTCATACCTTGACCTAGTTTTGACCCTTGGCAGTTCCAACTTGTAAACCTTGATTCTTATCCAAAATATGACTTAGAAACCTTATCTTTGCAAATATAAATGATATTTAGTTCAATTATTGTAAATAATAGTCCAATTCTTACCTATGAGTTGATTTTCACGTTTAAGATTCCTAAGTTAAGAAAAAAATTCACAAATTTATGTAAATTTATTCAAAAAACAATTATCTTTGATTGAATAAGCTAAAAGATATATCAAAATTTGAGAATATCAAGGATATTTTTGATTTTAAGTCCAAATAAAACTAAATTTGGAAAGGATAAATCTTTGAAAAAATTTATCATCACTAATTTCAAACAAGGAAGATTTATAGAGCTCAAGTTACCTTTGGAAACATTTACCATGAATCTTCAAAGAATGATAATGTTCAGTTAAACACGCCTAAAGATTGGTCTCAAACCACATGTATCAATTATCTTTACACAATTATGCTAAAATAAACATAAATATGTAAATAATCCACCAATATTTGAACAAATTTACTAAAATTATTAAAGATACCATAAATTTACAAAGATTTAACTAAGAGCCTCCATCTAGCATGAGCAGAACATGTTCTCCTATTGATGCATGTAAGTGTACCATAGGTAGTTCTAAGTGTTTAAAAAACACTGCTCATTTATAAATTTATACAATCCAATGCATGAGTTATAGGTTTTGATAATCATGTTATATGTGATAGAATAGTAGTAGAACAAGTGAACTATTTCATAATATTTATAAAGTTTGATTGTTGGGAGCAACCATGGCCTTCTAGTTAATCTTTATGAAAATGAAACCAATATTGGCTAAGTAAATTGAATCATGCTCAAATAAATAGATATAAGATCTAAGCTAAATTAAATATTTACAATGGAACTAATCTAAAGTGAAATGATCAAAGAAAAAGCAAAAGGAAGGGTAAGGTAGAAAAGAGCCATATTCATGTTGTTGATCTTTAACACAAATATTATGACAAAGTTTAAATATCCTCTAAATATGCACTCAAAACCAATGTATATCATGAAACAACATATTCTCAAACCCTACTACACATTAGGTAAGCTTCTAAGGAAATTAAAGAATGCACATAAGAACTTGGTTCATTTTAAAGATTTACCCCTGTAAGTAAACATCATGAACACATTCACATGGAAGGAAAAGATAATGAAATGAATTTAAGAAATTTTAGTCAACCTATAATTAACACAAGTTAAAAACTCTACATTTAAAAATGTGCACATCAATAATCAATGAGAACCATTCAAATATGAATTGCAAACTAGACAATTGATAGAGAAGCCATGATATAAATTTACACAAGCAAATGTGGACAAAATTTTCAAAATTCCTTATATTAATTGCTTAAAAGTTTACAAAATGGTTTTTGGACCCAAAAAACTCCCTCCCTCTTTTCCAATGGATAATACCTCTTTATATAGACAATACATAAGGTATGTCACTTAGTCATGTCAAATGTTAATGACAAATGTCCTTTTACAATCATTCTAGAACCTTTTAAAGACTTCACATGACTAATCTATAGGTAGTGCTTTACAAATTGTGCATACCTTTAGAAAGAATAATATTCTCTTTTCAACATATTACACATGTTAGTTAAAAAATGAATATTCTTAAATCAACTATCTTGAACCTTTTAATTATGATTTACCTTGTTTTTGTTGTTGTAAGATCCTTATTGCTTTCTCATGCTACTCATCAATTAGCTTTAGATTTACCATAGGTTCCATGAAGATTTCACCCTCTTAATTTTATAGGTGTTTGAGGTTTTTAATATCCCTTTTTAATGCTTCTTTTATGCTCAGAGCCTCTCCAATTTTATCCTCTATAGTAAATATCATATCCATGATCCTACTATTATCTACTCTAGCCTTCCCTTGGCTCTTGCTTCTCACTTATTTCATGACCAGAGTAGCTTTGAGCTTAAATTTTTCATCAATGATGAGACCTATATAACTGAGTGTGGATGGTTTAATGATCATGGTCCCAAGTATATGCCTTATCCTATCTTCTAGTTGTTTATCATCCACAAAGAGACTCTGTAATTTTTTTGACCATGTGCTCAAACTTTTGCTCTTATCTACTAGTAATTCCATGACTATATTTATATGTGCCAAGCCGATTGTCTTGAAGTCAATAATTTGATCCTTGATCAAGAAATTGATCAAATCATTTATTTTAACTCAATATTTTTTCCATTAGTAAACTAGGCCCTTAGGTATTGCATATTATTGGTTCAACACACTCTATCTAGACTTTAGTGACTTTAAAGAATTGAACATGTCAAATAGTCTTTTCAAACATTTTGACCATTACCTCTTCAATTGATAAGACTACTTATTTTTACAAGTTCTCCTTCTATTGTTTCATGATTATGAGGGCAACTTAAAATTATTTTGCTTATTCTTAGCCTAATTCAAGCACATTTTCCTCAAATATCTTGTTCTCTCTAGGCCTTTATCCTCCCACTAGGGTTAAATTGGTCAGTGTCTCTACTTTTTAGTAAGTGATATCTTCACCACCAACCATGACCTTCTTCCCTATAACCCTTTGTAATCCTTTTTTTTTATGTCAAACTTGACACCCATTGAGGATATGGTTACATTAAGAGCTAGGAATTCCATTTGTGCTCCACTTGATTCTCTTAGAAGAGCTATCATTTTCTCCTCCTCCTTTTACAAGGCAACTATCCATGGCTTAATCTCTTTATGAATAGGGATATTGATGGCTTGTATCACATCCCAAGGATGGTTCTTAGTGGTAAATTTCTATAATTTACCTTATATGAACCATTCCAAAATGATTGGATCATGAATTAGGTTTTCTTCACTAAAGAGATTGACTAAATTCACTCAAAGTATGAGTGAAAGTCACATTGGGCTTCTTCATCCTTATTGGAACCATGGCCATCTTATATTTTCTTTTGGGGGTATCCATAAGAACTAGATCCAATATTTATTCCCCTTTTCCTCTTTTGTTTCCTCTATTTTTGCCTCTTCCTCATCAGATTCTTAGGCACTAGATAAAATTTTCAAAACATCTTCAACTATCTCCCTAGGTTCTAATGCTACCATGTGAATTTCCTCAATGGGTGATCCTTGTTCTTCTACCAGGGTTGAAGAAGATGAAATTTCATCAAACCTTTTTTCCTCTATCCTTTATTCAATATATGTTTTAGGTTTAGGTTCTACTAATGGAGGTATAATAGGTGCATTGATTAGTAAATTATATTGTCTTGGCCCTAGCTACCATCTATCATCTCCTCCCTTTTGTTCCCTTAGCATCCTAGATTCTAGATTGATGTGTTTTTTTAATCTCCTTATGACCTCAAAGAATAAATATGCTTTGGTGTATATGGGTTCAAAAGGACTAGGCTAGTGCTCATAAGACACATTCAACATCCCTTTTGATTTCAAGTGCTCCTTAACTCTCCCATAGAGGTCCCACTACTTCAGATCATTAATTTATAAATTTAAAGATGTCTTATGGCCCCAATATTGTCCCATTGTGAAAAAATCATATATCCCTTCCTTTTTTTCTTGCAAAGACCATCTATTCCATTACATATTTGACAAGCTACTTATTTCTCTTCTAGTTTTATTGGTACATGGATAGGTTACTTGAGTGGGGTACATTATGTCCCTTTAATCCTAATGATGGTACAATCTAGATATATCCATATGTCCCCTGTGGCTTCAATAGTTTTATGTATTATGGTGTTGAACCTCATCATCAAGATCCATGTGATGGCCTCACTAAGGGTTGGGTAAACATAGTCACATATGAATTAGATGTGATCCCTGTACTTAAATATATACAACTTGGAGTAATATTATGAAATAGTTTGTGTCCCATTAGGTGACCATTCCATAAGGTTAGTAATTTTTGTAATAGGAATAAGGTAATCTATAAGGTATGACATCATGTAAAATTGAGCCCTAGCCTTCTTCTTGATTTCAAAAACATATCTACTCAAAAGGGTGTTGATTACCTCACCTAGAGGATGGGTGACCTATTTTTTAACCATGAAGTAGACTAAGGGAACCCAAATTTGATCTACATATGTAGTGGTTGGATTCCCACATAACCTATTCATCATTTTCATGATAATTACAATCCATAGTATAAATTGGCTAATGGGGATGTTTTTATTAAAATCTAGAAACACTTGATTCCTACAATATAGCCATAAGGCAATAATGCTTTTTAAAACATTCTATTTGGCCTAGTTTGTGATTGTGGTTATGTATACTTGGGGTTTAGGCAATTTATAGTAGTTCTCAAAGGCTATGGGATAAATGTAAGCAATCCTCCTAAAACTACACTCATGAATAATCATGCCCTTATCCATTTTATCATCCTTAAAAATGGAGGAAATGATATCAATATAGTGAAGTACCTTGGGCTTTTTTACTGCATAATACAGACCTATCATCTAGATGGTGACTATGTCATAGTAGATCCTCTTTGTAGACATGTTTTTCTACTTCTCTCTTATAATGGTGGGTTTTTCTTCAATGGTCCAAAAAAAATGGACTAATTATTGTCTCCTATGTTTAGAGCTATGGCATTAAACTGTGTATCCTTGAAAATTCTTCTTTCTACATATATGGTCAAATAAATCTCTACATCCTCTCTAGTAATATATTTTTTATCTTCCATGTCTATGAATTTTGTTAAATTTCTCATTAGTGGATCATACTTCAGATCTATATTCAATTATTCTTGTACAGATGGAAATTTACCTCTCCTTGGCTCATTTATATTGATCATAGGGTCAAATTAGGGCTTCTATTTATGCTAGGGATTTTATGAAGGTCTTTACAGAGCTTTAATGGTAGCATCTATTTGAATTATGTGAGATTTATGACTTATATTTTGCTCAAATTTACACATTTATACCTTTGCCTTTTTAGGTCCACAAAATCTTTTGAATTGACATGTATGCCAATATGAAATTTCCATGTCATTCTATTTATAAATTTTTGAAATGTGATCATTGCCTCTAAGACATGTGTCAACACCTCATTGGGTCTAGATATTTGAAACATCCACCTAGGCATGCACCATTGGATCTGATTGCACAGATCAATACAATTTGTTGATCTTGATCTAGGAGGTTGAATGTCATTGGTTACGTTGATATATTCCCCATGGTTATGACACTTGTCACTTCTACACTCATTTTGAGTTTTACTAAAATGTCAACATTGATCTCACACAGTTGGATCATCTCTACCTAAATGAATTCACTCCATTGATATTTATTCACTGAGTTTTATCCTTTACTTCCCACCATTAATTAAAAGGTGTATGCTCATCTACATACCATTGATCTTTGGGAATATGCTTAAGCTTTAATTTATAGCCAATGGTTTTGCCACTTATCATCTCTACATTTGATCTTAGGGTATTTGAATTTTTAACCTTTGTTTCACACTATCAAATAATCTTCAGTTGATTGAACATACTCCATTAGATCATAATCCAAGAGGTTGAAACACACCATTAGATATTTTTACCTGAGTGAACACATATAAGTGATTAAGGTGTTTGACTTATTGACTTCATTTCATGCCATTATATCAACTTTGCCTAAGTAAATGTGCATTGTAAATCTTGTGGATAATAAAATGAAAGAATTAAGGTTTAGAAAATATATAAAACTTAGGCTAAAGTTTTAGACTAAGGCTTTATTAATGTTGATAAGCATGATGAAATCTTAGGATAAAATTTTAGGCTAAGTTTTAAAGCATGATAAAGTGGCCCATAAATACTAAAATAAATGGAATAAAGTTTTAGCCTAAGGTTTTCATTGAATTAATAAATGAAATTAAAACTTTAGGATAAGACTTTAGGACAAGTTAGAACATAATGAAAGGGAACATGTGATTACCTAACCCATAGGGAAAAAGGGGGTTCAAGACATAAGGGACAAAGCATAAGATTTTTAGATTGAAGTTTGGTCATGTTGATAAACATGACTAAAGCTTAGGATAACAATTAAACTAAGTCCATGGTACAAATAATTATTCCTGTATAAATTGTTCCCATGTAAAACTTTCAAATAAAAATACCCACGTAAATTTTAATTTAAATTTAAAAGTCTTAGGCTAAAAGAATTAGATGAAGGGTTTCTAGATGCTTAAACATGAATTCAATTAGATATCTAAGAACAAATGACTTAATAAAAAGTCCAATTTATCATTTGAAGCTCAAAACCCTAGACATTTTCCATAATGTTAAGACTCCATTTGGACTATAACCTAGAAACATGAAAGGTGACCATTAGAAACCTTGGTAAAAATAAGATAAATATCAAACAAAGATATGTTAGTTAAGATAAATAAGAACCATGTTTGGATGATATTCAAATAAAGAATTATAATCAAGTGTTATTTTAATTTCAAGGCACTAATTTTCAAAAATTTGAAACAAGGGTCCCCATTCTCATAAATGGGGGTATGTTGAACTTAATAAATGGTGAATTTTGGGGGAAACATAGTAATATGTTAGAATTTAGAGACTATGGTTTAGAATAATAACTAGGCTACTTATTCCACATGATCAAGTAATATATTTAAGATGAAGCCATAACTAAGACAAGTCTCATAGATGCAAGATTAGGATCAAACATCAAAACATAGCCATGTTGTTTGTGTGTGTGTGTGTGTGTGTTTTGATTCCACTTAATAGTTGCCATAGGATTTAGAGAACAATTTTTAGATTCATGACCTTGACAATTAACATTGACTTATAACACACTTATATGTTCATTAATAATCATGATTTAGCTTAGGGAAAGCTTAGGCATTGTTCTATTACTAGCCAGGCATCCATATCCCTAACTAAGATACCTTTATCTCAACTGAAGGCCTTGCTCCATTACTATTTATGTGTCCATAGCCCTAGCAGAGATTACCAAAATCACCTTTTCTTTGAAAGATTTTGAATTTTGTAACAAATCTCTTATTTTGTATTTTGAAGATATGTTTTTACTTTCTAACAAAGGTTGAGAACTAGATTATCTAGTTTTTAAGATTTGGTCAAATGTTTGATCTTCAGACACTTATCCTTGGTTGTAAACTTTGTCCCAAGAAATTAATATTTTTAAAGTGCAAAAATGAATTTGTCTTAATAGTTCAAAATTTCATCCCACATAAGCAATACTTATCAAAATCAAACTTAGATCAAGAACTAGGTTTAAGATATTGTTAACAACCATCCTAGATAACAGACCTTACCAACTTATCAAAATTATAACATCAAGCTCACCTTCCAAGGTATATGATTAACCATTTAAAAGAGTCATACCAACATTCCTAATTTGTGGAATTATTTAACCAACTACATACATTGGAGCTTGAGGACTGTCTTAAAAAATACTTATTGAAAGCAAGGAATAAAACAAAGGAAAGGAAACACACAATAAGCAAACCAATAAGCAAACAAATATTTACATGTACTATGTACAATCAAAAAACAAGAAGAAAATAAATATTAAATAAACTAATCTAAGCCTAACTACACTAAACCTAGCTAGTCTTACAAATTAATCCATGTAGACTTGACATGAATCAATAGAGAAGTAGTGCTTGATATATTTCCCATTCATTGTCAATGTGAACTTTACTCCTTACAATTCTCTGATATTGAAGGTGTTGTCTCTTAGTATCTCTACAATCTGATATGGACCAATCTATAAGGGAGTGAACTTCTCATGATTTCCCTTAGGTTTAGATGCTTTGTCCCAAAGAAGAAATAGGTCTCCTTACCTGAACACTTTAAGTTTAGAACTTTTATCAAACCATCTCTTCATAATGATTTGATTCCTAATGAAATTTACAAAATCTTCCTCTCTTAAATCTTCCATTTCAATAATTTCAAGTAACCTTGAACTTGAAAACTTCCTATCTTATCCTTCCATGTACTCTTACATAAACTTATAGGTTGGTAACTTGAATGTGATGGGGAATACAGGTTCTTGACCATACAAGAGTAGAAATGCTGATGCTTTCAGATCTTGTTTGACTCTTATCCTATCATCCTAAAGGGCATACTTGATTATCTTGTGCCAAGTTCTTGGTTTGTCAGCACCAAACTTCTTGATGACTTTCATCAAATTCTTGTTAGTATATTCTGAGACCCCATTACCTTGAGGGTAATGATTTGATGAAAACTTGAGAAAAATGTTATTATAATATGCCCACTTAGTCATTTAAATGGATATAAAAGTAGATCCATTATCATAAACCAGAGATATTTATTTTCCAAATCTATTACATATATCCTCTTCTCAAAACTTTAGCACATCTTTAGTCTTGTATTATTTGGTTTCCACTACTTCAGTCTATCTAGTGTAATAGTTAGTACTAATGAGCACATATTTATACCTTATGAATAATTAGGGTTGATGACCCCCATAAAATATAATACCCATTAAGAAAAGTGTTTATCAATCATGATTGGCCTCAATGGCATGGTTTCTTTGGGCTCTTTAGTGTTGAAAATTTTGTACTGATGACACTCTCTCATGTACTTGTGAGCATCTTTGAAGATAGTAAGCCAATAGTAACCATCCCTAAGGATCTTATGTTCTATTATCCTTCTTAATGGATGTCCACTTCTAACATTCTCATAGAAAGTACTCAATATCTCATTAGCTCCCTCTTAGAGACAATCTCAGGTATATCCCTTCATAGCTCTTCCTAAAAAGCACTCCATCTTTGATCAGGAAATGGGTCACCTTAAGCCTTAGGGGTCTCCTTTATTTCCTAGTAAACCATTTAGGATAATTTATATTGATTATAAAGTGGATAATTAAATCATACCAATCATTAGGTTGAATTTTTTTTATTCTACCTGCATGACACTTAACTTGCGATTAATATTGGTAAGTAATTGAATTAGCCCTTGGCACCTTACCAATTTAATAATATTAATTTTTAGGTCATAATATTGAAGTACGTACATCCACTTACCTCTCCTTTCCCATAATTCATATTGTCTAATCATGAGCTTAGTTGTAGGGTTTGGTAGTATTGCATGCACCTTATTCCTAAGGATATAATGCCTAAATTTATTCACTACCTTGACTAAAGCACATGCATGTTTATCTATTAGGGAGTAGTTTAAATCAAAAAAATTAAAATTAATACTCATGAAAGAAATGGGATGATTGCATCCATCTATTTTCTAAGTTAGGATAACTACAATTGTATGATCAAAAGTAAAATAATAAAGATAAAACTCTTTTGAAAAGTTAGGTATTATCAATACTAGTACTTGCACTATTTCTTCTTTTATATCCTTGAAGGCCTTTCTAGTCTCTTCACTCCATGTGATCTTGGTTTCCTTATTCAACATATCATTCAAATGTCTCACTATTTTTTCAAAAATAGAAATAAACATTCTCAAAAAGTTGATCTTCCCAAAGAAACATTTCAATTATTTTCTACTATCAGGGGGTTCTAATTTTGATATAGCATCTAATCTATTCGGGTCTATAGAAATCCCCTAGCTATAACATGTCCTAATAATTTTCCCTTAATGACATAAAAATAATATTATTTCAGTTGAGAGAAATTCCATACCTTCTACACCTTTCAAATACCTATTATAAGTGCTTCATGTGGTCCTCCCTATTTTAAGAAAAGATAGTTTGATCATCCATGTAAATGATAATGCACTTACCTATCAGCCCTTAGAAAATATGGTCTATTTCTCTTTGAAAGGCTACACCTACATTTATTAGTCTAAAGGGCAATCTATTGTAGGAAAAATTTCCCCACTTAGTAGTGAATGAAATCTTTAATCTATCTTCCTTGTTCATAAACACTTGGTTATAACCTAAAAATCCATCTAGAAAGACATCATTATGAAACACTAACAATTTTAATAACTTGATCAAGAGAAGCCAGAGGATAGTTATCCTTTTCAGATGCTCTATTGAGATTTATATAGTCTACACACAATCTTATTTTCCCATTTTTCTTCCTGATGGGCAATAAGTTAGTTATCCAAGTGGAGTGTCTAATCAGAAACACTATCTTTATATCTAGTAGTTTCTTGACCTCTTTGTATATTAGGGGTTCTAAGATAGGGTTAATAGGTCTTTATTTCTACCTAAACGGTTTACAGGATTCTTTTAAAGGTATGGTATGAGTTATGACTCTAGGATAAAATATATTTAAGTCCTCATATGACCATGATATAATATCTTTATATTTAGTTAACAACTCTTTAGCTTTTCTCAACTCTTCACTAGTGGTGGTTGTATTGATATTAACTAGCTAGGGTTAACCTTATGTTCCTAGGTTATCTTATTTGTAATCTTTCTAATTAACCTTGGGAATCTTAACATTTTTAACTAGTTTATCTATGTCAAATAATATTTCTAGGGAAATCATGCCCTTGGGAATTTTATTGTCACTTAATTGCACAATGTAGTCATCAATGTTGTATTTATCAAGAGCATTTTCACTAGCTTCATCAATGATGTGAGCCTCAAATAATCTTGAACTATTCATGAAATCTAAAATCTATTGGTCATCATTGAATACCTAAAAATGGTTAACATTATTATGTATTAAGGGACATGAAATCAATTCAACACTAAGGTTACTAAGTTTAGAGTCCTATTTGGCCATAGGATTAGATGTAGTTGAGGCTAGCTCATCATAAAGCATGTTTCCTTCCCTAGGTATTGAGACAATGTTAAAATCATCAAAATATTCTATCAGGTCCCATACTCTAAACTTATATTTCTTAAGATAAGACAATTTTCATTGGTACTTACTTCTCACTTGATTAACTACTAGCTCTGAATCACCATGAACCAGTAGTTCTTTTATTTTGTGTTTGATGGTGAATTGTAAACCTAAGATTAGAGCCTCATAGTTTATCAAGTTTTTATTACATAAAAAATTAAGTCTATAAGAAGTACTAAATTCTTTTCCAATAGGATTAGTCAAGACAATTCCTACACCAGAACCAGACTTACATCTAGCACCATTAAAAATAATTTCCATATTCCAATCATAGAATGAGTATCTTTAGAGAGACATACCTTAGAGATTTTAAGGTATATCAACCACTTAGATGTTAAGAAACTATTGTATCCTTGGCTTAGTTTCAAGTTGAATGTAGACATTCAAAAATTCTCTAATTACTTTCACCCTAAATTTAGCTAATTAACAATGCTATTAGATTTAATTTGAGTCAAACCTAGTTGCTCAAAAATACCTATAGGAATGATGTTAGTAGATGCACCAGAATCTAATAAATAATTATGTAATTTTTTACCAAAGATTTTTATTATAATCAAGAAAGGTGAAACATCTACTTTGTTCTTATACATAGGAACATTATCATTTACAACTTTGGGTGACTTACTGGGCTTCTTAGATAGAGATTCAAGTAACAAATCACTTTGCTCAGTTATTTCAGTTAGCTCATACAGTGTGATGTTAGCCTTAATAATATCCATGTCCTCAACTATATTGTATCCACCTTTATTATAAGTACTATATGACTCAACATTAGGTTTAGAAGTACTTTTTAGAGGCTCATGATTATTGTCAGTTGTAGGATGTCGAGGAGTGTCAAAATGAGTTAGTGGAATACATGTAGTCAAGGGCTACTTCTTCCTCCCTATTATTTAAAGGATAGGTCTTCTTTAAATATTATTGAAACTCATGCACCTATTCATGAGTATCCTCAAGCTCATTCTCATTTTAGAAATGGAAGTAAAATTTTTCCACCATAAGGGTTATATCTATAGATTTGGATGACTTGGAAGATCTAGATATACCTAAAGAATTATCTCTATTAGATCCACTTTTAAGTGTATTTAACTCATCCTAAAATAATTCAAAAGCATTATAGAATTAAATGTAATCCCACTCACCATGATTTAAAGTATTATGAACCCTACAATACTCAGTGTAACATCACAAATATTAATCTCAGGGTTATTATTTTTACTTGATGATGACTCATTATTGTTATTGTTGCTAGTGTTATCATTGAGAAACTAGTTTCTATTTCTATTGAACCTTTTATAAGATTAATTCTTATTGGAGCTCTCCCCAATATATCCTACTTACTTTTGTAATTAAATTAAATTAGTACTTAGCTTTTGAACCATATTAAGTATGGATTCATTCTCATTATTTGGTGTCTTTGAATTATGAACTTGATTTTTGTTACTATTTATTGGCATCAAAGCTCTTTGTTCCTATGGATGAATCCATTAGAAGCATTATTGTTTAAGAATCCCTAATTTTGGCCAAGATGAGCATGGATTAAAATTAATTGGTTTAATATTAGTATCTATTATATAGAAGGCACATTCTAATTGGTAATATGAATGACATTCAATGTAGGTGAAGTGGGGTTAACATTAGGGATGGCATCTAAATTTTCACCTTGAGGTTGCATTTGATCATTGATTGTTATAGATTCAACATAAGACAATGTTAAGGAATTTATGACTCTAAAAAACCTCAAGAAACATAGAAGTCATGGGTCCAAAACATCCTTGTATATTTCTAAAGCTAAGGCCTCATTAGGTTTGTAAGGAGCTATGGTCCTACTAAACATCTTGTAGAATCTAGCATTGAAGGATCTAATGGTCTCACTAGAATATCTTTTAATAGTAGTGAATTATTAATATAGAATGTAGGGACTAATGATTTTACTAAATTGATCAATAAAGATTGTGTTAAAATCATTCCCACTAGTAATATAGTTCTTTATAAGGTTGAGGAACCATTCAAATGTAACATATTAGAAATTAAATGGGAACAATAATTAGTCTACATATTAATAAACTAAATTTAATAGTCTTAAAGCATCTTTGAAAGATTTAATATGTTCTTTAACTGTGATAATACCATTAAGACTAAAATATGTCAAATATTTCTTAGGGTTGCTAGGTAGATCATGTACCTGACTAGGCACATTGATGGAAGATCCACCCAACCAAGACATAACTTGATAAAGATTAAACACAAGATAACTTTGAATAATTGACATAGGCTGAGATTTAGAAGCCTTTCACTTACGTTTGTCTACTCTTACTTTCCTATGATCTTCTAATGAAAGAAGAGGTAATCTCAATTCAGACCTTGACCTAGTCTTGACCCTCAGTAGTTGCATATTGTAAACCTTGATTCATATCCAAAATATGAACTATAAACCTTATCTTTTCAAATATTAATGATATTTAGTTCAATTATTGTAAATAATAGTCCAATTCTTACCTATGAGTTGATTTTTACATTTAAGATTCCTAAGTTAGGCAAAATTTGTACAAATTTATGTAAATCTATTCAAAGAACAACTATCTTTAACTAAATAAGCTCAAAGACATATCTAAATTTGAGAATATCAATGATATTTATAATTCTAAGTCTAAATAAATCTAAATTTACAAAGTATTAATCAATATTTAAACAAATTTGCCATCACTAATTTCAAAAAGGGAAGATTTACAGAGCTCAAGTTACCTTTGCAAACATTTACCATGAATCCTTAAAGAATGAAAATCTTTAGTTAAATGAGCCTAAATATTGGTTTCAAACCATGCGTATCAATGATATTTACACAATTATGCTAAAAGAAACATAAATATGCAAATAATCCACCAATCTCTGAATAATTTTACTAAAATTAGCAAAGATACTACAAATTTACAAAGATTTAACTAAGACCCTCCTAGTGCTAGAGGGACATATTTTCCAATTGATTCATTTAAGTGTATCATAGGTGGTTTTGACTATTTAAAAAAGACTTCTCATTTTTTAATTCAAAGAATCCAATGCATATAGGCTGTGATAATCTTGTTATATATGGTATAATAACATTAGAATAAGTGAATTGTTTCACAATATCTATAAAGTTTGATTTTTGGGAGCAATCATGGCCTGCTAGTTAATATTTATGAAAATGAAATCAATCTTGGGTAAATAAAGTAAATTAGTATGCTCAAATAACTAGATATAAGATCTAAGCTAAAGTTAATATTTACAATGGAACTAATCTAAAGTTAAATGATCAAATAAAAAGAAAAAGGAAGGGTAAGATAGAGAAGATACATATTCATGTTGCTTATATTTAACATACATATTATGAAAAATTTCAAATATCCTCCAAATAAGCTCTTAAAACCAATGTATAACATAAAACAACATAAGCTCAAATCTTACTATACATTAGGCAAGCTTATAAGGAAATGAAAGAATGCAAATAATAACTTGGTTCAATTTAAATATTTACCCCTACAAATAAACAACATAAACACATTCACATGGAAGGCAAAGATAATGAAATGAACTTAAGAATTTTTAGTCAACCTAAAATTAGTAAATTTAATAACTCTGCATTTTAAAAAGTGCACATCAAGAATCAATGAGAACCATTCAAATATAAATTAAAAACTAGACAATTGAAAGAGAATCCATGATAATAATTTACATAAGTAAATGTGGACAAACTTTACACAACTCCTTGCTTATATTAATTGCTCAAAATTTTACAAAATGGTTTTTGGCTCCAAAAAACTCCCTCCCTCTTTTAAAATGGACAATACCTCTTTATATAGACAATCCATGAGGTATGTCAGTCTATCATGTTAAATTTTAAGGACAATCATCCTTTTACAATCATTTTAGAACCTTTTAAAGACTCCACATGACTAACCTATAGGCAATGCTTTACAAATTGTGCATGTCTTTACAAAGAATAATATTTTATATTCAAAATATTACACATGTTAGTTATAAATTAATATTCCTAAATCAACTAGCTTTACCCTTTTGTGGCTGACATGCCCTTTTCTATTGTTACAATATCCTTACTACTTTCTCATGTTGCTCATCAATTAGATTTATATTGACCATATGTTCCATGAAGAGTTCATCCTCTTGATCTACCAGGTCTCTAAAGTCTTTATCATCCCTTTTTAATGTTTCTTTTATGTTCCTAGCCTCTCTAATTTTCTCCTCTGTAGTAAATATCATGTCCATGATCCTACTATTGTATGCTCTAGTCTTTCCTTGTCTCTTACTTCTCACTTCTTGCATGACCAGGGTGGCTTTGAGATTTAATTCATCATTAGTGATGAGACCTATAGAACTGAGTGCAAATGGTTTAGTGATCATGGTCCCAAGTATATTATTTATTTTATCTTCTAACTATTTACCATCCATAAGGAGACTCTCCAAGTTTTTGGACCATGTTCTCAAACTTTTGATCTTGTCCACTAGTAATCCCATAACTATGTTTATATGTGCGAAGATGATTGTTTTGAAGTTTGGAATTTGATCCTTGGTTAGTACATTGATCCAAATCATTTATTTTGCCTATGAATTCCTACCATTGGTGAAATAGGCCCTATGTTACTACATCTTATTTATTCAACACACTCTATCTAGACTTTAGTGACTTTAAAGAATCAAACATGTCAAATAAAGTCTCTTTAAACATTTTGACCATTGCATCTAGAACTGATAAGACCACTTATTTCTACAAGTTCTCCTTCTACTATTGCATACCTCTAAGGAAAACTTTCAATTATTCTACTTGTACTTGGGATAATTCAAGCATGTTCTCCTTAAATATATTATTCTCTTTAGGCCTTTTTCCTCCCATTAGGGTTAAATTTATTAGTGACTCTACCTTTTGTTAAGTGATCTCTTCACCACCAACCAAGATCCTATTCTTTGTGACCCTTTTCAATCCACTTTTTTTTGGGTCAAACTTGACACCCACTAATGATTAGGTTACCTTGGGGCCAGGGACTTCCATTTGTGCTCCAATTAATTCTCCTGATGGAGCCATCCTTTTTTCCTCCTCCTTTTGCAAGGCAACTATCCATGGCTTCATCTCTTCATGAATAGGGATATTGATGGCTTCCATCATAGCTTAAGGATGGTGCCTAGTGCACACTTTCTCTAATTTACCATGAATGAACCATTATAGAATGGTTAGACCATGAATCAAGTTTTGTTCACTAAAGAGATTAACATCACTCAAAGGATGAGTGAAATTCACCTTGGGCTTCTTGGTCCTTACTGAAACCATGGTCATCTTAGATTTTCTTTTAGGAGTATCCATAAGAACTAGATCCAATATTTCTTTCCCCTTTTACTCTTTTATTTCTTTCATCCATTCCTCTTCCTCATCAAACTCATAGGCACTAGACAACATTTTCAAATCATCTTCAACTATCTCCCTAGAGTCTAATGCTACAATGTGACTTTCCTCAATGGGTGATCCTTGTTCTTCTATCAGGGCTGAAGAAGATGTGATTTCATTAGGCCTTCTTTCATCTAGCCTTTATTGAATCCATGTTTTATCTTTAGGTTCTAATGATATAGGTCTAATAGGTACACTACTTAGCAAATGATATTATCTTATCCCTAACTGCCATTTATCATCTCCTTACTTTCTCCCCCTCAACATCCTAAATTTTGGATTGATGTTTTTTTTTTCAATCTCCCTTTGACCTCAGATAATGAAGATGATTTTGTGTACATGGGGTCAAAAGGACCAATCTGGTGCTCATAAGGCACATTCAACATCCCTTTTTCTTTCAAGTTCTCCTTAACTCTCCCATAGGGGTCTCACTACCTTATCTCATCAATTTAAAAATTGAAATATGTCATGTATTTAGAAGTAGCCTCAATATTGTTTTATTTTGTAAATAAAATCCTACCAATGGTTATGTGGAGGATATGAAGTAGTACCTTCCATTTGGTCTTACAAAGACCATCTATTCCATTACATATTTGATAACCTACTTCTTGCTCTACTAGTTTGATTGGTATATGTATAGGTAGTCTAAGTGGGGTACATTGTGTCCCTTCAATCCTAATGATAGTACAATATGGATATATCCATATGTCCCCCATGGATTCAATATTATTCTTTATTAGTGGGTTGACCCTCATCATTAGGATCCCTGTGATGGCCTCACTAAGGGATAGGTAAACACAGTCACATATGAATTGGATGTGATCCCTATACTTAAATATGTGCAACTTAGAGTAATACTATCAAATATTTTATGGCCCATTAGGTGACCATTCCCTAAGGTTAGGGATTTTTTTTAGCATGAAGGGTATCTAGAAGGTATGACATCATGTAAAATTGAGTCCTAGTCTTATTCTTGATTGTAGACAACTATCTACTCAAAAGGGTGATAATTACCTCACCTAGAGGAGGGGTGACCTATTTTTCAACCATGAAGTAGACTAAGGGCACCCAAATTTTATCTACATATGTAGTGTTTGGATTCCCACACAACCTGTTCATCATTGTCATGATCATTCTAATCCTTGATCTTAATTGACTAAGGGGGATGTTGTTATTTAAATCTAAAAACACTTGATTCTCATAATATACCCATAGGGAAAGGATGATTTTTAATTCATTCTCTTTGTCCCAATTGATGATTGTGGTTAGGTCTACTTGGGTTTTATGTAATTTATAGTAGTTCTCAAAGGCTATGCAATAAATGTAAGCAATCTTCCTAAAACTACACTCATGAATAACCATTCCCTTATCTATATTACCATCCTTAAAAATGAGATAAGTGATATAGATATATTGAAGTGCCTCGATATTTACTATTACATAATGTAGACCTATCATCTAGATGAAAACTATGTCATAGTAGAGCCTCTTTGTAGACATGTTCTTCTCCTCTTCTCTTGTAATGGTAGGCTATTTTTCAATGGTATAGAAAAGGTTGGACCAATTTTTATCTCCTATGTTTAGAGATATAGCATAAAACTATGTGTCCTTAAAAATTCTCCCTTCTACATCTATGGTCAAATAGAGCTCTACATCCTCCCTAGAAATAATTTTTTGAGCTACCATGGATGTGAATTTTGTTAAATTACTCACTATTGGATCATACTTTGGCTTTGGATTAAATTATTCTTACACAAATGATAATTCACCTATTCTTGGTTCATTTATAATGATCACAAGGTCAAATTAGGGATTCTATTTATGCTAGGTATTTTTTGAAGGTCATTACAGAACTTTAATGGTATAAACTATTTGAATTATGTGAGCTTTGTGAATTATATTTTTCTCAGATTTACACATTTATACCTTGCCTTTCTAGGTCCACAAAATATTTTGAACTAACATGTATGACAACATGAATTTCCATGTCATTCTATTTATTAATTTTCAAAATGTGACCATTACCTCTAGGACACATGTCAACACCTCATTGGGTCTATATCTTTGACAAGTCCACATAGGCTCATACCATTGGATCTACTTACATGGATCAACATAGTTCATTGATCTTAATCTGAGAGGTTGAATTCCATTAGCTACTTTACTATATTCCCCATGGTTATGACACTTGTCACTTCCACATTCATTTTGAGTTTTATTTAAATGTCAACATTGATCTTTCACCATTAGATCATCTATACTCAGATGAATACACTCCATTGATCTTTATTCATTAGGTTTTATCCTTTAATCTATTATATTGATTGAAATGTGTATATTCAACCATGTATCATCAATTTTTAAGAAGATGCTCGAGCTTTAGTTTATGTCCTATGATTGTCCCATTTATTGTCTCCACATTTGCTCATAGGGTACTTGAATTTTTAACCTTTGTTTTACACCATTGGATCATCTTTGGTTAACTGAATGCACTCTATTAGATTATAATTTAAGGGGTTAATATGCATCATTAGATCATTTTTCCTGAGTGAACACATATCATTGATCAAAGTGCTTGACTTATTGACTTCATCTCACATCATTTGATCAACTTCACCCAAGTATTTTTGTACCATTGATCCTATGGATAATAAAATGAAGTAAGGTTATAGAAATATAGAAAACTTAGGCTAAATATTTGGACTAAGGTTTTATTCATGTTGATATACACGATAAAAGCTTATGATAAAATTTTAGTCTAAGTTTTAAAGCATGATAAACCAACCTCATGGATATTAAAAGACATGGCATAAATTTTTATCCTAAGGTTTTAATTGAATTAATAAATTAAACTAAAACTTTAGGATAAGAATTTAGGCTAAGTTAGAACGTAATGAAAGGTAACATGTGATAGCTAACCCATAAGAACAAAGGGGATTCAGGACATAAAGGGACCAATCATAATATTTTTAGACTAAGGTTTTGTCATGTTGATAAACACAACTAAACTTTAGGATAAAAATTAAACTAATTCCATGGCACAAATAATTTTTCCCATGCAAAAAATTTAAGTAAAAATACCCATGTAAATTTGAATTCAAATTTAAAATTATTAGGCTAAAAGAATTAGACTAAGGGTTTATAGATTATCAAACATGAATTCAATTGGATATTTAAGAATAAATGACTTAATCAAAGGGTCAATTTATCATTTGAATCTCAAAAACCTAGTCATTTTCCATAATGTTAAGACTCCATTTGGATTGTAACCTAAAAACATAAAAGGCGACCATTAGCAACCTTGGGAAAGATAAGATAAAGATAAAATAGAGATATGTCATGTAATCTAAATAAGAACCATGCGTGGATGATATTCAAATACATAATTTTGATCAAGTGTAATTTTCAATTCAAGGCACAAATTTGCAAAATTTTGAAACAAGGGTCCCCTTTTTAAAAAATGGGTGTATGTTGACCTCAATAGAGTGGATTGAAGACCATAATGTGATGTCTAAAAAATTTACATATATATCATTCTAAATGCACAAAATAGTCTATCCATACTCAAATGAATAGATTAGTTAATTATAACACAACATCATTTAAATAAACTAGATCAATATAGCACCATTCAGTCAAGTTAAATCATATAATATACCCTTATTTAAGTAAGCTAGATGATCCATCACTAGCATATATCCAATAAAAATTTATAATAACTAAGGAAACATTCACCAATAATTTTATGCAAGGAATATCATATTGTAAGTGAATTATTTATGTCATTTTAATAATGACCCACCTATAACAATCTAATAATCTGACTCTATTATACATAACCACTAATATGCACACTTTTCAATTGGTATACATTATCAGTTTACTAGTTATATCATTTAAAACATATTTCTGATATCAAGACATTCAACATATTTATAATCAAGCAAAACACCATGCCTCTATGATTTCTTTGAATTTAATAGTTAGTTAATAAGTAACGATTACTAATAAGGCTTAGAAATATATCACTCCATATTGGATCCAAGGTTTACTCATTACTTATAATTATAAGCCTATATGTGACCAAAAATCCCACCTACGGGTTTTTAATTACCCACATAAAAAGTATTATGAGGAAGAATTATAATGCAATGTAAACTAAAACTAATTTCATAATAAAACCAAAACTTATAAACTATCATGCTTTGATGGCTCATAACTTCACCAAAATTTCCTAGGTCAAGCTAACATGTTCCTCATTAATTTACATATATAAAAACCTATGAAAAGGAATTTTATGTGCTACTATCCCTATAAAAGACTCAATAAATTATTTATACTATGCCTTTATATGCCAAGGACTCATTCTTGCTAAAAAATATACAAAAAAATGTTTTTCTATAGTTAACTATTTAAAGAACCAATCCTCAAATAATATATATGACTTGTTATAATTGATTATCCCTTCATGATTTATTCCATAAATAAACTATATCCCATATATTTACAAATAATCATTTTAATGCAATAAAATGAGTTGCTACATTCTAATGTAAATGTAAGAGTCAACTTCTATCCAAAAATGAACTCAAAAAAGCATGTGATAGTTTACTACATCCTATTATGTTTTCATTCATTAATTTCCAACATAGAATGTTAACCTAAAACCATGTTTATGTTGAGTTATAACCAATTCATAAACATATATCCTCCTTAATTAATAAATATGTCATTTTTTTATTTAATAGGTAAAATAAATATGGTTTTACAAAGCTTTAGTAACCATAATTTTAGACAAAATAAGACACAGTCAAAAGACAAAGCCCCACGGGATTCCAAATGGAATACCATCAACAAAAACTTACAACAACTAGCTATAAAAGTATAGTATACAAAACAAAAAATATGAAGTACCCAAGAAATAAATGTAGACCACTTCTAAGCTATATTTCTCCTTTGAAGTGGATTTTTTGATATCCTTGTTATTCTCCAACAATAGATCTTGGTCAGTTCTTCCCTAGGTATCTTTGGAAGGTCCTTCCATAATAGCCTATTTTTCCTTCATCTGAGGGATTTTGATTCTTATATTTACCTTTGGGGAAGGTTGGGTGTCTTCTTTGAGTTCCTTCCCTCATCTAACATTCCATTATTTTTATGATTGGAGGACTTTATTGTCTTTTTCCCTATCCAAACCATATTTGAGCTTGACTATTTCCACTTTCATTTTGTTCCAATATTTTATGAGGGTTGATATATCTCTCCCAATGCCTTCTAATATCTATAGTAAAACACCCAATTTCCTATTCTAATTGGTGTTATTATTTATTAGTCTATTAAGATCCCTACTCCTAGGACTATCCTCCACTTTTGATGAAATGGCCATAGTTATGGGTTTCTTACTTGTGGAGGTATGTGAGAATACAAAAAGGGAACTTGAAGGGAGTTGACCTAGTAAAATGTTAAAAGGGTTTTAGGAGGGCTTGGGCTATGGAGCCTTTCTCATTTTATAGTAGGCTAGAATAATCCTTAGAAGGGTCATTATCCAAGGTTTCCTTAAGAGGGGTGTATTCCATTGGAATGTCTTTAGCTATGGATTCTTCATCTAGGGGTATGGTTTTACCACACTTTGTTTCACCATGTTGGATTAACATAAATATGAGGCCATATTGGATTATATCATTTTTGTCACAAATTTGATATGCAAGGGATGTGGATTCAAAGAACTTAAGAAGGTAGAATAATAGGTTGATTTTATATCCAAAAAATGATTAAGAATTAAAACTTGGTGAGAGAAAATTAGAGTATAGTTACCTTCTAGGGTTAAGTATTTCATGATTTTGAAACATATTGATCATACTATAGAAAACCCTTCATGACAGTCTTCATCATGGTGTCTATACAAAAAAACTTATGCATTACTCCAAATTATGGATGTTGTCTTTATATTCTTTAGCCTCTTCATAGGGAATCCTAGTGGCTTTATTGATAATTTCTCTAGATACAATGATTATCACTCCCCTCAACCTAATGGTTCATTTATTCCAAGAGAGAATAAAATACTTAGAGAGATAATCATTATGACTTTTAATCCTCAACATAATTTTAGTTAGGCCGCTTTTCTTAGTTTATTCTATAATTTTTTATTCCCCTTCACCTTGTGGACACCCTATTTAGGCCACAATTGGATTCCAACTGGATTTTAGATTGATTTCTACCAAACATTGCAAATTAAGCCTAGGAATCATTGAATATCCCAATTTTGTCTACACATTAGACATTAGTTCTTAGAATCATGTTAAAGCATCCCTATTTGGGATATCATCATGTGCGCAATAGTATCCTCTCACAGATTCATCCCCACTCACTTTGCAACATAAAAACTGGTAGTTTGTCCTTTGGACCCATTAAGTGGGAAACTTGAAAAATTCCTAAAGTTATAAAATGCTAAGCAGAATGAATGAACTAATTAAACCAAATTAAATTCTTAATTGAACTTTATATGTGTAATTAGTGAAAAAAATTACAAAAAGATAAATTTAATAAATATGGGATCATGATGACATCATCATCCTCAAAGTCAATGGAATTCAAAATATCTCTCTAAATGAAATAAATTCAAAAATGGAGAGCCATGCCTAATTAATGGATATTTATCACAAATATTAATTACATGTCCCCTTCTTAACTCAACTAGGGTTAGCCTTAACTCCCTAGGTTTAGTTTAAATTCAACCATAGTTAATTCTAACATAAATACACTTAAGTGAGAGTTAACTTTGGAGGGTATAAATACAAGGCCTCACCCATTGATCTTTAAGGTTTCTATGTGAAATTTTATTATGCCAAAATACATCCCAAAAGATTAATTATAGTGTTACTATGACCATTTCCAAGTTAATCCAAATCCAACCAACATGACCAAGGTGCCAAGGAGAAGTGGAGTAATGGAGCTTCATTGACAAATATTTTTTGAGCACATAGTTGATCACATCATTCCATGAATAAATTACAAAACTTATTCTCATGGATGGTAAGATATCTTGTTTTTCTTTCATTTTGTTATTAATTTGTGTATTTTTTTAATTCCTTGAGTTTCAAGGCTAGATGTATTAGTTTTTAGTTGTTTGATCTGATTTTCTTGACTAACATGATATTAATATCCCCTCTATGTCAAATTCCTTGATCACATAATGGAATGCTTGGTTGGATCACACACCCCAAAATCATGAATGGAGGATCTTAGGAGCATTTTTGAGCTAATAATTTTCTATTATAGAGATTAAATTCTTGATTTCTTGCTAATCTTTCCTTTTTTCCCTTGTGAATGCATATTTGCAAATTTGTGACTGTGTAACTACAAATTTGGCAAGGTAAACTATTAAATCATCAGCCAAATTTATGAAATCATCTTGAAAAACTATGGAATTGATTTGATTTAGCCTTGGCCCTATAAAATTACAAAATCAAGCTCAAAGACAATGAAATCATTGATCAAACCATGAAATAATTCTACAAGAAAAAGAGTGTTTTTCTTTGATTTTTTAAAACTAATTGTGAAATTGTTGGGTTTATGATCCAAAAAAAATTTAATGTTTTGGTTAATTATTTGCTTTATTATTGTGTTTTGTTAAATAAGTTTTGTTTCATGAGAATGTTTATTGAGTACCATAACCACCTCATGAAAAGAATATAAATCTTTTCACCTTCTTTGTAAATTCATCTCAAAATAATATATGATTAAATTTTGTGTGGAAAAATTATATTCATGATGTAATTTTTTAATATTTCTCTCCCATTCCTAGAACCAACAGTTATATCAGATCCTAGAAATGTGAAGAGGGAGGATGGAGTTGAATGCTTAAATCAATTCTTTTGCTCTCATATTCAAAGCAGTTATGCACACATACAAGGTTTTTGACAATGTAAAAGAAAAATAAGGTAAAATAGAATTCTATTATTGTAATTGATAAATTATACCTAATTTTAATCATATAAATGAAAATATTTATATATTTATTTATCTCTATGGAATATTAAAGTCTAGTTATAAACCATTTGAATGATTTTTTTATATTACTAACCTACACAAATCGTACAGCCTTATATGGCATGTAAAGAAGAATATTTAAACAAAGAAATACATGGATATGTATTTGTTTTTCCTTTTGTGATTATTCTTGGCTCTTTTAATTTTTTTCATTTTCAACTTCTCTAAATTGTGTGCATCCTGTTGACATTAGAGATTGCACCCTTTGGCAGGAAGTCGAGCTCCTACCTTCTCCTCGCAACATGGAAACTCCCCTCTCACCTATGGGACTAGCGAAGCTAGAGGGGAGAGTCTCTAGATAAGGGCTAGCTCCCTTTGATGCATCATGTTTGTTCTAGCAAGTGCAAATACATACATACATACATACATACATACATACATACATACATACATATATATATATATATATATATATATATATATATATATAAATTGGGGGGGTGAAAAGGGAGAAAGATGTAGGCAAACAAACTACTCTAAAGAGGTGATGCACCAAAATAAATTTGACCTTCACGCATCCACTCTTGAAATCAAACAAATGCATACATACACTTCTCACTTGGTAGAAGGACCAGGCTGCAAGAAAATGGTAGGGAGGCTTGAATGAAAATATAGAGAAAAGAGGTTCACCAAAGGCACTGTGAGATGCACACTGCAAGTAACTTCCTCTGTTCTACACTTCTAAATAGAGCTCTTCTCTTGTCAGATGCAAAAAAATGGCACCTTGTAGATAACTGGTGTGTTGGTGTTGAACCTGTGAGAGCATCAAAAGACAATGACTAAACACAAATTAACACTCAAGACATACACAGAATATCCATCCAAGAAGAGGTAAAAATTGTGTTTATTGATTTAGGTGGAAATTTTAGTAGGGCTATGCCTTGTAAAATGTGGAAGATTCTTTTACAAAGTGACAAGTTCACCATATATAGGAGAAGCAAGGAGGCTCATTTGGCACTCCTTTTTTACAAGTGGACAATTCACATCCCATCATTGGGAAGAGGAAAACACTGTAGCTAATGTCATCTTTCTAGAAGAGGCCTGTTAGAACCATGTTGTATAATTGCTAAATTTGACTTTGGCATTTGATCATTAATGTGAAACACAAGCTACACCCTCTTTTTTTGTAAACAGATTGAGATTTGTCCCCTTTTAAATACATGAGCCATGTCATTCACTGTTTGCACCATTTGGGGATTATCAGGCAATAAATTGCCTTCACTTTGCCACTTAGATTACGCCATCCCTTTCCTATCTTGTCTCCTTGTGTTTTCTCAATTTTGTCTCATCTGGCTCATTCGTCCCATGGGGGTGAACATCCTAGTGGGTCACTACATTCTAGCCCCTTGGTTAGCTCTCTCTCAGTTGCAAACAAATGGCCATTTCACTTTATGAAAGTTGACATTCATATGGCCATCATGCTTTGAAAACCAATGGCTAAACTATTCTATTAATTTTGACATCCTCTGGGACGTCACCGTCTAAGTCAAAACATCATCGGGTCCATGTGGCTTCTCTTCAGGCACTTCTCTTTGTCCTGTCACCCTCCCAAAGGGAAGGTGACCCTTTGGCATTTGAAAGTGTTCCTCTTATACTTGGATAGAAGTCCCCCACAAGGGCACCTACCCTTTGGGGTGTGGGTCCCTTTGTTTCTTGGACTGCCTCTCGGGCTCCCATAGACAAATTGTCCACAGACAATTTCCCAAGGTCAATTTCCCTGGGTCTATTTTGCCTTGTGTATTTTTTGCAAACTTTTGTCTGTGGACATTTTCCCACAGACAAAAGGTCCACAAAATTTTTGTTCGCCCTTGGCTTTTGTTTTAAGTTGTGCCCAAATTCCTTCAAACTTTTTGTCTGAAGGAATTCCTTCAGACAAAAAGTCCAAAGGAATTTGGGTCTTAGTTAAATTTGAACAAAATTGAACTCTAAACTTTGAACTTTGGACTGAACTTACTCGATCTTCATTTTATGAAGTGCCTACCCTCTGCTAGGGCATTTTGACCTTAAAGACTTCCCCTTCAGCTAAGGGCATACCCTTGAACCAAGCCATTGAACCAAAAAGGTTCAACGGTTCAACTATGCGTGTTGAATTCCTTTGAACCAAGGCTGATGAACCTCTTGCTTTGAACCAAACCCATTGAACCAAAAAGTGGTTCAATGGTTCAAGGGTTTAATATTTGAATGTCAATGAACTTCCTTTGACGATTGAACTGCCACATTAAACTAAAAGACTAAACCATCTGCTTTGAACCAAGTCTGTTAAACCAAGCCATTTAACCAAAAATGGTTCAATGGTTCAACGGTTCAATGCTTGTTGAATCAAGATGCTAAAATTGAAGATGGACTTTTCATTGAATTAAAAGCCACTGAACCATTTAAACTTTATCGATTGAACTCTGCATGAACTCAGCTAGTTGAACCAAGCCAAAGAACCTGGAGATTGAACCAAGCACCTGTAGAGTCCATAGAAATTCTTGGAGTTGTGCAAAATCAAAAAATGAATTGACCTTAAACAGCAGGTGAAGAAGGTAACTAAAATTTTGCCTATTGGGCAAAATTGGTCAACAAATTGGTGACTCATAGGGGAAACATGCTTGCTATGCTTAGAAGCCAGTTACCTTAAAATCCATTAGGCACAAAGTCAAATCATAGCTGTGAAAGAGTTAGCGATAGTACCAAAAGATCTGAGAATCAAACATGAAGATTTTACCCCACACGCAAAGGGAAACACACAAGGCTAAAAAAACTCTACCTATGCAAACTGCACTTAGGGAAAGCAAGAAAAAAAATTGAAAACAAACTACTATATACATCTAACTAGGTATTCTTGTCTCCCTCCTAGATCGAGGGGAAATTTTCTCAAGTCCCCTTCCTGGAAAGAAGACTTATGGTGCCAAAAAAGTAGCTAAATAAAAAAGAGAGTTGGTGACCTACTCTTCCTACCTGCCACCTGAGTTGGCTTGTATCCAAGTGGGTCAAAATCAAACATGCTTCCAACATATATGTACTCTACTTGTCCTTAGAATCCTATTGAATGCTAGTCCCTCATATTGGTGCTTCTCACCAAGAAATCAATGGTTGTTGGCTCATCACCATAATCCCTTTGATCTACACATTCCCTCTAAAATACATCATGGTTTGACTTGTTTCCTTTTGTCTCATTGAAAACTCTGTTAGACTCATCATCTGCTTCCTTTTGGCCTTCTTGAAGAAGGGTGACTATAGTGATGTCTGAAATGGACTCACAAAATGATTGCTCATCCCACAAAACATCATCTCTCTGTTTAAAACTCTATTCTTCAAGGCATTCCTCTAGGAAGACAAACCTCTCCTTTTCCTCCTCCAACTCAGGCTCTTTAGCGTAGTCATCCTCATCATCAAAATAGAAAGGAAGTTCATCAAATAGAGGGGAAGAGAGCTCACCATGCATTTGTTCCTCCTTGTATAGCTAGAACATCTACATATATGCAAGACCTGCATCTTCTCCATTATTGATAAGGTCTTCACAAGGAGCATCAATGATGATTTCTTCTTCATTGTCACTCATGACAGCCTCTTGGGGAACTGTAGATTGGATCTTCTGCTCCTCACTTGCTTCCTACATAATAGGTTATTCCTTGAGAAGGGGTGAAATGGAGAAAACATGTGGAAGAGGAGGCAATCCTTGAGCTAAAATCAAATGATTCTCCTCTTTCCACTTAATCAGCACTTCGTTTATATCAGGTATGGTCTGATTTCTCTCTTGGAAATGTGTAGGTGAGGTGTGTTCAGACATGGAATGTGTTGTTTGGTCTAAACCATCCATCACACATTGGCTGAGGAATTTCTCTCTGGGCTCCAACTCCACAATTCTCTTAGCTAGATATTCTTGGAAAAGCTTTTCCTAAAGGTCATCAACATTATCATGAGTAGGCACAGCTTCAGCTTTTTCAAGGTTTTGAGAAAAACCTTGTTCTTCTTCTATTCTACCCCATGATTCTACTATTTCTCGCCAGTTTAAGATCTTTGAATTGGAATTCTACTCCTGTGAATAGGTAGCAACTTTGTTTTCTCTAAGGCCCTAGGGCTCCTCCATAAGGTTTGGAAGTTTTATCTCTCTTTCAAGAAGCAGCTTCATCCTAGCCTCTAAATCTTCAATTTGCTTGGCTAAGTTGTCCTAAAAAAGTCTTTCTTGGAGGTCACCAGCATGATCCTCTTCAAAACTCTGAGCTAGTTCCTGGCATTCCTTCTTCCAACTCAGAATTTGCACATTATGCTGAAGGACTTGGGGAGGTTAGGAAATGCAAGGAAGAGACTATTGGTGCATTGGAGGAGTCTTTAGAAGAGGGACATGCTAGCTGGTGATATTTTCCCTAATGGAAGATTCATAATATAAGGAATTTAGAAGGTTCATCTCCATGGGAGGTTGTTCTAATGTTATCTGGTGTTGGAAAGCCAGGCACACGGGATTGAGAGTGAATGCATTTGATGAGCTGGAGTGAGCAAGTGTAATCTAATAGAAAGGATTTGGTGTAAAAGAGGGGGTTTTCTTCAAATTAGGAGGGTGCGTGCAAGGTTGACTGCCTTGAATAAATGGATTTCTCCATTTTTCTACCTCCTCTTCCATGGGTTGCAAGCCCTGAGCTTTCCTAAATGAGAATTCCTCTTTATACATCAGCTCCTGCTGATATCTGTACTGCTCTTCTAGCCTATTAATCTCCAATTCCAAGGCCACTTCCCTTATAGTTGTAGGGCAATTAGGAGAGCTGCTTGAGGGGATTGCATAAATATCTAGAGCCTAATTATATTCATATGAAGGAAAATAAGACCCATGATTTTGAGCAAAGGAAATATACATACAAGAAATGACTTTTGATGGCCCCAGGCTACTTAACCAGTAGATTTAACTCAGAGTCACCAGATCCTAAAAATATTTGATTTGCTATAATAGGACCAACATCAATCTTGAAACCTTATTGCATTATCAAACTGTGTCCCACCGGGTGTGCCAAAATTATTGATGTTAGAGATTGCACCCTTTGGTAGGAAGTTGGGTTCTTACCTTCTCCTTACAACATGTAAACTCCCCTCTTACCTGTGGGACTGGAGAAGCTAGAGGGGACAGTCTCTAGATAAGGGTTAGCTCCCTTTGATGCATCATGTTTGTTCTAGCAAGTGCAAATACATATTATATATATATATATATATATATATATATATATATATTGGGGGGTGAAAAGGGAGAAAGATGTAGGAAAACAAACTACTCTAAAGAGGTGATACACCAAAATAAAGTCAACCTTCACACATCCACTCTTGAAATCAGAAAAATGCGTACATACACTTCTCACTTGGCAGAAGGACCAAGCTACAAGAAACTGGTAGGGAGGCTTGAATGAAAATATAGAGAAAAGAGGTTCACCAGAGGCACTGTGAGATGCACACTGCAAGTAACTTCCTTTGTTCTACACTTCTAAATAGAGTCTTTTCCTGTCAGTTGCAAAAAAATGGCACCTTGTAGATAACTGGTGTGTTGGTGTTGAACCTGTGAGAGTATCAAAATACAATGACTAAACACAAATTAACACTCAAGACATACACAGAATATCCATCCAAGAAGAGGTAAAAACTACGTTTATTGATTTAGGTGGAAATTTTAGCAGGGCTATGCCTTTTAAAATGTGGAAGATTCTTTTACAAAATGACAAGTTCACCATATATAGGAGAAGCAAGGAGGCTCATTTGGTGATCCTTTTTTACAAGTGGACAATTTGCATCCCCACATTGGGAAGAGGAAAACACTGTTACTGATGTCATCTTTCTAGAAGAGGCCTATTAGAACCATGCTGTATAATCACCAAATTTGACTTTGGTGTTCAAGCATTAATGTGAAACATAGGTTGCACCCTCTTTTTCTACAAATAGATAAAGATTTGTCCCCTTTTAAATACATGAGCCATGCCATTCACTATTTGTGCCATTTAAGGATTATCAGGCAATAAATCGCATTCACTTTGCCACTTGGATTGCTTCATCCCTTTCCTATCTTGTCTCCTTGTCTTTTCTCAATTTTGTCTCATCTGGCTCATTTGGCCCATGGGGGTGAACATCCTGGTGGGTCACTGCATTCTGGCCCCTTGGTTAGCTCTCTCTCAGTTGCAAACAAATGGCCATTTTGATTTATGAAAGTTGACATTCATATGGCCATCATTTTTTGAAAACCAACAGCTAAACTATTCTATTAATTTTGACATCCTCCAGGATGTCAGCATCCCCATCAAAATGTCATCAGGTCCATGTGGCTTCTCTTCGGGCAATTCTCTTTATCTTGTCACCCTCCCGAAGGGAAGGTGACCCTTTGGCATTTGAAAGTGTTCCTCTTATACTTGTCCAAAAGTCCCTTGCAAGGGCACCTGCCCTTTGGTGTCCTTCGGTGGGTCCCTTTGTTTTTTGGACTGCCTCTCAGGCTCTTGCAGACAATTTCCCTGGGTCAATTTTCATGGGTCTATTTTGCCTTGTGTATTTTCTCCAGACTTTTGTCCATGAACATCTTCCCATAGATAAAAGGTTTGCAGAAATTTTGTCTGCCCTTGGCTTTTGTTTTAAGCTGTGCTCGAATTCCTTCAAACTTTTTGTCTGAAGGAATTCCTTCAGACAAAAAGTCCAAAGGAATTTGGGACTTAGTTAAATTCGAACAAAATTGAACTCTGAACTTTGAAATTTGGACTAAACTTACCTGATCTTCATTCTTTGAAGCACCTGCCCTTTGCTAGGGCATTTTGACCTTGAAGACTTCCCCTTTAGCTAAGGGCATACCCTTGTACCAAGCCATTGAACCAAAAAGGTTCAACAGTTCAAGGTTTCAACTATGCACGCAGAATTCCTTCGAACCAAGGCCGATGAACCTCTTGCTTTGAACTAAACCCATTGAACCAAAAAGTGGTTCAACGGTTCAAGGGTTCAATATTTGAATGCCGATGAACTTCCTTTGTCGATTGAATTGCCATGTTGAACTCAAAGACTGAACCATCCGCTTTGAACCAAGTCCATTGAACCAAGCCATTGAACCAAAAATGGTTTAATTTTTCAATGGTTCAACACTTATTGAATCAAGATGCTGAACTTGAAGATGGACTTTTCATTGAACTAGAAGCCGCTGAACCATTTGAACTTTGTTGATTGAACTCTGCATGAACTCAGCTAGTTGAACCAAGCCGAAGAACCCTGAGATTGAACCAAGCACCTGCAGAGTCTATAAAAATTCTTTGACTTGTGCAAAATCAAAAAATGAATTAGCCTTAAATAGCAAGGGAAGAAGGTGACCAAAATTTTGCCTGTTGGGCAAAATTGGTCAACACATCCCATCAAGGAAGTGCATCAATTCAATGAAAAGATATAGAAATTAATTTGCATTTGTATGATAGCTACTGAGTTAATATTTCCATCTAAAAAGTGATTCTATTACATATTAATTTTTTAATTCATACAGCTTGATATGTTTAGATTAAAGAGCAATATTAGACAAAGAAATCAAAAACAAATCATTAAATCTTTTTTTTGCACCTGTATGGCAGCCAAATGCATACTTGTACAACGTACGATGGTTTAAAATAGTTTGTTGTTGTGTTGAGGATAAAAATAAGTTAGAATTATAAGTATAATTCCATTATATGGTGACTTTAAAAAATTATAATCTTTGGCATGGAAGGAGCAATCTAACTAATTTTCAAAGGTCTAAGAGCATTTTCAGCCAAAATAATGGCACAAAAATAAAATGCATGGTTTATTTTGGATTATTATTTTTAATTTCCCAAAGGTTCCCTATGCTTTATGGATCCCAAAATAAGAGAGAGGTGCATTTTTTATTTTCATTCAAGTGAAATTAAAAAAGTTAGATAAAACAATCTTACATGTAAATATTATATATATATATATTATTTTTTGAAAATTGGGAAACACAGTTTAAAGGAAAAATCTTCGTTTAATATTTTTAAATTGTTTCTAGAGTGATTGGTGATAACATTTTTATAAGTCACTTAAAATAGGAAGGTTAAGAGTTCAAAACCTCAAAAGTGAGTTATCTTTTTGGTCACATTCAACATTGAGAGCATTGTATTGTGATACTTTTTTTGACAAATCATTATTTTATGCAAAGGTGGTCATGTGACTAGTCAAACTATGGGTTATTGGACATTCTAGACACAATGGAATAGTTTATTATATGTTTTGAATATTTCATATATGATTTTCATGACAAAACTATTCCATGGTGTATAAAGGTGCTTTATCAGTGGAAACTAACACATTCAAAATGAAAAATTTCATGGCACCTCATGCCTATGCTTTTAGAGACAATAAAATAATTTATAGGTCCACCAAGATCCTTGTAATTGATAAAGTGTAAGTGTCAATTGGAGGCTGGAGGATCCATTGGAGGTTGGAGGATAATTACCCTCTCTAGTTAGCTATTCACTCAGAGTTTGGGTTAATGCTTGAATGGCAAATTTTGGCTTGTGTTCTTGCTTTTAGTTCTATTTTTGGATTTTTATATCTGATATTCATGACATAGAATGGATAGAGTTAGTTTTTTTGTTTTTATAGATGCAAAACTTCTCACCTCTCTCTTGATAGGAGGAGAAGATTTAGTCATTGGTTAGACTTTGATCAGTCATTGGTGATAGTAATATTTGATATGGGTTGTTAGCACTAGCAATGTTAAGAAAATGTTATCAACATTTGTTGGGCATTAGGAGATGTGCCATATAGAGTATGGGGTTATCACTTGGATAGGTTATTATGTGGGAACTTATGTGAGTCAATGTAGTTAAACATGCTAGATCATGTTCTACTATATTATAGTATCATGATCAGTAGGGATGAGCAGGCCTTGATCCTATTCATCATCCATTTTTTACCACAATTCATAGGGGTGAGATTATTTATGGAGTGGCATAGTTTTTTGTCAGTACCAAAGGTATAGTGCACCAATTGTAGTTGCAATAGGGATTCTTTGATGACTTCATATTCATTACTCTAATTCATTCATCTGTTATACCCCTTTGGATCAAGAGGGAGTTTGATGGTTCTATGATCCAAAAAAAATTAATGTTTTGGTTAAGTATTTGCTTTATTATTATGTTTAGTTAAATAAGGGTTGATTCACAGGAATTTTGGTTGAGTCTCATAACTAGCTCATGAAAATATTATAAATATTTTCACCTTATTTATAAATTCATCTCAAAATAATATATGATTAAATTTTGTTTGAAAAGTAATATTCATGATGTAATTTCTCAATCTTTCTCTCTTGTTCCTAGAGCAAATATAAATTGGTTCATATTTACAAATTCATCATTTCCAGTAGTGAATTCATTATTTCATAGTGAAATCACATTCTTAGGTAGAGAAATAAAATTTTAGGTTGTGAATTCATTCTACCCAGCTATAAATTCCTCTTGAAGAGTAGAGAAATCATTTTTCTAACTATGAAATCATTGTAAAACTATGAAATGATCCCTGTGTGTTTCTATGTTTTGTTACAGGTTGCCTAGAATCATGAAATTGTTGCCTGAACTATGAAATTATCTCCTAAGGTGTGAAAATAATCTATGTGAAATATAAAATTATCACCTAAAGTGTGAAATGTACGAACTGTGAATTTTTCTCCTAGAGTATAAAAATCATCAAACTGAGTTGTGAAATCATTTAGAACTTGCAAAATCACTCACTATGAGTTAAGTTTTGACTATGAATTTATAGCTAAACAATTTCATAGTTTACTGTGTAACTATGAAATCATTCTATAGAGGTGATTTTGTGCCTTTTAAGCTAATTTGAAATAATATCACTTTTTCCAAGTAAAAATAAAATACACTAGCACTTTTTGTAGGACCTAAAGGCCAAGGAAAGACATTTTTTAGAACTTTAAGTCTTCAAATCACATTTACATTTGGTGCTTAAAAATAATTTGCTTTATTTGTTTTCATTTTTCAAAGTTTATAAATTAAAAAAACAAAGCCAAGGGGTTAAATTTCACATCACATTTCACTTGGGTTTTTAAAATGAAAACAAACTTAGACTAAATGCTCTTAAGAGATTGTTTGTTTATCATTTTGTTTGTTCATTATGTGTTTTTTTCAAAATAGACTTAGCATGTATGCCCTCCCCCATCCTCTTTAGGGAACTTAGGTGACCAAAATAACTTATTAATTTGACTTTTATTATATAGTCCAAGAATATAAGGAATTTTTCTAAGTTTCTCCTCAAGATCTTAAGGACTTGGGTGATCCTAAAATGACCTTAAAGTCATTTTATATTTATTTCTTACATCTTGGCTTCTAGAAGGTATTTCATCACCTCCTCATAAGTTATTTAGGAAATAATTAACTTAATAATTCATATCCTAACATCATTTCAACCCTGATCCATAGTAGGGTATATAAATTAGTATATAGGATACTATGATTTCCAGGGGGCTGAGTGGCTAGCCTCTATAATCATAATGAAAATCTGAGTTAGGTCTGGCTAACTAGAAGAATCCATTAAAAATTAAAAGATGGAGTCACTATGAAAATGAATATATCTTTACATATTAAATTAGTCAGTATGAATTTAATTGACATGATTGCATATCTAGTGTTAACCACACTTGGGACCATCTAGAACACATAAAACTTATAGTTTTAGACAAACCCCACTTGCCATGGAAATATTGTCAATACAGGATGAGTATCCAAAAGCTCCATGTCACCATACAAACTCTTGAGAGAAGAGGGGGCGTAAAAACCCCTAATTTTCAAGTGCATTTAATTTTTAGATTAATAAATGATTTCCTCTTAGGAAGGAGTATATAGATGGAATTTGATGCTATCATGCTACCTTATCTATTTTTAGGAATAAGATGATACACTTAGGTGTTTTTGTTGTTTTTCCTTTTACTCACATTGTTTTGATTCAAAACCATTTTTTTTTCAAAACCATTTCCAATTCAAGTCATGTTTATACACCCACTTTTTTCCCAAAGATGTGTTATGCCATCTATTTGATGCCACACTTTTCCTTAGTCATTTGTCAAAAAAATTGTGTATCACTTGTTTGAAAGGGGTATCATTGCATTTCCCATTTCATTCCAATTATTTTCCTTAAATTTTTTGAAACAAAAGCATTGTCATATCTCTTAAGATAGATAGTGTTGTTACACTACTCATTTTGTTTCAAAACATTTTGCCTTGTGTCCACTCAAGTCTGAAATCATGTATGCCTTTTTGGTTTATGCCTAGTATCATTATGCCATCCAATTTAGTCTAAGATATTATTTAATTAAGAAACCAAGTTTTTAAATCAAGTTTTAAATTGGTTTTGTGAATTCATATTCAAATATTGATTAGTTTATGCCTTTGCCTCACTTAGTTTTGGCTTAGACATTTACCTCTCACTTTTAGATTGTGTAACTTGGAATAATTACTTGATTTCTTTAAAAAAAAAATTGTGCCTAAATTTGAGAAGTGGTATTTTCCATGTACCTCATATATATTTTTTTCTTAAGACTAAGTTCAAAACACTATCTCTAAGTAAAACCTTAAACATGATTAGTATACATTTGAATCTTGCTCATCACTTGGGCATGAATGTTTTACTCCTCGTCCTTATTTTTTATTGCTTTGAACTAATTTTCCAAATTACTTTTATGCATATACCTAAGGTCTAATGTCTTATATCAATGGTCAAGTTTGTGTTTAAATGTGTATGCCTAGTTAGAGTCAAAGTGTTTAGAATTATAAATTTAATTACCTTGCAAGTTTTTATCTTAGACCTACTATGTTTCAAATCTATCTTTTGTGTCATGTTTCCAAAAGACCTAGAATTTTGCCTTTCAATCTTAGACCTAGTGTGTTTCAATTCTATCTTCTGTGTCATGTTTCTAAAAGACCTAACATTTTTCCCTTTCCTTTCTTAGACCTAGTGTGTTTCAAGTCTAGTTTATGTGTCACTTTTCTAAAAGTATTAGCAAATTACCTTTAATTTTAGACCTAGTTTGTTCCAAGTATAGCTTTGTGTTGTCTTTAAAAAAAATCTAGAATTTTAACTTTTGTTTTATACCTAATTGTTTTGAGCCTAGATTTTTACTTTGTTCCCAAAGAACTAGCAACACTTTTTTATTATAGACATATATTATAATTATTTAAAACACTTTTAACAAATTTGTCATTAAAATTTGTATTTCACTTAACCATTTTTGCAAGACATTTGATATTAGACATTTAATATTTTTTAGAATGAGTTTATCATTGACAAGTTGGGATACGTAGATCCATTCTTAGGCCATGTTTCTACACCATTGGACCAAGTTTCTAGACATTTTAAGTTTGCACCATTTTCTATTTAGACCTCATTTTTAGAGTTTTTATAACTCTATACCTTTTTCTTCATGATAAATTAGTCATTAATTTGGATATGCCTCACTACAATCATATTATAACCATGTATAATATGGATTACAAAAACATGCTCATGCATGATCACTTTGTTCAAGATCCATATGCCAATGATGTAGTTTGTGAGATAGATCCCTATCCTCTTTACACTACTTAATATGTGTAATAAACCCAAGATATATTGGCACACTATTTTGTTAACACACCTCCATATTTAAAACAAGACCAAGCATAAACAACTCAAATTTAGCTAGTGTGCCGACCATTGTACAATAAGTTCAAGTTCAACCATACTACATAACCATATCATCAACATATGACCCATACCTAGTTTATCATCACTTTATTAAAAACAAGGATGAATGTTTAGTCAAAGACATGGAGGTAGGGGCCTAGTTTTCAGTAGACTTCCCCCATGAAAACCTACCTAGTCTAGTTAGAGTGCCAAGAAATCTACCTTATACCAAAATTATGAAACAAGCCTCTACTAGTTATCCTAAAGTGATCATATCAATTTCATACCAAGATCTATATATTCTTACAAGAGGAAAGGGACCCATGGAGGACTAATTTAAAAAAATTCAAAACTCACATCAAACCTACCTAAATCTAGCACATAATTTCAATGCCATGGTTGTATTGAATGCTCCTCTCATAGAGCTAACTCCTTCAACATGAGTTTTAATTGATTCAATAGGTCAAGCTAATTTGGGTGTATACCCATTTTTCCAAATTAATTTAGTAGGTGAAATGATCAATGTCCCATTTATTGAAGATGTGATTATGGCCTTTACATAGAACAATATGCCAAATACCATGGATAACACATACATGTCTTCCCATCCTACCCAAAGTGGATTAAATACACCAACAACTACTTCACAACAAATAGTGATTTTAGTTAATACCATAAGTGGTTCACAACATCAAGGGGTAATAATTCCTCCTTCCCAACCAAAGAAAATTATGCCTAATCCTCAACTAGCTACCTCTTCAAGCACACCATAATAGGGAGTAAGTAATCAAGTATTGGCCAATGATTTACCTTAGCAACAAGTTATGAATGTTATCCCACCTAAATAAGTGATGACTAATATTCCATAATAATAGGCACAATCCAATTTAGCATTGTAATATAGGTAGAACATTATGCCACTTTAATAGGGGGAAATAAATGTTCTACCTTATAGGTAATGACAAATGTACCTTAATAGTCACAAACTAATGTGCCTATACAATCATAAATGGTGTCTAATCAACAATGTATTTGTATTGGTAAAATATAAATAACAAACATCTAACAAACATATATTTCACAATAATAGGTGTTTGTGCAACAAATAGGTGCCAATGTCCAATAATTACCCATCAAGAAATAGTTTCTTTTTAACCATCATGTGCTAATGTCTAAACCATAATATATATCAACAACACATGCAATATCAACAGCCACATCCTAATATGTAGATGTATATTTCTAGTTGATTCACCCATCAAACTAACAATTTATAGCAAACCATACCTCCATTATACCCTAACTAAGGTAATCCACCTTTGACCTCTTAGACAAATCCTCAACCAAATGTGTCATCTAGTTTATTGGCCCAAGAACTATAATAAATGAAGGATGCAATTTCCACCATTCAAATAGGGAAGTAGACCAAGAAATTCAAATTATATGATGTGTGTTCATACCCTTTCAACATGGAGTATCTTTAGATACCATTTCTACCAAGTTGTAAACCACCATAAATTTAACAAGTACAAGGGTAAAGGAGACCCTAAGGCACACATAATATATTTATTTATTTATTTATATCTAATGTCCTATATCATCATTTTCCTACTCATTTTATTTCCTTGAAGTCTAGTTGGATAGGCTTTGTAATGGTTCCTCAAGTTGCCAAAAAAATTAGTATCTGATTTTGATGACCTCTGAAAAAAGTTTATACAACATTTATCCTATAATATTGAGTAGGATATTTCATTAGTAGATTTTTCTCAAACAAATTATAAGGTTATTGAGAGATTTTCAAGCTACTTACAGAGATGGAGAACTCTTGTTGGTCACTTTAACCACAACTTACTAGATAAACAATTAGCCACTATGTTTACTAAAAATTTCCACAATGAGATATCCTATCATCTAGAGATTTAGTGTGCACACACATTAAAATATATTATTGACAAAGTATTACATATTAAAAATACCCTTATCAACAAAGTGATTATCAAATTGACCTCCTCAAATCATAACCAAAACCAAGGTACAAGCCCAAATCAAAACCCTAGCCCAGTCCAAGTGCAAGTGTCTGCACTAGCTCAAGCTAACAACTAATAAAAATCCAAACCATATAATCTCAATAAGAACATTATTGGTAATGGATTAACTGAGTTGCATCACATCTAAATGATGAAAAGACTATGTTCTCAACCTATGCCAAAAGTACATTTTATTCCTCATCAATAAACCATTCAGTAAGTGTAGCCTACACAACAACCTAGACTAGTACCTTAAATTCCACAGCCACCACCTTTGAAAACCCCTCCTATAATAATAAAACCCACTCCTCAAGTCTTCAATGATCTTGGTTATCCCATCAAAGTAGTGTTTCACAAACTAACTGTGGCTAACATGATTAGTTAGCTAATTCCAAAACATGATCCTGATGGTATACCCTATCTAAACTATATAAAGAGCATGATCTCTATGAATACCACTATGTTCATGGATATTCTATATGTTGTTATGTGAAGCTAAAGTACTTTATTTAAAATATTTTATAAAATGAGGAATCTAGTTGTATAATAGAGCATCTAATTCTATATAAAAGATGGGTATCTATGAAAATCCTTTTCCATAGCATAATAATGGAAATTAATAATAACAACAAAAAAAAGGCCACAACAACAACAATATCAAAAATAATAGAAAAAAATAGTAGTAACAACAATGTCAACCAAATGGGAGGAACTAAGGATAAAATAACCCAACAACCAATAGTCTTACCATGTAGTTGCACATGACTACAATAAATTTGTAGGTCATTTACAAGTGGGAATATTTATACTATTACCATTAATCCTAGACCACATACCAACTAAATAGGACCATTAGATAATAATACTAATAAACCTACTTATGTTATTAATCCTTCCTTGACTTTTGCATGTAGCCAAACATAAAAACAAATAAGGATTACCATTTTAGGACCATGTGTTGATAACTCATCATTTCCTCATGACCACAACCAAGTGCACTAAATTTTTTGAATTATCCTCTCTAGCCATTGTCCACCCTTTTATATTAATAACAATATAAATTGTGTAATCAAAACATGGTGGTCTAAGATCACCATCCCAGGCCCACAAACTCCTACCAATGAACCAATACACACCACTATGTTGGATATGAGTAGTATAATCACCATTGTTAAGGAAAAGATGTATAACCTTGTGGAAAAACTCCAAAACACACCCAATAACATCCTTACAAAACTCCTAGGCCAATCTCAAATTCCAAACAACATAACCATAAACAAATTTCAATCTTTGGTTAGACACCTAGCCCTAGGATAATATTTGACCTTCGACTAAAGGACCTATCCATAATAATCCATAGTACATTGAATTTTTCATCATGCAACACAAAGTAAAACATGTCCACATATACAATGGATCAAACTTGAATATTGTGTCTTTGAAGCTCATTAAATATTTAGGATATATAGTAGCTAATCTACAACCATAAATAACTATCAAATCTTATGATAATGAAGAATGAGAATCATAAGGATCCATAAGCTTTCTAGTGATCATTGGGCCCCTAACCCATGATACATTTTTCCATGTTCTAGACTTATACCTATCATATAATTTACTTTTGGGTAGACCATGGATACATGAAATTCATTGAATACCTTTGACATTTCACTATTGTATCAAATTCCCTCACTTAGAAAAAGAAGTAAATATCTATGGGGATCTATAGCCTTATGAAAATTATAATCATTTAGAGGCCAAGTATGAAAGTTACAACTACCATTTTGGCCTTGATATAGTACATAAGAAGGATAAATATAAAGAGATACTTGTCAAATTGCTAGAGGCAAATTGTATAGACTTAGATAGCCTTACCTCATTTTCACATATGCCTCACCTTGAAATGTCTAATGATTTTACCATTTTATACAATGGTCCAGGAGAGTATTTGACCCATGACACATTCCATATTGTTAAGCTTCCATAGAATCCCAATTCTTATGGAAAACTTAAAGCTAAACCAACTCGCATGAAATGATAATAAAAAGGTAAAGGAAATATTCATATCTAAACACCTATCATTTTCATACTAGCCATTAGCCAAGAAGAGGATCCACTTCCAATTATGATTATTAGTTATACAATGATAAATTGGTTGATTTTTACCATGGTCCAAAATATCCCATCCCTAACAGGATCATGGATAATCAAGCCTATGAAGGAGGAGGCATAGGGACAAATTAGTTGGGTAATCTTAATCCCATTTCATGACTAGGTATAAAATAACTTATGTTCTCAAATTTAAATGTCTTGGGAGTGACCCCATGAATCTTTTTCATGTTCTAATTCCAACAACTAGTGACGTCAATAGTGATAGTGAAGTAGATTCCAATTATATAATTTATGACTAAATTTCTATTACCAACCTATTTGATCCAATACCATTTACACCCTTACACTAGTTATCTGACATTACATGTTTCTCCTTTATCATCCTCAACTTATATATTAGGACCAACAAGAATCAATAGTGCATGTAGATGAGTTTGAGAATGATGAGGCCTTTTGCAATTTTCTAAGCATAAGAGACAATATTTCATTAGGAGACCCCAAATAAGGGTTTTATATCAAACTAGATCCTATAGCCTATTTTGGATAATAGGTGAACACCCTTATCCAAAAAAAAGAATAAAAAATTGAGGTCCCAAAGTGAAAACCTCTTTGAGGTGATCTTGGACCAAGGTAAAAGTGAAGAGAAAGCCCAGTATTTTGGTGAAAACCTATTTTAGGGACCACTAAATGAGGGTGTTCACCTTTCCTCAAATAAAGATTAAGAGACAACCAACCATGAAATTGATTTTGGGTCCAAGTTGAGTTCAACAAAAAAACATTCCTTTGATCAAATTGCCTAAGAATTTCATATAGTATTTTTAACATGGCCATCATTTCCATTAGGAGATTTTGATTTATTAAGTATTGAAGAGATTGAATGACCAGTCTAACTAGAAGACTTTACATTTGTAGGATAATTCACATCCTTTCCAACCATTGTTGAAAATGGATTGACTCTCCTAGTATAATATACTATGAAAGTCAAAATCAGGACTCCAAATGACCCAAAGTGGATCAAATTAGGTACATCCCTCACTAAGGAGGAATGTGAAGTTTTTACATCTATTTTGAGGGAGTTTGTAGAAATTTTTTCTTGGGCCTATCCACACATGCCATGTTTGGAACCACCTTGTTTATACACCACCTTGTTGTGTATCTTGATGTCAAACCTATCAAACATAAAATACATAAGATGCATCCTCATATTTCTATATTAGTAAAGAAAGAGTTGGAAAACTCTTAAAAGTGAGATGAATTTGACTAAACAACTATTCATGGTGCATATTAAACATTATGCCTATCAGTAAAAAGCTATAAGGAATCAAAATATACACTTATTTCATAGAAATGAATTAGGATTTCTCTAAGGATGACTTTCCTCTACTGAATATTGACAAGATAGTTAAATCCACAGTTAGGTATGAAATGTTTTCCCTCATGGATGGATTTTCAATAAATAATTAGATTAGGATAGTTCCAAAAGATCAATAGAAGATAGTGTTCACCACTCCTTAAGGAATTTTTTTCTATTAGGTTATACCATTTGGAATTAATAATTCTAGGTCCACATATCATAAATCTATGACCATAATATTTCATGACATGATTCATGATATTATTGAAGACTATGTCAATGACATATTGGATAAATCAAAGACACATGTAAATCATCCAATTTTGATACAAATGATATTTGAATGGATTCATGAGTACAAGGTTTGACTTAATCCTAAGAAGTGCATATTATGAATCACTTTAACGAAATTATTATCCTTTATTATCTCTTTTTGAGGCATTGAAGTTGATCTTGCCAAGGTACAAGCCATTACTGAGATGCCACCACCTTCCACTTTGAAGCAACTTTTCAATTGTTATTGTAAAACCCAATCCATCATGTGCTTCATTTCATAGTTGGATGATAAATTTCATCCCTTCACTCCCTAGTTAAAGAAAGGTTTTACATTTATTTAGGATAAAGAATATCATAAAGCCTTTTAGTACCTAAAGGAATATCTTACCAATCCACCTATTTTATTACCACCAATGCCAGGGAGTCCATTTTTTCTATACCTATCTACCACAGACAACATCCTAGGGGGAATTTTAGCTTACCATGATGAGAATGGAAAATAACATGTCATGTACTAGATGTCATATACTAGTCATGTATGATCACAGTTATACACCAAAATAAAAATCTTATGTAGTTATGGTCTTTACATCTCATAAGTTGTCATTACATGTTTAATAACAAGACCATATTCATTACCAAATTAGATCCAAAATAGCTTTCCAAGGATGCATGGATAAATGGATCATGATACTAAGTGAGTTTGAGATTGAGTATGTCAATTAGAAGGTTATAAAGGGATAAGTAATTGCAGCCCAGCTTGTTGAAGCTCCCCTTTTAGATACCGAGCCACACACTTTTCAATTCCTAAACAATTCCATCATGACCATCATAGAAACACCTCTTGAGGAGTAGTAATGGAATCTATATTTTTATGGATCATTTACATCTTATAAATCAAGGGAAAGCCTATTATTTACTACACCATAAGGGAATCTCATTCCCAAATCATTTCATATCAATTTTCTTTGTACTAATAACATGGTTAAATATAAAACACTTATTGTAGGGATTTATCAAGAAGTAAAATGGAACATCTAACATCTCATGGTTTATGGTGATTCTCAATTAATCATATATCAAGTTATAGACCACTTTCAAAACAAATGTGAAATAATGGTGCCATATAAGGCCATGGTGGACACTTTCAAATAGTTTATTGCCCATATACAATTTTAACACATACTTGGGATTATTAATAGGATAGTGGATGCCATGGCCATCATTGGTTCTTTCATTTTAAATACATAAAAGGTAAAAGAATATCAGTTTTATTTAAAATATTCTATCACCTAATCATGAACCTTTGACCATCAGAATGATCTATAATATTTTTGGTCCTAACTCTATTTGGTACTTAGATTTATATAAATACCTTCAAAACTATTTCCTTCTACTAAACCTATCACTTAAATAATGAAAGGGCTTTACATATCAAGACTCTCATTATACCTTACTTGGCCCAACCCTTTACCACATAATTTTTTATGGAATTATATTTTGTTGTTTAACTTTATTATAAGCCACATTAACATTATGAGAAGTTCATGAAATATTATGTGGATCTCACACTAGTGGAGACATCCTAGCTAAAAATCTCTTACATATTGGTTAATATTAGCCAACTATGGAAGTAGATGCAAAGGTATTACAAATGTCAAAGGCATTCCATCTTTGTTCATGCTCTAACCAAAACACTAAAACCAATGCTTACACCATGGCCATTTTTATTGTGGGGACTCCATTGGGAATATTAACCCTACCTCATCTAATGGCCATAAACACAACCTTACCTCTACCAAATATTTCACTAAGTATGTTAAATCCATACCACTCACTTATGTAATTGGAAAACAAATTTCCAAATTCATATTTAACCATATCATTTGCCACTATGGTATCCCATCTAACATTATATTTGATAATGATAGATCATTTAATAATAAGGATATCACAACACTTTGTGTTGAGTACAACATCACACTAAAAATTTCCACTTAATATTACCCACAAGGTAATGGACAATTAGAGGCATCTAATAAGACCATTTTCAACATCCTTAAAACTATTATCAATAATGCTAGCTATGATTTTTGCCTTTAAATTTTCTATGTCCTCTAGGCATATCATACTAATTATTGTACTCTAATAGGATCACACCATATTCCTTAGTCTATGTTACTAAGGCCATTATTCCCATCGAGGTTGAGTTACCTTGTCTATTTATATCATTGAAACACATCTTAGATGATGAATATTATAGATTAGCACACTTGCAAGAGCTAGAGTTACTGGATGAGAAGCGCATGGCCACTACAAATAGCCTTTAAACATATCAAAATTGACTTCCTAGACAATAAAATTGGTGGTAAAAAAGTTTAAATTTGGTGATCCTTTCCTAAAGGAAAACCAAAAAAACATAAAGGTCAAAAAAAATAAGGCTAATTTTAATCCCAATTGGGTAATCCCCTATGTCATTATTTCTAATTATATCTCGAGAGCATATAGGATTGCTACACCTGATAGAGATGAACTTGATGATCCTATGAACATCATACATATCAAGCATTATTTCACTTGAGAGACCCAAAGTATTGTCTATCAGGCTCATTTCTATTGTACCATATCATCAGCTTCCTTATACCATAAGCCATTTTTACCATACCTTACCTATCAACTAGCATTGTTTTTACCCTCTTAAACCACCCTTTTTAACCTTAATTTCATTCTATTTATTCATTCAACATCGTTAGTCATTAGATTAATTTACAATTTTACTAGTTGATTTAGTATTCTAGATAGAGGAAGTATCTTGGACTATATGGTGATGGTTTGGCAATTACATTCTTTATTTTTGTCACATTCTAAATTATTTTTAGTGCTACTAATTATAACCACCTTTGGTAAAATTAGTTTCATTTAACCATGCCATTATTTCCTAATTATAAATGCCTATGGTAAAATTAGGAGTAACACTTTTACAATGCATTACCTCCTCACCTTTCCATTCATATGCTATACTATGTCATTTGCCTAATTCATGAACTTACTTCTACCTAGTTGGATTCCTCCATTATAAGGTAGAACTATAATGACTCTAGGTCCTATTGTAGCATCAATTTGAACCCTTGGAGAGGGTTATTCAAGATCTCTCTAATTGAGCTACACTATGGTAATAATGCCAAGCTATGGGTCACCTATGGTGGGGTTGGACCTTCAAAGAAGGATGGTTTCCTCTTGATGGATCACCTATACTAATGTTTGTACTGGGAAAAGGAGTATAGAAGGGGTAAAGGGTCACTAAGAAGGATAAAAGGGTGGCTCACCAAATTTAAATGAGAACTCACATAAGCATGAAGTAAACACTAAGGAAGCATAAGATATTGTTATCTCACACAATCTCACAAAACTTAGCTAGTTGCATAAGTGTTTCATAAAATAGGTTCAAGAAGCAATGAATAAAGTCAAAGAGGAGTTCTAAGACTCACTAATAGCTTGCATCAATGATACAAATAACACTGATTTAGACCTATAACTAAATTGAAGACATTTAGAAATGATCATGAAAGAAGGACAATGGGCATAGAAGATTATCCTTTACAATGCCATCATGTACAAGCTTTCCTACACACAATTCAAAGGGGAGAGATATGTCAAAAAAAAAATTATTACTTCAAGAGGTCTTTAATACAAATTTTGATAGGGTCTAACCTTATCAAATTAGAGTCTCTACTCTTCCATATTTGAGAGATAAAATCTTATCAAAAGTGAGAGCATTTATAAATGGAAAAGAGTAAGAGATATAGGAGAAAGGGGAGAGAGGGGAACATGTCATCTGAGATCATTAATCGAGTTAGCATCCTTCTTACCTTGTCTATTTATATCATTGAAACACATCTTAGATGATGAATATTATAGATTAGCACACTTGCAAGAGCTAGAGTTACTGGATGAGAATCGAGTTACCTTGTCTATTTATATCATTGAAACACATCTTAGATGATGAATATTATAGATTAGCACACTTGCAAGAGCTAGAGTTACTGGATGAGAAGCGCATGGCCACTACAAATAGCCTTTAAACATATCAAAATTGACTTCCTAGACAATAAAATTGGTGGTAAAAAAGTTTAAATTTGGTGATCCTTTCCTAAAGGAAAACCAAAAAAACATAAAGGTCAAAAAAAATAAGGCTAATTTTAATCCCAATTGGGTAATCCCCTATGTCATTATTTCTAATTATATCTCGAGAGCATATAGGATTGCTACACCTGATAGAGATGAACTTGATGATCCTATGAACATCATACATATCAAGCATTATTTCACTTGAGAGACCCAAAGTATTGTCTATCAGGCTCATTTCTATTGTACCATATCATCAGCTTCCTTATACCATAAGCCATTTTTACCATACCTTACCTATCAACTAGCATTGTTTTTACCCTCTTAAACCACCCTTTTTAACCTTAATTTCATTCTATTTATTCATTCAACATCGTTAGTCATTAGATTAATTTACAATTTTACTAGTTGATTTAGTATTCTAGATAGAGGAAGTATCTTGGACTATATGGTGATGGTTTGGCAATTACATTCTTTATTTTTGTCACATTCTAAATTATTTTTAGTGCTACTAATTATAACCACCTTTGGTAAAATTAGTTTCATTTAACCATGCCATTATTTCCTAATTATAAATGCCTATGGTAAAATTAGGAGTAACACTTTTACAATGCATTACCTCCTCACCTTTCCATTCATATGCTATACTATGTCATTTGCCTAATTCATGAACTTACTTCTACCTAGTTGGATTCCTCCATTATAAGGTAGAACTATAATGACTCTAGGTCCTATTGTAGCATCAATTTGAACCCTTGGAGAGGGTTATTCAAGATCTCTCTAATTGAGCTACACTATGGTAATAATGCCAAGCTATGGGTCACCTATGGTGGGGTTGGACCTTCAAAGAAGGATGGTTTCCTCTTGATGGATCACCTATACTAATGTTTGTACTGGGAAAAGGAGTATAGAAGGGGTAAAGGGTCACTAAGAAGGATAAAAGGGTGGCTCACCAAATTTAAATGAGAACTCACATAAGCATGAAGTAAACACTAAGGAAGCATAAGATATTGTTATCTCACACAATCTCACAAAACTTAGCTAGTTGCATAAGTGTTTCATAAAATAGGTTCAAGAAGCAATGAATAAAGTCAAAGAGGAGTTCTAAGACTCACTAATAGCTTGCATCAATGATACAAATAACACTGATTTAGACCTATAACTAAATTGAAGACATTTAGAAATGATCATGAAAGAAGGACAATGGGCATAGAAGATTATCCTTTACAATGCCATCATGTACAAGCTTTCCTGCACACAATTCAAAGGGGAGAGATATGTCAAAAAAAAATTTATTACTTCAAGAGGTCTTTAATACAAATTTTGATAGGGTCTAACCTTATCAAATTAGAGTCTCTACTCTTCCATATTTGAGAGATAAAATCTTATCAAAAGTGAGAGCATTTATAAATGGAAAAGAGTAAGAGATATAGGAGAAAGGGGAGAGAGGGGAACATGTCATCTGAGATCATTAATCGAGTTAGCATCCTTCTTACCTTGTCTATTTATATCATTGAAACACATCTTAGATGATGAATATTATAGATTAGCACACTTGCAAGAGCTAGAGTTACTGGATGAGAATCGAGTTACCTTGTCTATTTATATCATTGAAACACATCTTAGATGATGAATATTATAGATTAGCACACTTGCAAGAGCTAGAGTTACTGGATGAGAAGCGCATGGCCACTACAAATAGCCTTTAAACATATCAAAATTGACTTCCTAGACAATAAAATTGGTGGTAAAAAAGTTTAAATTTGGTGATCCTTTCCTAAAGGAAAACCAAAAAAACATAAAGGTCAAAAAAAATAAGGCTAATTTTAATCCCAATTGGGTAATCCCCTATGTCATTATTTCTAATTATATCTCGAGAGCATATAGGATTGCTACACCTGATAGAGATGAACTTGATGATCCTATGAACATCATACATATCAAGCATTATTTCACTTGAGAGACCCAAAGTATTGTCTATCAGGCTCATTTCTATTGTACCATATCATCAGCTTCCTTATACCATAAGCCATTTTTACCATACCTTACCTATCAACTAGCATTGTTTTTACCCTCTTAAACCACCCTTTTTAACCTTAATTTCATTCTATTTATTCATTCAACATCGTTAGTCATTAGATTAATTTACAATTTTACTAGTTGATTTAGTATTCTAGATAGAGGAAGTATCTTGGACTATATGGTGATGGTTTGGCAATTACATTCTTTATTTTTGTCACATTCTAAATTATTTTTAGTGCTACTAATTATAACCACCTTTGGTAAAATTAGTTTCATTTAACCATGCCATTATTTCCTAATTATAAATGCCTATGGTAAAATTAGGAGTAACACTTTTACAATGCATTACCTCCTCACCTTTCCATTCATATGCTATACTATGTCATTTGCCTAATTCATGAACTTACTTCTACCTAGTTGGATTCCTCCATTATAAGGTAGAACTATAATGACTCTAGGTCCTATTGTAGCATCAATTTGAACCCTTGGAGAGGGTTATTCAAGATCTCTCTAATTGAGCTACACTATGGTAATAATGCCAAGCTATGGGTCACCTATGGTGGGGTTGGACCTTCAAAGAAGGATGGTTTCCTCTTGATGGATCACCTATACTAATGTTTGTACTGGGAAAAGGAGTATAGAAGGGGTAAAGGGTCACTAAGAAGGATAAAAGGGTGGCTCACCAAATTTAAATGAGAACTCACATAAGCATGAAGTAAACACTAAGGAAGCATAAGATATTGTTATCTCACACAATCTCACAAAACTTAGCTAGTTGCATAAGTGTTTCATAAAATAGGTTCAAGAAGCAATGAATAAAGTCAAAGAGGAGTTCTAAGACTCACTAATAGCTTGCATCAATGATACAAATAACACTGATTTAGACCTATAACTAAATTGAAGACATTTAGAAATGATCATGAAAGAAGGACAATGGGCATAGAAGATTATCCTTTACAATGCCATCATGTACAAGCTTTCCTACACACAATTCAAAGGGGAGAGATATGTCAAAAAAAAATTTATTACTTCAAGAGGTCTTTAATACAAATTTTGATAGGGTCTAACCTTATCAAATTAGAGTCTCTACTCTTCCATATTTGAGAGATAAAATCTTATCAAAAGTGAGAGCATTTATAAATGGAAAAGAGTAAGAGATATAGGAGAAAGGGGAGAGAGGGGAACATGTCATCTGAGATCATTAATCGAGTTAGCATCCTTCTTGATTTTTGAACCATCTTTGATCTAATTAGGACTTTAAAATAAATAAATTCACCACCGTACTCTCCAATCCTTTAATCCCTTTGTTTTTATCTTTTACACCATCTCCACTTGCTTTCATTATGAGGGCAAAGTCCTCATATCTATGGACTTGATAGAGCCAAGCCTAAGTCTAATTTTAGTAGATATAGGTACATGTTTATCAAATATATGACTATGTTGATAGATGAAACATTTTTCCATAATCACATATTAACCCCTACTTTAAAATTTGAGCATATGTATTTATTATAGATTTAAAACCAATCTAATTATTGGTTTTCCTATAGTTAATATGTCAATAAATAGCTTATAAACCACATAGCTTCTTTCCTGATCCATATTAGGTATAAATAGACCTAATCTACCTTCAAAACTCGTGAAAGATAAGGAATTATTATACATGATGTTGAAAACACAAGAAAAATGAGTTTACATGCTCTGGATCCTCTAATAGAGGTCTTGATTAAGATTTAATGGAATCCCTCGAAATATTTTCCCTGGTTTGACCTTAGGTCATATTTGATCTCCATTAAAGTCTATTAGATTTTTAATTTTAATTTTAGTCATTGATATTGAACTTGATGTTCTATATTATGACATGTTTTAGATCCACATTCTTTCATGGGATCCTACTATCAGTTTCATGATTTACCACACTTTTACCACATGGCATTCTCAAATTCATCCTTAGGAGCATTGACTCTTGACTTTATGTGCACCATCGATCTAATTTTTCATGGCTTAGACATTCTACATTAATTTACCAAATATTTATTGTGGTCATAACACTTACAAACTACATATTTGTCTTCAAGATTCATTGACATGTTGACTTGTCACTCGTCATTGATCTATCTGTGTATGATGGATCATGACCATCGATCTACTTAGACCCACTAACATCATTGATTTCCATGAATTATTAGATATTCATATGGGCACCTAAGATATTTTAACTTTTTAGAAACACATTCATCATTGGTACATTTTAATTTAAATGTCTATTTCATGAGGCCTAAACTTGGCATCCTCATGCACATTTCATTCTATTTATTTAACTTTGAGGACATAGATCTTGAGATAGAAAATTCATCAAGACCTAAAATTTGTAGAGAATTTTCAAGGCATGAAAAAAATCATGTTCATGTGATATTTTGGCTCTAAGAGTCCTCCTAAGTAAACTTATTAAATTCACAATCAAGTTGACCCATTTATTTCTATGTGATATGCCATGATGGTCTGGTCTCTCTAGACTTATACAAGTCATTTTTTTATCATCCACTTCATCAATAACTCTATTTATCTTGATCAAACCATGATATAACTTATATAATTGATCCATTTAGGTTAGTTTCTATATGTGGGATTAAATTATCTAATATTTCTAGTGACATCCTAGGATTCCATGCCTTCTATGCAAAGACTAGTGGCCTTAAACTGATCCATTGGGTATATGGAGTCATATTATTTTATCTCAATTGATGTGATAATAACTTAAGTTTGACCCTTTATTAAACTTCCTCTTGAATCAAAAGGTAAGAAAGAGTAAAACAAACAACTATGCCCCAAGCACTTATTGAAAGGGAAACACAACTGAAAAGAAATGTGCATAGGGAACTTAGAGGAAATCATAGAAAACTAATATAATATGTTACAATATAATACAATAATATAAATATCTTATAATAATAAGGATTCAAATGAATTACACTAACTGTTATGGGTAATACCTCTCCATCCAGTTGGGCAAACTAAAAATCATTATGTTGTTTGCATCGATGGATCAAATAAGGACCACTCCATAAGCTGTCAAAATTGGTGTAGTTTCTTGGCTTGGAATTATTTGAGTCACATTAAGGACTATGTACCATTCTTTTAATTCCCTTGTTGTGTCTCTCTTGTAAAATTCTTTTTTGACCTAAGCTTAGTGTGACTCTAATGTCTTCATTGTAAGGTCTCTAGTTTTTTCAAACTCTATGAGCTCTATCATCATCATGTTTATAGGCTCACTCTCCATAAACTCAAGATGATGGGATAACTCCAATGTATTAATTTCAAGAGAAATGATAAATTTGGCTTCCATTCTATATATAAGGACATATGGAAAATTTCCAATTGTATTTTTGGGGGTCACTATGTCAGCCCATAGGGCTATCCTTAGCTTTATATGTCATGTTCTCTAATTTTCCTCCATATTTATTTTTATAATATTTAGATAGTTATTTTTTGTGTAATCTTATATTCAATTGCCTTTAGGGTATTAATTATAGGATGTGTTGAGGTAGATTCCCATCTTAAATCCCCATTCATTTATCTTCATACCAATAAATGCTAAGGCATTATCTAAAATTATAGTAGCTAAGACACCAAACCTGGTTACTATGTTGTCATAGAAGCCTAATACTACTATTTCATTCACTTCTTTTAAGGCAATTTCTTCCACCCATTTAGTGAATTAATAATTGTAGTGATCACCCACTTATGTCCTACACTTGAACATAGATTTATCATTCCTATGAAGTCCAACCCTCATTACATGAAGGGTTGTTCCACCTGAATTGGGTTGAGTGGAATAGAGCACACTTCTAATATTTCCTGACCCATGCATAGGCATCCTTGAAGAGGTAGGGCTAGTAATAACTAGCTCTTATTACTTTTATTGTTATTGTTCTTGGATTAAAATGGCCTCCTATAGGTTCATCATAAAACTACTCCAAGATATTTGTCACTTTATTTCATCAATGCACCTAATAGTTATGCCATTAAGGTCATTTATAAATAAAAAACCATTAATCAACACATAACATATAGACTAAAGTCTGAAATACCTTCTTTTTTCTCTATCTAAACCTTGTGGCCATTCTCCTATCATCTATAAATGTGTCATATCTTGGAGCTAGCTATTATGAAATACAGGTGCATCTATTTGTGATTTTTCTTGTGTCACCAAAATTATTCTTTATCTTCTTTATGATCATCCACCATATGCTCACACAAGCCTTTACCTATAATTAGCTTGGTGACTTTGATCTCCACATCATACTTCATGACCTTGGTAATCCATCCTACTTTTTTTTTTCATTCAAATCCTTGTGGAGGAGAAAGTCCCTCACTCTAGGGTGAGACACCATAAGATAAAACTTTTTATTATAAATCATTGGCCTAAACTTTTTAAGGCTTCTCAAATCCATAAGAACCTACTTTTATATAAAATTTTACCTCACCTCATATCCCTCCAGCCTTTGACTAAAGAAGGCAATTGGTTACTCAAGTCGTTCACCATTATTATGAACTAGCATAAATGATATGTTGTCAACATTGGTAAAGGTTTAAAATATAAAATCCTTTGATAAATTAGGATTCATGAGTGAGGGTGCTTGATTAATGGCTTACTTGATGGACTCAAATGGTACTTTACCTTCATTTGACCAAGTAAAAACTTGGCTCTTCTTTAGCATGGTGGTGACAAATTTGACCAAGTTTATAAAACTAGGTATAAAACATATCACAAAGTTTATTTTCCTAAGGAAGCTCTAGTTTCCTTTCTTATGCTTGGGTAAAGATAAGGCTAGGATGGCACTTATTATATCAAGGTAAATGGATAGTACTTCCTTTGAAATAATGTGACCCAAAATTTTGCCTTCATGATCAATAAACACACATTTCTTGGAATTTAAAAAGATCTCATACTCTTTACATATTTGGAAGATCAACCTTAGATGGTCCATGTGCTCACTAGCCTTCTTGGATAAAACTATGATGTCATCCAATTAAATTAGTACCATGTAATTCAACAACCCTTAGAAATCCATATCCATGGCTCTTTGGAAAGTGACCCCAGTATTTGACAATCCAAAAGGCATATTTTGGTAACCATATGTGTCCAACTTTGTGGTGAAGGTAGTCTTACACTGATCTTCCTCTCTTACCAACACTTGGTTGTAACTTGAATACCCATCTAAAATGGAAAAATGTTTTGAATTAGTAACTATCTAAAGGAGTTGATCCATAGATGTTAATGGGTAGTGATCTTTCAAAGAGACCCTATTCAGATCCCTAAAATCAACATACAATCTGATTTCCCCATTCTTCTTACTCACATGTACTAAACTAGATACACATAAGGAGTGATTTATGGGAAAGATGATCTTGGATTCAATTAATTTGGTTAATTCTTTCTTTATAATCTCTTCAATTTTGGGGTTTATAGGCCTTTGCTTCTACCTGATAGGCTTGGAATTATCCTCTAGTTCTATAGTGTGTTGGGCCAACTTAGAATTAAAGCCTCTTAGCTCACTATATTCCTAAGCAAAGATGACTAAATATTCTTTACAAAGTTCAATGAAATCATGCCTTTATACCTCATTAGTTACCTTCCCAAGCTTGAAGAGCTTGTCTTTGAAGATAAATATTTTTTCATAATTATCTTCACTTGTTGACATCACTACCTTATCTTTTCTCATATGATGTCCCTCATGGAAAAGACATTCAAGGGCGACAACTCCTTTAAGAAGCTTATTAGATCTTAACTAAACAATTTTCTCCTCATACTGATGTTGAAACTTTTCCCAATTTATGGAATAGAACTTAGCTTGATACTAAAAGAAACATACAATTTATTTTTCATTTTCAAATACATTCTAATGAGCTTCATTATCTAGCACTGATGGTCTCACCACCACTTTGACATGTGGCTATACCTTACTTTTTTTAACTCATTTTAGATATCAAATTGAGATCATATAGCTACCAACCTATTATCACATCTATTTTGGTTCCTTGGTACTACTTGGATGTTAAAGGCCTCAAAATACTCAATTAGGTCTGACACTCTATGTTTATAATACTTCATCAATGGATTCTTGGTGATATTCTAGCCTCTAACTTGGTGCATTTTTAGTTCACGATCCCCATAAACTTGTAATTGTTTGATCCCTCTCTTATTAGCCCATTGAAGGCCATGGATAAGACCCTCAAATTTTATTGCATTGCAAGATCAATTGAATTAAAACCTGTAAGAAGATAAATACTTTTCATTTGAGGGGGATACTAGTATTACCCTACACCCATTCCATGTTTTATCCTTGAACCATCAAAGAACAATTTCCATAAGCCACTAAGATCTTCTTGAGGTCTAATGAGGGATGGTATGGAATAATTCTCTTCATGTAATCAATATATACCCATGTCACTTTCTTCAACTCCCTCCAAGGGACCAACCAAATGATTTTCATTTCATAGTTCATCCAAGAACATGTCTAGTATCTCCTCAGGGTGAGTGCTTATTTCATGACCAACCATATGTTCATCCTCATCAAGAATGGTGAAAATGAGGTTTATGTTGTCTATCTTATAATTCTCTGTGGAATTATGTAATGGGCTCAACTCTGATGGATACCTTGGTCCCATATCTTATTCTAAATGCCATGTATGACCAGTCTACTACTGATAACCTCTAATATTTTATGTGAATTCTTAGGATAAGCATAATATAGAATGAGGAAGCACATCAAGGATCAATACATCTTAAACCACTAAGACACTAGGACAAGAATGCATGGTAAATTTGATATCTTTGATGATACTAGATGGCTTAGTGGAAGATCCATCTAGATGTAACACTCCTTTATATTTAGGCTCATATTTTAGACCAAGCTAGTCTACCATATACTTTGGAATTACTAAGGTGATATCCCCACTATCTACCAAATAATTTTGCACTAAAGAGTCACAAATTAATATTTAAATTTAAAAAGAAGGAGGTTTTGCAACTTTACCTGGTTGTCTTTCATTTGGTCATTTGGTTGCATTGGTGAGAACCACATTCTCCTTAATTTATGGTTTCTTAGAAACATTGATTCTTAACAACCCTTCTTGGAGGATGTCTACCTAACCAAGCATGGAGATCATATCCCACATTTCCACACTCACATTGGACCTTTTCATTTGTTCCACAATGTTGATGGGTGAGCCACCAACCTTTAATTGTGCTTTGGGAGCCATAATTTCACCTTGAGTTTATGAGTTTTTAGGGACAAATACATTCCTTTGATTTTGATTCCTTAGATTTATTAGAACCTTTGGAACAATAGTAGGTTCATTTGGATTTGATATTGAAGGAGTAATGGTAGGAATCTCTTTGGGTACTTCCTGATTACCATCTATGTTCCTTAATTTAAACCTTGTATTTGTTGTCACTAGAACATATGCCTAGCTAGAAATAGCCTATTGATTGAGTGCATAACACTTTTCTTTCTAATAACTCACCATTGTATCACCCAACTATCTTGGTCCTTGATCGAGGATTTTACCTTGTTAAGGATCTTCTAATTTTGTCATCATGGGTACCTCTGTGTTATGAGCCATAAGAGCTTGATTGTATCCATAATTGGTAGCTTGCTATCATTGATCATTTAAATCTTGATTGAAATCATTGGTTAGAAGAATGGATTGCCAAAAATATTGATTCCAAGGCATGGTAGCCTCATATTCTTAAGCAAAATTATTCTATATGAGGACCAAAGTGTTAGAAGTGCTTGCAACATTTGGATTATAGTTGTTTTGCCTAACATAGTTAGGCTTCTCTTGTCCTTGGTTTTGACCTTGGCATTGACCTTGGAAGCTTCCTTTATAGGGTGGTCTATTTTTTTTATAATCTTGATGTTGAGCTTGATATGAGGTTTGATAAGGCCTATTGAAATCTTGATGCCTCTTCACATTCACTAGTTCATTTCTCAAGGATTAGAACATGCTCTTAAGCTCTTGAAAGTTCATTTGTTCTTGGGAATCACTAGTTTGACTACTATAATTCTTTTCTTGCTTGGGTGAGGGTATATTATCAATTGTATGCATAGGAGGAATGATATCAATGTGAGGAATATAAATAGGAGGTGGTCCAATCTTAGGGAACAAAGGCATTGGTGGTCTATGTGTAAGCTTGCTAGCTTGTACTGGATAATTTTATGCTCTAATTTCCACATCATATGCATTCAGTAATGTGTTTCATCCTATGGACTAGATCATTACTACAATTTCACTATTTACGGCCTTCAAATAATAAATAAAGGTAAAGTTAGGGGTAGGCCTAACAAAGACTAGGATTCCATCCCAAGTCTTTTGGAACCTTGTGTTGAAGTCTTGTATAACTTCATGAGGGGCTCCTTGAATTGTGGTTAATTACTCTATAAGTGACAAATGGTAAATTTTATCTTCAAATATCTTACATAATACATCTCCTAACTGATCCCATGTGGCCATAAAATTAATTTCAAGGCTTATATGCTAGTCTAAGGATTTACCTTTGAAAGAGATGGTAATAACCTAATTGCCACATTTTCCTTGTTGATAAAATGAATTTTGTAAAAGTTGGATATATCCATGAGGTGTTTACAAAGGGTTATAGTTTGGTATTTAGTAAAATAAGGGACACTTATAAGAGATACTAATGGGATAGGATCATATTGAGGGAGGTCTAGAGAACTTTTTCCATTAAAATCCATAAAATATATTTGGGTTGCCATGGCAATAAAAGGGTTTAACAAAGATATTCTTATAGGAGTAGGCCTTGAAATTGATCAAGGAACAAAGATTCCTTTATAAGGGTATATGTTATAAAATCTTATTATTTTTGTTGCATTTAAAGGCAATTAAATTAATTCAAAATGAATACCTCTAGAATCTAACCTTGTAGTCAAATTTGGCATGAGATGTAGTCACTTATCTACTCCCAGAATGTTGGATCTTCTTTTTGAGTCATTAGATGTTGTTGCTTGGAAGTTATAACTAATGTAAGTTGATCAAACCAACATCAAACTTTGACCAATCTTATTTGAACTATGTCCCACTGGGAATTCTATAAAATATTTTAGCATCAATTTTCACCCTTGGAGAGGGTTTTTTAGGCTCTCTTTAATTAAGCTACACTATGGGAACAACCCCAAGTTATGGGTCACCTATGGTGGGGTTGGACCTTTGGAGAAGGCTGACTTCCTCTTGATGGATCACCTATACTAATGTTTGCACTAGAAAAATGGGTAGATAAGGGGTAAAGGGTCACTAAGAAGGCTAAAAAGGTGATTCACCAAATTTAAATGAGAACTCACATAAGCATGAAGTAAACACTACGTATGCATAAGACAATGCTAGCTCACACAATCTCAAAAAACTTAGCTAGTTTCATAAGTGTTTCATAAACTAGGTTGAGGAAGTAATGAATGAAGGAAAATAGGATTTATAAGACTCATGAAGAGCTTGCATCAATGATAGAAAGAACACTAATTCATACTTGAAACCTAATTGAAGAAACCTAGAAATGAACAAGAAAAGACACTGGGCATGGAAGATTCTCCTTCATAATGCCATCATGCATAAGCTTTGCTACACATAATTGAGAGGGGAGAGATAGGTAAAGGAAGTATTTATTACTTCAATACATCTTTCATACAAATTTTAATAGGGTCTAACCTTATCAAATGAGAGTCTCTACTCTTCTAGAATTGAGAGAGAAAATCTTATCAAAAGTCAAAGTGTTTACAAATGGAAAAAATAAGAGATATAAGATAAAGGGGAGAGAGGGGGAACATGTCATCTGATATCATTAATCAAGCTATCATCCTTATTTATTTTTAAACCATCTTTGATCTAATTAGGACTTTGATAAGAAATAAATGCTCCACTATACTCTCCAATCCTTGAATCCATTTACTTTGATCTTCTACACCATCTCCACTTGCTTTCATTATGAGGACAAAGTCCCCATATCCATGAACTTGATAGATCCATGCCTAAGTTTTCTTTTAGTAGATGTCAATATGCATTTTTTGAAGCTATGACTAGGTTAATAGATAAATTTTTCCATAATCAAATATCTACCCCTACTTTAAAATTTGAGCATAGGTCTTTACTATAGATTGAAAACTAATCTAATTATTGGTTTTCCTATAGTCAATATGTCAATGAATAGCTTATAAACTGCATATATTTTTTCTTGAACCATATTAGGTCTAAATAGACCTATTCTAGCTCTAAAACTCATGGAATCCAATTACTTATTGTAAGTGACATTAAAAACACAAGAAATTGAATCTATATGCTTTGGATCTTCCAACAGAGGTCTTGATTGAGCTTCAATGGTGTCTTTTGAAATATTTTCTCTAATTCGACCTTAGGTTTCATTTATTTTCCATTAAAGTCTCTTACCTTTAAACTTTTAATTTTAGCCACTGATATTGAATCAGGCCTTTTAGGTTATGACATTTATTAGCTCCACATTATTATATGGGATATTTCTATCAATTTCATGATTTAATGCACTTTTTCCATGTGGTGTTATCGCATTCATCCTTAAGAGCATTGACTCTTAACTTTATGCACATCATTAATTTGATTTTACACAACTTATATGCACTCCATTAATTTACTTGGTTGTTATCATGGTCATGACACTTGAAAACTACACATTTGTCTTTGAGTTTCATTGACTTGTTAACTTCTCAATCATTGTTAATCTACTTTTGCATGATGGATCATGCACCATCAATCTATTTGGACCCATTGACATTGTTGATTATCATACACTATTCAAAATTCATATGGGCACCTAAGATCTTGCCATTTATCATTCTCATGTTCATCCTTGGAAAATTTTAATTCAAATTTCTATTTCATGAGGCCTAAACTTGACATCCCTATACACGTTTTATTTTGCTTATTCAACTTTGAGGACTTAGATCTTGAGATAGAAAATTCATCAAGACCTAAATTTTGTAGAGAATGTTCAAGGCATGAAAAAAATCATGTCCATGTGATATTTTAGCTCTGAGAGGCCTCCTAAATTAACTTATTAAATTCACAATCAAGCTAAGCCATTCATTTTTTGATCAAAAACTCTATTCATCTTGATAAAATCATGCCAGGACTTCCAAAACTAATACATCTAGGTGAGTTTCTATATGTGGGCTAAAATTGTCCAGCAAGTCCCATCAAGACTATAGATATGTTGAGGTCAAATCAGTCACATTTTTCCCATACTCTTATGATTTTATGATAAATATAGGTATTAAACACTCACCATTTTTTGAGCAATTTAAGACAGACTCTTTCCACTTTATGAGTTATATCATTTATTATCTCATAATTATTGATTGAGTTGAGATGCTTAGAAAATTACAAAAACATTTTAAAAATATATAATAATCCTAAAAATCCCAAAATCATGAAAATTAGCTTAGAATCTCCATGTGAGATATAACTATTGGCCATTTTTAGCCCACAAGCCAAGCTTGTGCCCAGATGGATTAGGTTGCTAATGGATGATCAGATGAATATATGTTTTGGATGGAATGAGTAGACCAAAGAGATCATGTAGCTTTTAAAGCTTTTGAATCACTTTAAGTTCACTTAAAGTGTAGTTTATCCAAATTTAGAAAAATAGGTCTCCATAGTGGTCATAATTTTTAGGAGCATGAAATAGGTTTTTCACAAGCCCCAAGAGCCCTTTAAAACCTTATAAATTCATGAAAAAGGTCAAGCATAAGCCTAAGTTATCTAGATCATCAATAGGATATCACACAAGAACAAACAAACTAGTTCACTTATGTATTTTATAAATCCACTTAGAAAGTATCACTAGCCAAGATATTATAGTGCCATAGAGTTCTTCATGCCAACAACATTCTCTACAAGTTTCATGTCTATAAAAGCTTTTTATCTTAAGATCTAAGTGTTCAAATTTAGACATGAAGCTTACAACATTCACGTAAGTGTCAATTTTGAGCTTTATAAAATGACCATTTGAATTCAAAAAGTCCTTAAAAGGTTTAAAGTTGAGCAAGATATAATGGGGCACTTGACCCTGCATTCTAACAAGAAATATATAATAGTTCATGTTAGGGGTCAAACTAGTCAAAAGGTCCCTAGGTTAAATCCATTTAAAGAGCTATAAGTTGGGCAAGATCTGATGGTGTCGATCAGTCAAATAAAAATCTGATGATGCACATTCATTGATAAAAAGTGGGTCTAAGCCTAGATTAATGGAATGAATTCATTCATACCAATGATCCTATGGTGCATATAAATTGATAAAAAGTGGGCCTAATGAGATCTGTAGCTTGCATTATTTCATGCATCTTGATCCAATGGTGCATGAGCAAGTGAACATGTCAAAGGATCTTTATGGTAGGATATCTAAGGGTTACATTATTTCATACAGCTTGATCTTATGGTGTGTAGGAGGTCAAAAGGGTCAAGATCTAATAGCAGGGATATGAGAGGCCAATGGGAATGAAGATAAGTTGGAGCATTCTGATTGTCTTGAGTAATATTCAATAGACAAGGTCAAACTCAAAAACTAGTTTTTGACATAAGTAAACATAGGTCTTGTAGGGTCATTTGATCATCATTAAATCTCATTCAAGAACCATTAAAAATATATAACCATGTAGTCAGGTATAAAGAGTATAAAGGTATGACCTTAAGGTTAAATATAAACCTCTTATTCAAAGGTTTTTAGCATGTAGGGTCCATTTTGTGACTGTGTCTACCTTTATTTAAAGGAGACCTATACATACTGAGCCCTCAATTTATATATATGCTCAAAGGCAAAAATAGGTCCTTTAGACCTAATATAAATTAAAAGGGGCTATGTAGTCTATAAGTCTACATTGATATATGTGACTATAGGAAAAAAAATAAAGGAGATTGGCCTTTCATATATAGAAAGGATATGATAGAGATTTGATCAAAGGGAGTTATCTATTATTATTGAAGAAGTTCACTATCTTTCAACATGGCCATATTTTTACAAAAACCACATAAAATGCATAAATTGATGTTTCTATTAGACCCATGAGTATGAATTTTTGTGCTCAAGTGAGAGATGGCATGAAGGATCAAAGAAAAGGTCTAGTGTTGGGAACTGTAACTAGGGGCATTCAATGCACACTTAGGGCCTTATGGGGAGTTTTAACTTGGTAAACCATGTGTAGTATCCTGATTGACAAAAAAAGTTTCAAGGCTTTCATTAGATAAAAAAGGTGATAATTCAAGCTCAGTTAATGATTCAAGATGGTGTGTTCCTTTTTTAATGGAGTGCTCCCATTTTCTTTTTATATCTCCTTTCTCCTTTATATCCCAGTATCAATCTCATTAAAGGGGTTCTCAGCTCTTAGAATTTTACATTCTTTACTAGGATGAGGATACTCATTGAGACTCTTGCAAAATTTTCCTCACTTGATATGGTTAAACCCTATCAAAATATTGTAGGAACTACCTTTTGAAGTAATAGGATCAACTCTTTGCCTATCTCTTAGTTTCAATTAATGACTAGTATGTTTGTGTATGGTGAATTTGTGAAGGAGAGTATTCCTGGTTTATTTTCCTTCTACTTTCCTCTTTTAAGGTATTTTCAATCTAACTTGTAGGTTTGGTTATATTTAGAACCTCTTCTATGAAATATTTATGCAACTAGTGAGATTGTGAGGTTGTGTGAGCTATAGTTGGTCTATGTTGATCTATTTTTTGTTCAAGCTTATACGAGTGTCCATTTAACTTTGGTGCATCACTCTTTTTTATCTTTCTTAGGATCCATTATCCTCTTTCTAACCCTTTTCCCTATGAATCATAGTTTATTATTAGTTTAGGTGAGCATCGAGAGGAAGTTAGCCTTATCCAGAGGTTCAACCTTACCATAGGATACCCATAGCTTTAGGTTATTCCCATTATATAGATTAGTTAGAGAGAGCATTAATAACCCTCTCCAAGGGTGATAATTAAGCCTATAATAGTTTCTATCACACTTGATGGGACCACAATCTAAAATGAAGATTGATCAAAGTTGATGTTGGTTTGATCAAATTTGTAGTAGTTAAGCTCCCAAGAAATAACATCTAGCAGCTCCAAAAGGAATAATCAACACTCTGGAGTAGAGAAGTAGCTATATCTCATGCCAAAGGTGAAAACAATGTCATCTTCAATAATTACTCCCTTTGAATTTGTTGAACTTCCTTAGAATTTAGTAAAAATATTAAGGTTTTATAATACACATCCATATCAAGGAACCTTTGTTCCTAGGTCATTTTTAAGGCTTATCCCTATAAGGATAGCATCATTAAACCCTTTCATAGCCATGGAATTCCATATATATTTTGTGTATTTTAATGGCCAAAGCCCTCTATCCTTCCCTCACTATGATCCTATTTTAGTATTAGCCCTTAAAAGTGTCCCCTATTATACTAGAGACCAAGATACAAAACCTTATGAGCACCTCATAGACATAGCCAATTTTTGTAATATACATAATGTCACTGAGGATATTATAGCTACTAGGTTATTAGCTACTTGTTTCAAATGAAATGCCCTAGATTGGTATAGAGGCCTTGCTACTAATTTCATTCAAACATGGGACCAATTAGGAGAGGCCTTGTGTAAAATATTTGAGGAAAAAGGTGACCATTTATCACTTGTAGATAAACTAACTACCATTAAGAGAGCTCCTTATGAAGTCATGCAAGACTTCAACACAAGGTTTCATAAAACTTGGGATAAAATCCTAGTCCTAGTTAGACCACCCCCTAATTTTTCCTTTTTATAGTATTTGAAGACTTTAAATAGTGGTATAGTAGTGATGATCCAATCTATAAGAGGAAATATAATTCTAGATGCATATGAGGTGGTCATAAAAGAAAAAAATTATCTGGTTCAAGTTGGCAAGCTTACACCTAGACCACCAATGCCCTTATTTCCTAAAATTATACCACCTCCTATTGTTATCCCTCCACTAGATGTCATTCCTCCTACACCAATAATTGTTGTAATACCTACACCAAAACAAGAAAAAGCTTTCACTAGTGGATCTAGTGACTCCCAAGACCAAATAAACTATTAGGAGCTCAAGATCATGTTTTAGTCCTTGGGAAATGAGATAGTAAATGTTAAGAGGCACTATGATTTCAATAGGCCACATCAAATTTCATATCAACCTTATTAGTAAGCCTTTCAATCAAATAGGCCACTATATAAGGGTAAATACAAAGGCTAAGGCCAAGGTCAAAACTAAGGACAAGAGCAAAATGGCTACAATAGGTAGAATAAAAACAATCCTAATGTTGTTATTACTTCTAAAACTTATTACTAGTACAAAATAATGTGGCTTAATAAGTAGAGGGAACCATGCCTTGGAATTAATCTTTTGGTCAATATATTAACCCAAATATTGACCTCAACTAAGCCTTTAATGAGTAATGGTAGTAGGATGCTAATTATAGATACAAACAAGCTCATATGGCCCAAAACATAGAGTTACCTATGATGACCAAACTATAAGAGCCTCCACAAGGTCAAGGGACTAATTAGGGACCAAAAAAATTGGATGCCACCATGGTCAATTATGAGCAGGAAGAGTGTTATGTATCTAACCAGTAGGCTAGTTTTAGCCAGGCTTACATACTAGTGGAAAAAAATACAAGATTTAAAAGAAGGAACATGGATCATAATCAAGAATATTTCAAAGAGCTTCCTACCATTACTCCTTCACTGACAAAGCCTAATGAATCTGTTGTTACTCCAAAGGTTCCACTAATTCTAAGGGGTCAGAATCAGGGAAATATCTTGGTCCCTTAAGGCTCACAAATTCAAAAAATAATAATGGTGGCTCCCAAAGCACAACCAAAGGTTGGTGGTTCACCCATCAACATTTTTAAAAAAATGAAGAAAATTAATGTGAGTGTGCCAATGTGGGATATGCTCTCCATGCATGTTTAAATGGATATTATTTAGGAAGGCTTTTTGAAGACTAATGTTACAACAGTGGTGGACAAGCCACCAATCAAGGTAAATGTGATCCTTACCAATGCAACCAAAGGACCAAAGGAAGGGAAATTAGGTAAAACATTCAATCCTCCTCCCTTCTATATTTTGGTGATCATTGGAAACTCTCTAGTGCACCATTGCTTAGTGGATAGTGGTGCTAGTACCTCAGTGATGCCAAAGTCCATATCTAATCAACTTGGCCTAAAATATGATCCCCAATCTAAAAAAGTGATACAAATAGATGGTTCTTCTACCAAGCCATCTAACATAATTAAGACCTTAATATGACCCTACACGCTTGTCCTAGTGTCTTAGTATCTCAAGATGTATTGATCTTTGATGTTCCTCCTCAATTTTCACTATGCCTATCTAGGGAGGTCATTGTAAATATTGGAGGATACCTTGCAACATATTGGTCATATATGACAATCAGAATAAGATATGGGGCCTAAATGTTAATCAAAGCTGAGACCATTTCACAATTCCACATAGATAACTATGGGCTAGATAATATCAACCTCAATTACACTATTATTTATGAGGATGAATTTAAAATGGGGTAAGAGATTAACACTCATCTAAAAGAGGTACCAAACATGTTTTTGGATAAACTATGGAATTAAATCTAGTTGGTATATCCCTTAAATGGTGTCGAATAAATGGACTTGGGTGTCTACTATTTGCATGAAGAAAGCTAGCCTTTGTCATCCCTAATGAGTCCTCAAAAAGATCCTAGTGTTCTATGAAAGTTATTCTTTGATGGTTCAAGGAAAAATCATGGAGTGGGTATAGGTGTTATGATAATATCCCCTTCAAATTATAAATATTTATCTTAATATAGGTTATAATTTAGTTTCTCTTGCAATACATTGGAATATGAAGGTCTCATATATGGACTTCAATGGACTAGTAAGAGAGGGATTAAGCAATTGTAAGTCTATGGGGATAGTGAATTAGTTGTGTACTAAGTTAGAAGATAGAATATTATTAAGCATCCCTTAATAAATTATTAAAAATATAGAGTGTGGGACCTTATTGAAGACTTTGAGGCCTTCAACATCTAATCAATGTCAAGAGGCAAAAATCAACATGTTGATAGACTAGTAGCTATGGGGACTCATTTTGACATCCCTAATGAATTGAAAAAAGACCAAGGTGAAATTAAATGTTAAAGTGGTAATAATAACATTAGTGCTAGATAATGAAGCTCATTGTTAGGTCTTTGAAAATGATAAATAGATTACATGTTTCTTTCAGTAAGAAGTAGAGTTATCCTCCATCAACCAAGGAAAATTCAACATCAGTATGAGGAGAAAATTGTTCAATTAAGGTCCAATAAGATTCCTAAATGGTTAGTCACCTTAGAAAGTCTTTTTCATGAAGGGGACCATATGAGGAAGGATAAAGTAGTGATGTCAACTAATGAATATAACTATGAGATAGTTCTTATCTTTGACTTTGAATACAAGTTCCTCAAGATTGGAAAGGTAAGCACTAAATTTGAAAGGAATGCTTTCATAGATCTTTGTAAGGAATATGTACACATATTTTCTTGGAAACATAATGACTTGAGGGGCTTTGATCCTAAATTGGACCAACACACTATAGATCTAGAGGCTAATTCCAAGCCTGTTAGGAAAAATTAGAGGCCCACAAACCTCAAAATTGAAGATCTTATGATAAAATAATTGACCAAGCTTATTGAATCCATGATCATCTTCCCAATCAAACACTCCTTATGGGTAGCTAATCTAGTACTTGTCAAGAAGAAGAATGGGGAGATCATATTGTGTGTGGACTTCAAGGATCTTAATAGGGTCTCTTTGAAGGATCATTACCCTCTACCATCCAAGGAGAAACTCCTTCAAGTAGTTTCTGGTTTAGAATGCCTCTCTCTCTTAGATGGGTATTCTAGTTATAACTAAGTGCTAGTGAGAGAAGAGGACTAGTACAAGACTACCTTCACCACCAAGTGGGGCACATTTGCTTACCCAAAGATTAATTTTATATTATCTAATGTTGGGGTAACATTCCAAATAGTAATGGACATGGCCTTCCAAGGGCTAATAAATCAAATGGTATTGGTCTACTTGGATGACATCATAGTCTTCTCTAATAAAGCTAGTGAGCACATGGACCATTTGAGGCTAATATCCTAAAGATATAGAGAGTATGAGATCTCTTTAAATCCTAATAAATATTTGTTCTTTATGCATTAAGGTAAGTTTATGGGTCACATTATTTTAAAATAAGGATATTACATTGACCATAACAAAGCAAGTGATATCTTAGCCTTATCCTTGCCAAAACATAAGAAAAGGATTTAGAGCTTCATTGGGAAGATTAACTTTGTGAGAAGGTTCATTCCTAGTTTTATAAACTTATTCAAACCTATCACCACCATGATAAAGAATATCCAAGTGTTTTCTTGGTCTAATGAAAGCAAGGTAGCCTTTGAAGCCATAAAGTAGACCATTTCCCAAGCACCCCCACTCATGAATCTATACTTCTCCAAGGACTTCATCTTGTACACCTTTTCCAATGTTGACAACATATCAGCTATGCTAATGTAGAATGGTGAAGGAATGGAGTAGCCAATTACCTTTTTTAGTCAATGACTAGAAGGATATGAGGTGAGGTACACTTTCATTAAAAAACAAGTTTTTGTAGCCTTGAAGAGTCTCAATAAGTTCATTTCCATGCTCTCCAACAATAGGATTCATCTTATGGTGTCTCACCTTGGGTTTAGGGACTTTCTTTTTAACAAATATTTGAGTGAAAAGAGAGCAGGTTGGATCACCAAGGTCATGGAATATGATGTGGAGATCAAAGTTACCAAGTTTGTCAAAGGTAAGGGCTTGTGTGAGCACATGGTATATGACCTCCAAGAAGACAAGGAAGTTATTTTGGTGACCCAAGATAACTCACAAGAAGGTGAACCTCCACTTTAAAAGAGATAGATTTAAGATATAGCTCACTTATTAGAAATAGGAGAATGACCCTAAGGTTTGGATAGATCTAATCAAAGGTATTTTAGGCTTCAATCCATACCTTATGCAATGGTTGATGGAGTTATTTTTAGAAGAGACCTCAATGGGGTACTCCTTAGGTGTATATATGATGAATAGGTGACCAATCTCTTAAATTAGCTCCATGATGGACCTATAAGAGGTCATTTTTCACCTAGAACCAAATCTACAAAAGTAATGAGAGTTAGTTATTACTGGCCTAGTCTTTGCAAAGATGTTCATGCATGGGTTAAAAAATGACATAAGTTGTGATCTCTTTATAGGAAAGTAGAAACTAATAGCCCTTCTACTCAATCAAATTTAGGTGGAGTAACCCTTCATGTAATGGGGTTAGAATTCATAGGGATGATCAATCTACCATCAAGTGTTAGGCATAAATGGGTGCTCATTGCAACTGACTACTTCACTAAGGGGTGGAAGCCATTGATTTGAAGGAGGTTAATGAGGGTGTAGTTTTGGATTTATATGATAGCATTGTGACCAAGTTTGGTGTCTTAACCACCATAATTTTAGATAATGCATTGGCATTCCTTGGTATTAATACAAGTGAGTGGGATCTCAAAATGGGCATCTACCTCAGCACCTCTTCCAACTACTATCATCAAGTAAATAGATTGGAACAATATATAAACAATAATTTGATAAGGATCATTAGGAGGACCATGGAAGAGAATTAAATAACATGTCACATGGACAACCTTATGGGTTGATAGAGTGACTCCTAAAATTTCCATTAGTAATTCTCCATATATCCTTGTGTATGGAAGGGAATCTAAATTGTCTCTCTCTTGAGTTTCCTATATTAGAATTGGCCCATCATCTTGAGTTGATGGAGGATGAACCTATGAATGTGATGATGATATAGCTCATCAAGATAGAATAAACCATGGACCTTGCTATGAAAACACTAGATTCACATCAAGATCAAGTCAAAAAAACCTTTGACAAGTGAGCTACAGTAAAGAGATTCAATGAAGGAGACCTAGTCCTCAAGTGGGACTCGAATAAGGCAAAATTAAGAAATCACACCAAGTTTGATAACCTATGGAGTGGTCCTTATTTAATCTATAGATGCAAGGAACATAATGCTTTTCATCTTTCCCAAACTGGATGGTGAGCTATTACCCATCCCAGTCAATGGCATTCATTTGAAGCCTTATTATTAGAATCATTTCATCCATTGTAACATATTGTACATATTAGAGTAAATTTTATGCTTTCCTCTAAGTGCCTTGTGCACATTTCTTTCTATTACGTGTTTCATTTTTAATAATTTCCTTAGGAATTTTGTTATTTTGTTTCTTTTGATATTTTTATTTAATAAAGGTTCTAGACATGGATATCCTTATGTTATCTTCATGATTAGTTGAGACAAGACTTGGGAATCCATACACCCAATAGACTAGTCAAGGTAAAATGGATTAGGTTCTCAAGCATAGTAGGCATGCTTCCCTACTAGTCTCTAAAGATGTTTGCCATTTTTGGCCCACATACCAAGATTTTTCCTAGATGCATAAAGTTTTTAATGAATTAATAGATGAACAAATGTTCTAGATGGAATGAGTAGACCAAAGAGATCATGCAGCTTGTAAATCTTTTGAAACACTTTAAGTTCAGTTAAAGTGTAGTTTATCCAAATTCAAGAAAAGAAGTCTCAATGGTGTTCATAAACATTCAAGAGCATGAATTAGGTCTTTAAAAAGCCCCAATATCTCATTCAAGTCTTGTAAATTCATGTAAAAATTCAAGCATAAGCTTAAGTCAGCCAAACCATCACTAGGACATCACAGAGGAACAAATGGACCAGTTTACTTATGTATTTTATAAGTCCACTCAAAAATAATTACCAACTAAGATATTGTGGTGCCATGGATTTAATCATTCCAAGAACATGATCTACAAGTTTCATGTCCATGTAAGCTTTCTATCTCAATAGTTAAGTGTTTAAAGTTGGACCTACAACTTACGATGTTCACACAAGTGTCAAGTTTGAGCTTCAAAAAATGACCATTTGAATTCAAAAATTCCTTAAAAGGTTTAAATTTAAGAAATATATAATGGTTTATTTGAGCCCAAATTATAAAAATCAAGATCTAATGGTTTTTGCTATGGTTCAAACTAGTCAAAAGTCCCTAGGTTAAAGCCCTTTAAAGAGCTACAAGTTGGGCAAGATCTGACGGTGTAAATCAATCGAACAAAAATCTAATACTGCACATTCACTAAAAAAAGGTGAGTGTGATCCTATATTAATAAACCTTATTAATTCATACCAATGATATATGGTGTTTAAAAAATGATAGGAAAGTGGGCCCAATGAGATTTTTGGCTTACATTATTTCATGCATCTTGATCCAATAATGCACGAGCAATTCAACATGTTAAAGGATCTTTGTCGAAGGATATTGAGAGCTTGAATTAATTCATACATATTGAACCTATGATACATAGGAGGTCAAAAGGTTCAATATATAATAGTGGGATTCTATGATGCTAATGTGAATGAAGACAAGTTAGAGCATTTTGATTGGCCTGAGCAATATTTGACAGACAAGGTCAAACCCAAGAACCAATTTTTGATGGAAGAAAACATGTCTTACAAGTTCATTCCCCAACCATTAAATATTGTTTGAGAATAATTAAAATTATACATCCATGTATTCAAGTATAAATAGTATAAAGGGACACCCTTTAGGTTAAATATAGACCTCTAGTTTGAAGGTTTGTAGCATACAGGGTCCATTTTGTGACTGTGTTTGCCTTTATTTAAAGGAGAGATGTACATAATGATCCCTTGATTTTTATAGATGCTCAAAGGTAAAAATAGGTGTTTTGGACCTAATAGATATCAAAAATGGATATGCAATATATAATTATATATCGATATATGTGACTACAGAAAAAATAATAAAGGAGATTGGTTTTTCATCTTTAGAAAGGATTTGGTCCAAATTTGATCAAAGTTAGTTATCTATGATTATTGAAGAAGCTACCTATCCTTCAACATGGCCATATTTTTTATAAACAACCACCTAAAATGCACAAATCCATGTTTTTTTTACACCCATAAACATGAAGTTTTATCCTTGAGTGAGAGATGGTGTGAAGGATCAAAGAAAAGGTCTAGTTTTGGGAATTATAGCTAGGGGAATTAAATGCACTCTTGGGGACTTATAGGTATTTTAAACTTGGTAATCAATTTGTAATATCCTAATTGATCAAAAAGGTGGTAAGGTTTTCATTGGATAAAAAAGGTAGCACTTTTAGCTCAATTAATGATTTAGGATATTGTGTTCCCTTTTTGATGGTGTGATCCCACTTTCTTTCTCTCTCTCTTTTCTCTTATATATCTTGGTCTCATTCCCATTGAAGGGGTTCTCAACTCTTAGAATTTTTCATTCTTTACTAGGGTAAGGATACTCATTGAGACTCTTACAAAAGTATGCTCACTTGATATGGTTAAACCCTATCAAAATATTGTAAGAATTATCTTTTTAAGTAATAGGATCAACTCTTTACCTATCTCTTATTCTCAATCAATGCTTAGTATGTTACTATATGGTTAATTTATGAAGGAGAGTCTTCCTAGTTTATTTTCCTTCTACATGCCTCTTTGAATGTGTTTTCAAACTAACTTTTAGGTCTATATTAGTGTTCTATTTGTAACCTCTTCTACGAAATATTTATGCAACTAGTGAGATTGTGAGGTTGTGTGAGCTATAGTTGTTATATGTTGATCTAATGTGCATTCAAGATTATATGAGTATCCATTTAACTTTGGTGAATCACCCTTTTTTACCTTTCTTAGGATTCCTTATCCTCTTTCTAACCCTTTTCCAGATGAATCATTAGTTTATCAATAATTTAGATGAGCATCAAGAGGAAGATGTCCTTCTCCATAGGTTCAACCTCACCACAAGATAACCATAGCCTGAGGTTGTTCCCATTGTGTAGATTAGTTGGAGAGAGCCTAAATAACCCTCTTCAAGGGTAAAAATTAATCCTACAATAATAACACTATCAAAATTTTTGGGATAAGCCATCATGTTTGTTCAGTTTATTTCTAGACCACCTTGGTATTTTTTCTCCCATTTCTAGGAGAACTACACCACCTTGAGGTCCACATGAACTATGCAGGAAGTAATTGGATACATGGGTTATTCTAGGTAATCTTAGTTACACCTTCCTTTATTTTTGACCACTTATTTACCTTAACTATTATGGGAATCCTAAGTATTTCATGAGTAACCACTTGTACTTTAGTTTCCCCACCCTTATTGGCCCTATCCATATGCCCTCATCCTTTTGATAGTTTATATTGTGAGAATTATGTATTAAAATTTGATACACTAATGATAAATTGTATTTATCCTATGCTCTCACCATTTTTTGAGCCCATTAATAACCTTAGACATAGTAATCATTATGAACCTAGTTCATGTGTGAGCACTTGTCTATTTTCTTTTAGTATGGTTTTAGCCTAAAACATAATTTAGCTCTTTCATGCTTTGTTTGTGTGGATGCTTTCATGATCATGTAACATCCTCCCTTATTTTATTATACTCTCTCTCCATTTATTGAGCAACCATTTCTAACACTCTCACCATTTTGTGAGGCACCATTGTGTGCATTGTTCATTTGAAGTAGATGCATTACTTCACCCTTATCTATTTGAAACCCTCACCATTTTATGAGATGATTCCTATTTTTCTCTACACATTAATCATGGTTTCTTATCATCCATTTTATTCTATCTCATATCCTAGGAGAACTACATTTGGCCTAAAGTTCATGTTGGATCTTGCATCCATGGAACTATGTAGGTAGCATCCATTTGCCTAGTGCATCTAGAGTTAGCTTAGTTACCCCTTCCTTTTATTCTATTCCTCCCATTTTTTAAATTTTTTTCATTGTATCCTATCACCTAGGGGTATTTTTATCATCTCATTTGTGTCATTTTTAATCTATAACCTTGGGGAAACCTTGTGACAATTTTATTTGCATTTTTATACATATGTCTTTGTTATTTAGCTAAGGGGTCACCTCATTTCCAAGAGTAACAACTATATTATGCATGCACAAACAATATATTTTATATTTTCACTAACATTGTGATTAACCATTGTTTATGTTTTTTAATTTTGTTTTGATTGTTTTATTCATTTTTTATTTATTGGTGTTTTTTTGTGTTTCTATTTATTGGTGTTTTATTTTATTTTTTTGCCTATTCATTTTATTTAATTTGTGTTCCTTAACTTAGTATGTATGTGTTAACTAGGTAATTCCTTGTGAATTATACTTAAGTCCATCCATATTTATATGTCAACATTATCATTATGGTTTTCATCATTGGTGAATTGTTTCCCATAGTTTATTAGATCGGGTGTTAGTCCTTATTAATATTATGTCTAAGTTATCATGGTGTTTTATATCATGATGCATATTGTCATGTGATATAAAAAATAATCTTAGTTTATCTTAAAAAAAATCATTCCATGGTACTTATCCTTATTCACCTATCAAATTCCCAATTTATCCAAACATTACCAAAATGTAGAGTAATTAATTCACAAATGAATTTTAATCCCTACTAGTTAGGATGTGCATCTCCATACTATCAAGTATCCTAAATTCATGCCTATCCTTTATACTAGCTTAATCTTACTCTATGAGAATGAATTCATTATATAATCCCCCTTTTCCAATTTTTCATATTTTTTAAAAATGTAGTGTCAATGACTATAACTACCTTTGGGCAAATCATTATGTTTTGATCTATCAAGAGGTTAATTATTATAACCACCTATGGACAAATTATTACCATTTTTATACCCTACTAGGGCATGTTATCACTATGATAATGATTATAATCTCATTTGGGAAAATCATTATCTTTATCCACCTGATAGGGGAATTTTTCTTTATGCTAATGATTATAACCACCTTTGAGTAAATCTTTGTTTTTTACTTTGTTGATGATTATAATTGGCTTTAGGCAAATCATCCCATTTTCTCTACCCAACTGGGATTTGACTATGCCACTAATTATAACCACCTTTAGGCAAATTAATTCCTTTCTATCCAATTTACCTTTAGGTCCCATCATTTCCTTATTTTTGAGGGAATGGTTTCTAACCTTATTTGCCACCCATTCCTCTGAGAGGGAATCTAGGGCTCATCCATTACCTTATGGGCCACTATGAATTAAAAAACACTTTAATTGTTTGAAAATAATTTACTATGCCTATACCTTGTAATTCCTTCCCAAAAAATGGAAAACTATAGACACCCCATTATGGCCACAATTGGCTTCCAACCAAACTTTAGATTGATTTCTACCTAACATTACAAATTAAGTTTGGGAATCATTGAATGTTCCAATTTCATCTACACATTGGACATTAATGCTCAAAATTATATTGAGGTATCCTTATTTTGGGTATCATCCTATACACAATAGTAACCTCTCATATATTCATCCTCAATCACCTTATAACCTAATAACTAGTAGTTTGGCCTTTGGACCCATTAAGCAGGGCACTTGAACAATTCCTAAAGTGCTAAAATGTTAAGGAGAATGAATCAACTAATTAAACAAAATTATATACTTAAGTGAATTTTCCATGTGAAATTAGTGAAAATAATTACAAAAAGGAAAATTCAATAAATATGAGGTCATGATGACATCATCATCCTCAAAATCAATAAAATTCAAAATATCTCCCTAAATTCATTAAATTTAGAATTAGATATCCATGCCTTATTAATGTTGGGGGATCAAACCAACAATAGATTACACTTGTGAAAGCAATAAACGCGGAAATAAATCAGATAGATAAGTAACTGAAATGATAAATAGCACAGAACAAGATATACAAGAAAATAGCCTGAAAACTTGTATTGAAACTCTTTACAATAGGAATACAATGAAGAAACTTCGTTCTTCCACACCTCTCTCTCAGATGCACACAAGATCTCTCACTAGATCTCTATTCCTCAAGAGCTCTCTCTTAAGTACACTCAAATCCAACAGCCTGGATTGATGCAACTCTGTACTGTCCTTCAAACATTCACAATGTTCTACTATTACAGTTCTACACTCTTCTACTACAACTCTAAGCTAAGAAGATCTTTCCATCATATAGAAATAGGAAACTTGAGCATGCTCTTACAACAAATAGTTAAGCCTCTTCAACAAGGGCTCTAAAAATAATATTGCTAATAATAGAGATGCGAGCTTGAGACTACAACTCAAACTCATCATGCAAACACTCGATTCTGTCCATGAAAATCGCTTTCTGGACACACAGGTAACCGATGTCGGTTCCTGCCTGTTCGCTTGTGACCGTCGTTGGCCGACCATACTGCCGACGTCGGCGCCTCTGCAACTGCTACTGATCGACGTCGGTCACTCTTGACCGACGCCGGTGTCATGTAGACCCAAACCTATTTTAGTATGCTCCTTGGTGAAGCTTTTAGCTCCACACCCTAACAATCTCCCACTTGGAGATAAACCAGCTGCACCAACCTGTACAGCAACATCTTCTAGCTCCTCCATCTTTAACTCAATCATGAAGACCAATAGAAGTTGAATGAAGATTTAACTTCTCCTTCGTAATCGGCTTTGTTAGCATATCAGTAGGATTCCTATCTGTATGGATTTTCTCAAGCTTCAACTCACCATCTTCCAATACCTGCCGTATGAAGTGGTACCTTAGCTGTATGTGCTTGGTTCTTGAATGAAAGGCCGAATTCTTGGCCAAATGGATTGCACTCTAACTGTCACTATATAATCTGCAACTCCCATGCTCCCTTCCAAGCTCTTCCATGAACCGTGTCATCCATATCATCTCCTTGCTAGCTTCTGTAGCTGCAATATATTCTACTTCTGTAGTTGACAAGGCAACAACCTTCTGCAACTTAGATATCCAGCTAACTATCATTCCACCTACAGTAAAAACATAACCTGTGGTGCTCCTCCTACCATCCAAATCCCCTGCCATATCTGAATCTACATAACCATGTAGAGAAGTATCTGAACCTCCATAGCATAAGTGCCTATTGTTGGTTCCTCTCAGATATCTAAGGATCCATTGAACTGCCTTCCAATGTTCCTTACCTGGATTGGCCATATACTTGCTTACTACTCCAACTGCTTGGGCAATATCTGGTCTAGTACACACCATTGCATACATCAAACTCCCTACTGCGGAAGAATATGGAACCTTACTCATGTACTCTACCTCATCATGTGAATTGGGACATTGTTCTTTACTTAACTTAAAATGTCCAGCCATAGGTGTACTTACCGATTTTGCATCCTGCATATTAAACCTCTCCAACACCTTGTTCACATAATCTTCCTGAGACAATATCAACCTGTGATTTTTCCTGTCTCTACTAATGCTCATGCCAAGGATCTTCTTCGCTGCTCCCAAATCCTTCATAGCAAACGTTTGAGCTAACTTCACCTTAAGCTCAGAGATATCCTGCATGTGAGACCCTGCAACCAGCATGTCATCTACATACAACAATAGAATAATATATCTACCATTATCAAATCTCTTGAAATACACACAATGGTCTGATTGACACCTACTGTAGCCATGCTCAGTCATAAACCTGTCAAATTTCAAGTACCATTGCCTTGGAGCTTGCTTGAGGCCATACAAGCTTTTCTTCAACCTGCACACAAACTTCTCCTTGCCCTTGACCTTGAATCCTTCTGGCTGTTCCATATAAATTTCTTCATCCAAATCTCCATGAAGAAATGCTGTCTTAACATCCAGCTGCTCGAGATGCAAATCCTCAAAAGTAACCAAAGACAATACAACCCTTATTGAAGTCATTTTAACAACTGGAGAAAAAATCTCACCAAAGTCAATACCTAGCTTTTGTGCAAATCCTTTCACTACTAATCTGGCCTTATATCGCATCTGTCCATCCTCACTTTCCTTCAACCTGTAGGTCCATCTGTTCTTTAGTGTTCTCTTACCAGCTGGCAATTCAACCAAATCCCATGTTTGGTTCTCTCTTAAGGACTCCATCTCCTCAACCATGCCACGCTCCCACTTACTCCTGGACTCCACCTGTAATGCTTCTTCAAAACTCTCTGGTTCTCCACCATCGGTTAGCAATAAATAATATAAGGAAGGAGAATATCTAATTGGAGGCTTACTTACCCTTTCAGACCTCCTGATGGGTGTCTTGGACTCATTCTCAACAATCTGTCCACCCAAATTTTCTGACAGTGACCGACCTCGGCCACCTGTAGACCTGTTACTGGCCGACGCCAGTTCTTCCTGGCTGATGTCGGTGCCTGGTCTGTCGACGCCGGTTACTAACCTGCCGACGTCGGTCTCTGTGTTTTCTTGCAAGTGATTATTTCTTTTTCCCGCAAGCTCATTTTGGACCATAACTTCGTCCAATTCACTATTGCTCTGCCCAGATTGATCCAACTTCCTTATCTGATCACTATACATCACTCTTTCATTGAAAACAACATCACGACTCCTGATTACCTTGTTAGTTCCTAGATTCCAAAATTTGAAACCAAAATCATCTGAGCCATAGCCTATAAACGTGCACCTCATAGACTTAGCATCAAGCTTCTTTCTATTTTCCTTATCTATGTGCACAAAGGCTTCACTACCAAAAACTTTGAGATATGAGAGATCTACCTTTTTACCTATCCATGCCTCTTCTGGAATTCCACCATCCAGAGCTGTAGAGGGTCCTCTGTTAATCAGGTACACTGCGGTGTCAACTGCTTCTGCCCAAAACTCTAAGGGCAACCCTGCATGCAATCTCATACATCTTGCACACTCCATGATAGTTCTGTTCATCATTTCAGCAATACCATTCTGCTGAGGTGTCCTTGGAACCATCCTTTGCCTATGGATTCCATGTGTATAACAGTATAATTTGAACTTAAGACTGCAGAACTCACCGCCATTATCAGATTTCAGGCACTTTAATTTTCTGCCTGTTTCATTCTCAACCATAGCCTTCCAAAACTTAAAAGTCTCAAAAACATCAAATTTCTTTTTAATACAGTAGATCCATACCTTTCTTATGGTGTCATCTATGAATGTAACATAGTACCGTGATCCGCCAATAGAGGCTACCTGAGCTGGTCCCCACACGTCTGTGTGAACAAGCTGCAACTTCTGCCTTTTCTTAGTAGACCCAGTCTTGAGAAAACTAACCCTTTTCTATTTTCCAAATACACAATGCTCACAAAATTCTAGATCCATACTTTTCAAATCTGAAAGCATACCTTTAGACTTAAGAATTGATATCCCCTTCTCACTCATGTGGCCAAGCCTTGAGTGCCACAATTTACAATCCACATCTGAAGTAGATAAAACTGAAGGAGATTTGTTAGTAACACAATTACACAAATAGAGAGTACCTTCTCTCTTACCTCTGGCCATAACTAGTGCACCCTTGGTCACCTTCCAAGAATCTGCTGTGAGAGTTACTGTACAACCCTCATCACCTAGCTTACCTACAGAAATCAAATTTCTCTTCAAACTAGGAACATGCATCACATCTCTCAACACCCATGTGTTGCCATTCTGCATCTTCAGCTGCACTTTACCTTTTCCAGTAATCTTACAAGGCTCATCATCCCCTAAGTACACTATTCCAAAATCTCCATGGATATAGTCACTGAAATATTCTCTGTTAGGGGTAGCATGGAAAGATGCACTAGAATCTAATACCCAAGATTCTATGTTATTATGCAAAGAGAAAATTAAAGCATCTTGTGCAATACCTGCAACCTTGGCTTCTTCCTTTCCTTCGTGCTGATTGTCCTCCTTAGGCTTTGACCAGCAATCTCTGCTTATGTGCCCCATCTTTCCACAATTCTAGCATTGTGGCTTCCTGCCATTCCTGGATTTGGATCTTCCTCTCACCTTAGACTTAGATCTTGATCTCCTCTTGCTCTTTTCTTTTTGCCTTCCCCTGCTCTCAAAATTTAAAGCATTCCCAGATGTCTCTTTTGTGCTTTTCCTGTGTATTTCCTCATTCAAGATAACACTAACAACATCCTCTACTTTCAAAATATTTGATGCAGATGCAGTATTAGAAACTGCCATTACTAAGCCATGCCAGCTTTCAGGCAAAGAACATAATATCAAAAGAGCTTTTATTTCATCTTCAAATACAATATTGACAGAACTTAACTAATTAACAATTCCATTGAAATCATTCAGATGAGTAGAAACAGATCCACCTTCATTCATATGCAAATTAAATAACTACTTCATAAGATATACCTTATTTGAAGCTGAGGGTTTTTCATACATATTTGCTAACGTAGTCATCAACTCTACCGTTGTTTTTGCCTGTGACAAATTAGATATCACAGTGGAGGCCAGACTCAGTCTTATAGACCCCAGAGCCTTTCTGTCAAGAACTTCCCATTCTTCATCCTCCATGTCCTTGGGCTTCTTTGCAATCCCACCTAATGGTAAGTAGAGATCTTTCTGATACAGATAGTCCTCTATCTGCATTCTCCAATGTTGGTAGTTCTTGCCATTAAACTTTTCCATTCTCAACTTACTTTCTTCTACCATTGCTTCTCCCACTCAAACAGAAATCCCTGTAGAAACCCCTGTGAGCAACCTGTAACTTGTAACCTGTAACCAATGCTCTGATACCACTTGTTGGTATCAGCTATTGAACCTACAACCAGGCTCTGATACCACTTGTTGGGGGATCAAACCAACAATAGATTACACTTGTGAAAGCAATAAATGTAGAAATAAATCAGATAGATAAGTAACTGAAATGATAAATAGCACAGAACAAGATATACAAGAAAACACCCTGAAAACTTGTATTGAAACTCTTTACAATAGGAATACAATGAAGAAACTTCATTCTTCCACACCTCTCTCTCAGATGCACACAAGATCTCTCACTAGATCTCTATTCCTCAAGAGCTCTCTCTCAAGTACACTTAAATCCAACAACCTGGATTGATGCAACTCTGTACTATCCTTCAAACATTCACAATGTTCTACTATTATAGTTCTACACTCTTTTACTACAACTCTAAGCTAAGAAGATCTTTCCTACATATAGAAATAGGAAACTTGAGCATGCTCTTACAACAAACAGTTAAGCCTCTTCAACAAGGGCTCTAAAAATAATATTGCTAATAATAGAGACGCGAGCTTGAGACTACAACTCAAACTCATCATGCAAACACTCGCTTCTGTCCACGGAAATTGCTTTCTGGACACACAGGTAACCGATGTCGGTTCCTGCCTGTTCGCCTGTGACCGTCATCGGCTGACCATACTGCCGACGTTGGTGCCTCTGCAACTGCTACTGACTGACGTCGGTCGCTCCTGACCGACGCCAGCATCTGTGTAGACCCGAACCTATTTTAGTATGCTCCTTGGTGAAGCTTTTAGCTCCACACCCTAACAATTAATGGGATCTCTATTTAAAATATTAATTACATTTCCCCTCTTTAACTTAACTAGGGTTATCCTTAACTCACCTATGGTTAGTTTAAACTCAGCCATGGTTAATTCTAACCTAACTACACTTGGTTGAGAGTTGATTTTAAAGGCCATAAATACAAGGCCTCATCTATTGATCTTTAATATTTTTATGTGCAGTGTTATTATGTCAAAATACCTCCCAAAAGCTTCATTTTATTTTTACCATTCCCTTTTTCCAATCCAAGCCAAATCCAACAAACATTACCAAGGTTTCAAGGAGAAATGGAGTAATAGAGCTTCATTAACAAATATTTCTTGAGAACATAGTCAAGCACATCATTCCATGGCCAACTCACAACACTTGCTCTTATGGAAGGTAAGATCTATTATTTTGCTTTGATTTTGTTATTAATTTGTGTATTTCTCTATCTCCTTGAGTATCAAGGCTAGAGATGTTAGTTTTTAGTGTGTTTGATTTGATTTTCTTGACTAACATGATACTAATATCCCTTATATGTTGAATTCCTTGATCACATAGCTCAATGCATGACACAGTTTCTATATAGTCATGGTCACCACCCATTTGTGTTTGAATGTTGCTTCTCTTATTCTAAGTATTCTAGTGTAAAATTATGGAATTAAACTTCAATAATAAAACTTGAGGTCTTTTATTAATGTCTTGGGTGGAGGATTTGTATTACTTGATATGTTAATTATGAATTTACAAGGGGGAAGTTCCACATGCCCAAAGTTTAAATTCTTGCATGTGATCTATTCATGGTGAAATTAATATTTTTCCATGTTTTCATTGGTAAATATATTTAAAATTTGTGTTATTATTGAGCTAGCATCATCCCATATGTTCATTCATTCACCTCAAAACCCATAATTGTCTACGCAGTATGTGATAGTGTTACCTTCATGGTATATGTGGATTATATATGACTCTTAAAAGGTGTAAATTATAGTATGATAATCATCAATTATATATTTGATAGTGTGGGAGGGGATGATTTATCTTGAAAAATAATTATATATATATATATATATATATATATATATATATATATATATATATATATATATATATATATATATATATATATATAAGGAGTCATCCTCAATAATTAACTTGGGAATGTGGGCATGGGAGACCACTTGAATGCCCCAAAGGTTTGACATAGATTCAAAAACATGGTTTATTTTGTGTCCCAATAGTCCAACATAGGTATCTAACACCTTCCCTTCATGATCCCTAATGAAATCCCCCTTATCATTTCCTGAGTTGCCTTTAGAAGTACCATCAATGTTGAGTTTCATCCACCTAGCTAGGGGGCATGACCACTTGTTGACAATATTAATGTCATGGACTTAGGAAATTCAACAATATGGGATAATTTTATAATCTAAAAATTGATGACTCAATAGGGGAATATATAGCCTTGCCTTTGGGATGAAAATCTTACCAATTATAAGAGATTGAGGAGAATAGATTTTTAAAAATAGAGACCATATAAGTAATTTTATATACAAATATAGGATCATTACTTGCTTTAAAAATGGCCCAAAGGAGGTTTTGTAGAGCCAAGTTCCATAATAATTTTATGTAAGGGAGACACCAAAGTGTTTTCCATTAAATTACCATATTCTATAGAGATCTAGACCACACCTAGGAAAGAATAAAGTGTTAAAGCAAAAGATCCAGGATAGATGATATGAAGGTGCATTACATAAAAAGATGAATGATAGATTCTTTATAATATTGGTAGAGGGCATAATAGTTGGGAATATTCATTCCCCACTTAACCATATTTCTAGGGGTGAGAACCTTATTCTATGCCACTAACTAATAGAAAATGTTGATATTAAGATTTAAGTGTCTAATCCAAAAAGGGTATAAAACATCCCATTCATATTTTAATCCTCTTTCCACCCTATATCTAGATTTTAGAGATAAACAACCACTCTCTTCATTAGGCCAGATTAGGATGTCCTCCCTTGGGAGGAAAGGAATATGAATGTGTTTAATTTGTAATCTTAGCCTAAGTAGGGCTTAGGATTCCTCCTCATTAGTTGATTCAATTTGTAGGGGTTTGTAAATGGGAATTCCATTTTCTAGTGACCATTAGTTCTTCACTTTAGCACCCTAGGATTTTTTGAATCTTTGACTTATATTTCTCATGAGTATTTGTATCCTAAGGTAACTACATAAATATAGGGATCATCCCAAACATCCATAGTTTCCTTATTTTTAATCTTCCATCTACATCTTTTTTGAAGGATCCTTTTTACACAAGAGATTGCTTTTTAAATAGTTGACCCATCTAATGGACCTTCCTCCTAGAGAAAATAGTCCTCATTATTTCCCTCTAAGTATTTTGCCTTAATAATGTGGGTCCATTGCTTGTATTCCTTTAGGATTTTCCATCTAAATTTCACAAGTAGGGATTTGTTCATATTTCTCATCTTTCTATGGCCCAAACTATAATTAGATTTAGGAAGGTGTGTTTTATCCCATTGTACAATTGATAATGTTAATTTTTCATCATATCCTTTCAATAAGAAGTTGTGTTCAATCTTCTCTATCTTGTCAATAATTTTTCTCACCAACTTAAGGATGGACATGAAATAGATTGGGATTCTTTGGATTGAGTTTTTAAACATTTAAATATTTCAATCTTGGGAGAGGAGATGGCCTTTACTTCTAGCTAATTTATTTTGGATTGTATCAATGAGGGGATTCTAGTATTTTCCCTTCAATTTCCCCACAAATAGGGGAATTCCCAAATGTGTGGAAGGGAATCAACTTTATCTTTCATCCAAGTATAGAGGATAACTCTTTTTGTAGTCCTACTTACAGGTTTTATGAAGAAGATTGAGACTTTAGAGAAATTAATGGACTGATTGGATACTTTATAATAATCCTTAAGGATTTTATTGAAAATTTTAGTTTCATCAACTTATGTTTCCCCAAGTAAGTGTCATTAACAAATTTCTCATGCATAACTGGACTGATGCTCTGAGCCACTATGATTCCTTTGATTAGGCATTGAGTTTTAGTTACTTGAATGTGTCTACTCAATAATTTAGTAATAATAATGAATAATTATGGTGATAAAGGATCCCCCTATCTCAGCCCTCTAGTGGATGAGAAGTATCCTTTGGGTACCCAATTGATTATCACTGAGAATTTGGGGGTAGATGTGTAGTTATAGATCAGGTTTTGAAAAACATAATTGAAACCAATTTTTTCAAAAGTATTCTCCAACAACCTCTATGAGACTCTATCATAGGCCTTATGTTGATTTTAATAAACATACCTTATTTGTTAAAAGTGTGTGTATATTTAATGGCCTCATGTATAGTGATAATTCCATTTGTGATTTATCTTCCAAATATAAAGGCCCTTGGTGCTCACCAATTATTCTCTCAAGAATTAGCTAAATCCTTATTACCAATATTAGAAAACATATTTTGTAGGCTATATTGCATAATCTTATATGTTGAAAGTCTTTTATTTGATTATCTCTTATTTTTTTGGAATAAGGATTGAGAATGTATTATTTATAGCTTTTAAAATGGTACCAATCCAAATAATTAAGAAACCTATGCTTCCACCTCCAAGTGAATTATGTTTGAAAGATTTTGAAAGAAGAGAGGGGGGAACCCATATAGACTCAGGGATTTACCTCCCTCCATAGAGAGAAACACTACTTTAATATCATCAGCTAAAGGATCCTTAAGGAGTTCCTTATTGTTGATTGATGTAATAAGGCATGGGATGTCAATTTTCATCCAACTATGGATCTATAATTATTTTATATTCATGATAAAATGAAATTAGCTAACAATACCTTCTTATGATACATTCAAATGATACACTAAATCCATATAATATTGATAATATCATTTTCTAATCATAAAAATGACTAGATATAGCCATCAAAGCTTCTTCATGAAAACTATATCCAACTAACAAATCTCATGTTTATATAAAAAAGAAAGCTATAGCCAACTATGTGATTCTAGATCAATTTTTCTTCCATACTGGAAACTTATTACTCTCAAGAATGCAACTAAAAATGGAAAAACACATGCCCCTATCATTATAGACTCATAGGTGGATAAATTTCTCCACATATAATCCTATATGCACAAAACTACTTCTAGCATGAATTTAACAAGTTTATTTCAACAAGTTAATACACTAATAAAGAGCACATAATTCTTTCCTAGGGTTTCTAAATTTTATCCAAAGTGAGAATCCATAGAAATGGCTTGCAAGCCCTAAAAAAAATTAATTTCCTCTTATCCTACCTATGCCATATACAACTCAACTATTGATTTATCTTTTAATTTTTCCCAAAAATGGTGTTAGGGAAGAATAGGGTTTCACCCACAATAATTCTATAGGTAGTTTATAAAACATAACAAATTACCTATCATTATAATAATAAAATAGTCAAAGTAAATCATTTTAAAATTATAATGAGAGCCTCAATTTTTCCCTTCATTATTTAATCAAAATCATTACTAATTTTTTATTTAAAAAGAGAAATAATGTAAAATGAATAAACTTTTTGCTTGGATATTTGTAAAGTCCAAAAATGTCTATCTGAGCTACAACCTCAACCTTTTTCTTCTTTTCTTCCACCTCTCTACCTTTTTCCCCTATTTCCCCTTCTCCATTCCTTATTATTATTTTTCCTTCTCTTGTTTTATCTTAATCCAACTATCCATTAAACTCAATTCTCCACTAGAAAATCATGCATGGATGGCACCCTAGTATTTGAAAACTACACCAAAACTTCTATTTCAACCTCCTTAATATAAATTGATCATACCAAACCTAAAATACCCCATTTTATCATTTATAACTTCCACAAGAGTCACGATGGAAACTAGAGAACAAGTAAAGGATGATCTTGTCCACAACAAAAACCCGATTGATATTAAAGAACAAAAAAGAATGGAAAGGGAGGATCAAACTGAAAAGGATAAAGTCAATCCAAAAGAGAACACTGAAGATTTTAGTGATATTTGGCAGAGTGATAGGAGGCTTCCCTTCATGAATTCAGCCAAATCCAAAGCAGATGTTATTCTTCAAGTTGACTCATGGATGTATAAGGAAATAATGGGCCTCAAGAAGATAATGGAAATAATGGGACATAATCAGGAAGCTGATCAGAATAAAATCAATAGTCTAGAAATGTAGATGAGAGATATTCCTATCAAACTTAAAGATTATGAGAACAATCTTAGAAGGTTCATTAAGGAAAGTAGATGAAGATGGAGTAGGTTACTTCTAGCATATGTGCAGTTGTTGCAAACCTTGGAAAATGAGCTAATGAGGAAATAAAATCTTTGGAGGGGCCTAGCAAGAGGACCAGACAGAGCTCAAGGAAGAAAGCAATGCAAGAGGCTGCTACGTCAGCTGAAATATCCATATAAGACACTGCTGGGATTGGGAAGGAAGTGGTGAAGATGATCCTGGAGTTAGAAGAATAGGGTCTTTTTGCTCTTACTATTCTGGTCCTTTTTGTTGGATGTTATAACTAGTTCCATTTTCTAGTTCTTTGTTTTCTAAATGTATTTGAGTTTCCAGGTCTCTATAAAACTTGGGGTCTTTCTTTTGATGATCTTGACTTGTGGTTTCAGGTCCCTATAAAACCTATTTTTGATACTGCTCAGCAGTAGGTGTTAGGTTTGTTTCTCCTATGGGCATTATTGTTTTATCCTTCTTCCTTTATTTTAGGGTTTCGGGGTCCCTTCAAAACCTATTTTTACCTTAATCTAAAACTTCCACAAGATTCCAAATAAAATATTAATACATTTTTCAAACTCTAAGTTGCATGTTACCCTTTTTAAACCAAGATTAATGACCTAGGCTATCAAAAGATTCCCTTTTTAATTGCCACTAAAATTAGTGTTTGTAACTTATGCATGAGGGTTTGGGCCTAAATTAGGGTGATTTAACTAATGAAAAAATTAATAAATAAGCCAATAACTTACTCATGTTTTCATTTTTAATTATAAATTAAAATCTATATACAAGACAACATAGAAACTATTATTACAAGAATAATCAAATAAACCATAATCAAAAAAGTCAATAATGTCAAAATACATTTATTTCAAGCTAAAAATAATTTATGAAAATTTATAAATATAAAAACACATGGTAAAATAGTTGATAATTTGAAATAATAAGGACACAAAACCAACAAACAACATAACATGTTTCCAACTAACTCTAAAAAGGAAAATTGTGTGTGTGTTTTATGTTCTCGGTAGTTGTACTTTTCCTCAATTACAAACATCTATTTCCCCCTCTCTAATGACATTCTCCCTCTAAATTCTTGTGGAGGGTAGATATTTCCTTGCATCCACCTTTGCCAAATATAGTAGCTAGTCTAGGATTAGAAATCATATATAATCAATACTCAAAATGTAAAAAAATCAAGTAAGCTACTACATATGATCAAACTATAAATGAAATAAACTATTCATGGATTCACAAACATAAAAATCTCAAATAAATATTAATATGTATGTAAAATTCCATATCATCATAATAAAAAGTGAAAGAACATAACAAATGTCCACTCTAAGTAGCATAAATCTTAATATATAAATATGAATATACTATCATAAATCAAATATAAACATATCAATAATTTGATTTATTTTTTAAATACTAATTAATTTTATTTGGAGTAGGATAGGATGTGTCTTATAACTTAAATGGTTAATTATATCAATTTAGTATGTATCTTCATCATCACTACTATAGTAGTTATCAATCTAAAAAATTAAATTTATGAATTAACCAATAATGGTAGTTTTGTAAGAGGCTTAGATATTTTTTTAGGAATTGTTACTTATTGTTTCTCTCTTTTCATAGGATTTTCTATTTTTGTATAAATTTACACTTTTTGCTTACTTTACTTGACAATGTATTCTATTTTATTATGAATTTGAGTGACCTATGTGATATTATGTGCATTATTTGATTCATTCACAACATAAGTATGTATTAGTGTTATTGGGATCGATTTCTTAGGTGGTATTATATAGACATTATAGGATTGTGATTATGTCATTCAGCAATATCAAAAAGGTACATGTTTAATTGGATTTTTATACTCATATTTCAATAGGTATTTTATTCATCGATGAAATTTAGAATGTATAAGCCCCATTGTATGAATCTAAGTCCATCCCAAGATTAAATTATAATGTAACCCATTGGGTATGACTTTAAATATATTAGATACCATTTTAGGGATAAGTAGTAGATCCAATGTGATAGTTCCTAGTATTTATTTGGGAGTGATATAAAATCCATGTATAGTTTTCTTGGAATTTTTAATATTATCCTTATTTAAGCTTTATTTATTTAGGAATTCACAAATACAAATAGTTATCCTATAATCATTATCGACCAATGCTTGCTTGACTAGGTTTCCACATATTTGAATTTGGATGAATAGTGGGATATTTTATTTAATGATATGTTTGGGAGTTATATATTCCTTATCCAAATTAATATTACTATAAATATCCTTGAATTTATCCATGACATAAGGAAATGAATTTGGTTGTATATCCATGGTAAGAGTCGTATCTCATAACATTACATATAAGACATCCTTTTAATTAGGTTTTCTCTTTAATAACTCTAGAATATAAATATTATATAGAGTATTATGATATTATTTAATGAGATATTACACATTAGGTTTAGAAAGTTAACTCAAATAAGGTAGAGGAGGAACATTTTAATTATTAGTATTAGGTTGGGGAGGCAAGGGTGGTTTCCCTCTTCTAGTTTGAATAATATGGGAATGATAATATAATTTGAGCTTTGGATAAATAATACAAATAGATTGAAAAATATAAATAGGCTGAGGGTGATGAGGACAAAATAGAAAAGGTTGTACACATTCTCTTTGGTGTCTAGTTATCATATGAAGTAACTCATATTGAATATTATGGCAAAAGGTATGGTATTAGGAGATTGCTTGACTTTAATTTATACACAATTTGTACTTAAAACCTCTTCTTCCAATTTTTTTGTAAATTTTCATGCACTACTTCTCCTAAGTAATAATATATTTGAAAAAACTCTTATTTTATGATGTTAATCTTTTGGGACAATTAGTATAGGATGTGATATTGAAAAAATAAGAATTGCAGAATTCATGAGGTTGTTATTATACATTTTATTCTCATAATTAAATTTACATTTTATCCATGACACAACATAATGAATAACATGTTGAAAGGGAATATAATATGAAATAATGAATTCCATAATTATATGTAACATATGAAATAAACATTCATTTATTTATCCCATTATGAATACAATACAAACAAAAATCAAGATATAAAGAGTGATATAGGCAATGATTTGAATGATTTTGTGGGATTTCAAATATACTTTCTTATTCTTAGATAAATGTCAACTCAGTATTTTAGATAACTAACTACAAAGGCTAAACCATGCTTGTAGGCCACTAACTCATCTCTGAGTATACAATGAGATTAATTTACCACTGTGATACATTCCTCTCGAGTGCACCACATATCAAATGTTTAAATATGCATCATATGTTATAAACAAGGGACCCTAGATGTTTCCAATATATCATGAGGTGGGGGGAAACTAAAATCCATTTATAACATTGTCTAGCCCTATATTGGAACATTATCCATCACTTCATTGTAATATTAAAATAGGTCACTCTTAACCAAAAATTACAACACTCTATTTATTTTTACAATGATGAGAACACAATGGATAAAAACTAGAAATAATTAATATAAAATAAAACTAAAAATAATTTTGTGTATAGAGATCAACAAATTTCAACCCAAGGATGAAAAATAAATGCTTTAGTCTCAGATGTCATCGAAGGTGACAAGATAATTTCTTCAATGTTGGATTAAGATCTAAGGTTGAATAATATTGGTTCATTGTGTCATATTTATCCAAATTTGAAGGTTATTTATTTTAGTGGTAGGAATTTACAAAAAAATGTATGAAATCTTTAGAAAAAAATCAAGTAAATAATAACCAATGTTCTAAAAAAAATTATTGATTCACCATAATGTTTAATGCCTATTTTCATTTGATAATTAAATTTAATAAACACTAAATTATTGAGATGTTGATTTAGATTATAGAATATGAATGTAAATTATAGTAAATTATATAAAGTGAAATGAGCTATAAATAATAATTTTATATAAAATATACAAACCTGGCTCAAATCTAATTTATGTTGACTATGAAGTAAATCATTTATGTAAAACTAATTGTGAAGAACTTTGAAGTGTTTCATGCCTAAGATCATAATCCTATAATGTGTTAGGAAAAACCCACACTAGGGTAGGCAGGGGCATGTTTCAACCTTGTATGTTTTACTATGGCTACATCTATGTTGAGAGTGTGGAATATTATCTTATTTAGTATCTATGTCTATCAAAGGTAAATTATTTACTATTTGTGAGTGTTGAATTATCATGTAGAATTACATGTAATATTTAAACCTTAGCTCTTACACATAAACTAAATATAATTCAAATAAAAAATGAGGTAATTAAGAAAGGTGAATATTAAATCTATCCTTAAATAACACCTTTTTAATATTAGTTTTATCTACAAAACCCAAATGGGCCTCAATCCAATCTAGTTCTTCCTTTTATAGTGAGTGTGTGAATCTTGATACTTACATTTCTATGGATGAAACTAGTAAATTAAATTGAATACTTTATAATGAATGCCTTTGACCTAAAATAAAATAGATTCATACTTGGCCCATGATTTCTAAAATAAATTAGAACTTGAATTTAAAATATTAGTGATTTTTTTCTCAATGTGTAGTAAAATTACCAAGTAATTGCAAAGTGCTAAATCATGCCTTGAGTGGAATTTATGTGCTTATATAGTGTTATGTTTGAATTGTTTATTTTAATTAACTTTTCTAAAATTTTGGGATATCCAACATGAAATGTCTTGACTTTGATAAGTAACCATTAGAGTGCGGGATACAAGGTTGCACTAGTAGAAAATTTTGGGTTGTGGCCTTCTTTGACCTAGTTTGGTTTTGTTCTAGAAGCTAGAGTATATTGGAAATTAAGTTCCAAGAATTTTCAAGTAGAATATGAATGTTTGAATGATGTCTTTATTAATTATAATACAATTATTATAATAGTGAAGACTCTCATATATATTACAAGTTAACAAAATGGTTAATAAATAAAGTAAGGTAAGGATGTGAAGATTAAAAATTGTCAAACACTTAATGGTTAAATTTGAGTGTCTACACTTTCATTCTAGAGTATTTTTAGGCCTTGGGTCAATTATACCATATATATTAAATATCTACTATTGATACTAACTCAAGATGATGAAACTAACCTAGGTATCTTTTCAAATTCTTTTGGACATGTTTAAATTTATGGCCATTACATGGGCATAATTAAGTTTGTTTTGGTCAAATTTGTGTGTAACTAAGTACTTAATTCAAATTTAGAGGTTATTATATATAAAAATTAACTATAACTTATTTGAGGACAATAACTTTAAATTATAAAGAGCTATATAAGATTTCATATTGCACCTACATAATTTTTAGAACTAAAAATGAATCTTACAAAGATAAATTTACATTTGCATGTTTGTAATAAGAGAAAGATAGGAGAAAAATCATCTAATGTTTCATCCATAATTACACAATAACACATTAGAGAGAAATAAATTCAAGTTTGATCCCTCTTTATAGTTTTGGTAATGTAGTGTAACACTTGGTCAACTAATGAATATTAGACAAGGTCAGTTCATCTGAAACAATTCACCCAACATCCCCGTTTGATATTGGATTTCTTGTAAAAACTCAAGATTTTGATCATACACATGAATTTGTATGATTTTGAATGTGATTAAATGTATAAATAAGCATTACAAATAAAAGGAATCATCCCAAAATAAAAAAAGTAGCCTTCTGTATGTAGGCATAATTACATCTCCTCCCAAATAAGTATGGATACAAAAAATGAATCAAATATTTACATATCAAGGAAATTTACAAATTAAAATTATTTCACAACAAAATCAATAAAATTTACTCTCTCATAGTATTGCATAAAAGGTACAATAATTGGACTCACATGATTGCAAATTATTATTATAAAGTGGTTGGAAAAACAATTTATAAGCTTCAATGATAACTAATATATCATGGACTAATATCATGTATACATGCATAATACTTATCAAATACAAAATTATTATACACATGGAATTTATGCAAATCTATAAAGTGAAATAACCAAACCACAATTAATAAAAGATAGTACATGAACTCAAATCAAAATATAACACATAATGTGGTATCAATTAAATGTTACATTTATACAAAATTTGACATTAAATATTAGAAATCAAATGTGAAACTTGGACTAAAAAAAATTAAACCATATGAGATAATACTAATATGTAAATCCATTTTCATTATTGATTAAACACACATCAAAGTACTCATAATATATAATAATCATTGTTTATAATATAATAAAATAAATATTTGTATCATCACTTTCACTACCTCTATGCCTACTAGATCTAGAATTAGATGTTTTTTTATCTCCTCTACACCTTTGAGATAGAGATCTATATTATCTAACATGTTTCTAAAGAGACCCTAACTAAACCATTTTAAGCATGATTTTACTATACATAACTATATTGGGTAAGAATGTTTATAGATATATCAGTTATATTCTCAGAAGCAAGCATCGATTATCTATTTATCTCTACCTATAGATCATATTTATCACCAATAACTATAGTGAATTTTGTTTTAGTAATATAAATGACATGAAAAATGTAACCATGTATAACCAAAAAAAATTATGGTCTCTCAGTCAATCTAATACTAGTAATATCATATGGAATATTTTATGTTAATGTGCATACAAAATCGTCAACCATTAATGACAAGTATGCATCATTTGTGACACAAACATGACATATGCAAGATATATTAAAATTATAAGAATAAAAAATAATAAACTACATAATTTAAATTATAATCATATACTTGTGCTCAATAATAGTATATGTCACATCAGATGGCTATGGTGTGGGCTATATTTTAGGTTGTAATGTAGGTTGTAGTCCTAATCCTCCTACACCTTTCTATATTATACATTATACTATAGGAAAACTAATAAGATCAAACACAATAATAAAAAACAAAATGGGCCACATCAAAGCCATACAAAATTAGGCATATGATAAAGTGAAAATTTTAATCATATCTATATACCACAACTATATCCACCTCTCTTTCAAGTTGAAGAGATAGATAAACATAACTAGGCCCCACCCTAGCACTTAGATGATGAACATACCTCATAGTCTAATTACATGGATAAGGATACAAGGGCACATCCTACACAACACTAAGATATATAGTGAACCTATCATAATATAATCTCTCCATGACTCTCAATGATCTATCCTACAACTAAATTATTGTATGGACATGATGAAACTCCCTACCATCCTTGTATCATATTTAGAATCCTCTATTGTTGGTGCCTTAATATGTATCACAAGTACTCAGAGTGTTTAAATAACACTTCTAATTTTAGAATTCAAATAATTTAGTGCATGAGATATAGATTGTGATAATCCTAATATCTATCGATGGAATAGAGGCAAAGCAAGTAGACTGTTTCATAATATTTATAAAGTTTGTTGGTTGGAAGCCACCATGGCCAACCAACTATATTTATAAAGTGTAAAGTAATATGATCTAATATTAATTAATTATGATCAAATTATAACATAAAGACTAATCTAAAATAAATATTTATAATGGAAATTAAGCTAGAGTGATCTAGTTAAAAAAGGAGCAAAAGGAAGGGTATGGAAGAAAAGAGTTATTATTGATCTTCATCCTAAACATCATGATAGATCTCAAATATCATCCAAGTATGCACTTAACCAATGTGTAACATGAAATATCCTGAGATCAAATCTTATCACACATTAGGCAAACATCTAAGGAATGAGAAAATTATAAATAAGAACTAAGTTCACTTTAAATATTTACCCTGTAAGCAAGCATCACTAGCCCAAATGCAAGAATAGTAAAGGAAATGAAATAAACATAAGAAATTTCAATCAACCTAGCATTGGCACAAGTTAAAAACTCTAAAATTAAAATATACACACTAATAATTCATAAGAACCATTCAAATCTATAAGTAGGAATAAGTAAGTGAGAGAGAAACCATAAAACAAATGATGCAAATGAATATGCACAATATTTGTAAAATTCTTCATTTATATTAATTGTTTAAAATTTTACACAAATTTTGGCTCAAAAACTCTCCCTTTTTTATAAATAGTAATACTCCTTTTATAGCATGCCAATGTAGTATACCAGTTAATCATTCCAATTAAAAAATTATAAATGTCAAGGATAGTTGTCCTTTTAAAAAATTCTAGAATACACTAGAATTTTCATTATGCGCTAACCTATAGGCAATGTGATTTACAATTTTCACATGCCTTTACAAAATAATATTCTATTTTCAAATATTAAAATTCTTTTGTAGAATAAAATATCTTAAGTCAACTTGCTTGACTTTGGGTCTTTTGTGTTGATGAAGTCCCTTATTGTTGTTGTAGTATCTTCATTGCTCTTTGGTGTTCTTCATCAATCAATTTCAAATTAATAATAGGTTCCATAAATAAATCATCCTCTTGATCAGCCAGGTCTCCAAATTTCCTATCATTTCTCCCTCGGGCCTCTTTAATTCTCCTAGATTTAATAATCTTTTCCTCTACTATTAAGATAATATCCATTACCCTACTATTGTTTGTTCTAGATTTGCCTTGGTTGTTACTCCTCATTTCATGCATGACCAAGGTGGTTCTATGCTTAAACTCCTCATTTGTGATGAGGCCTATGGAACTAAGTGTAGTTGGTTTGAGGATCATGATTCTAAGGAAATGTTCTATCTTGACTAGTAGCTCGTTCTCATCCTTAAAGAGTCTTTATAGTTTTTTAAACCATACGTTTAAGCTCATAATCTTGTCCACAGTTAGTCCTATGACTATGTTAAAATGAGCTAGGCTTATGGTTTTGAAATTGGGGATGTGATCTTCCACCAAGATGTTGATCAATTCCTTCATTTTGTCCCTTAAATTCTGCCAATGAGTGATTAGGTCCTTGGTTGTTACATCTTGTTGACCCAATACATTTTGTCTAGACCTTGTTTAATTTAAGGATTCAAACATATCATATAAAAACACCTCAAACATCTTAATCATAGCATTAAGAAATACAAATATGGCTTGGATCTCTAAATTTTCCTTTTTTCCTATGTAGATTCTCTCTTTGTTGTTGATTGAGCTTGGGTCAATTCAAGCACATTTTCCTCAAAATTAGGATTTTTTCCTAGCCTTTATCTTTAATGCTCCACCTATCATGGCCTTATTTTAGTAACTCTTTGTAACCCAATTGTTGTTGGGTTAGACCTAACACTAACTAAATATTGTGTCACTTGAGATGTAGGGTTTTCAATCTGAGTTCCAATTAATTCTCCTAAAGCAACCATACTTTGCTCCTCTTCCTTGTAAGGCCATAATCCATGGCTTGAGCTCATCATGCATATTTATGTCTATAGACTTGGTTATTACCCAAGGATGGTGTAGAGCTCGAATTTTATACAAATTGCCATATGCGAACCATTTAAGAATGGTTGGGACTTATATTGGGTTCTCATCATTAAAAAGTTTGACCTCACTCAAAGGATGAGTGAATGTTAACCTAGGTCTCTTCTTCCCTGCTAGAACCAATGTTAGCTTAGCTTTTCTCTTTGGGGTGGGTGTGGTAATAGAAACTACATCTAATGCAACTTTATTACCCTTATTTTATTCTACTTCCCTAGCTTGATACTCTTCTTCATCAGATTCATAGGCACTGGCTAGTATCTTTAGAGCATCTTTCACTATCTCCTCAAGGTCCAATGTTATTATGTTAATTGCTTCAACCTATGATTCTAGTTCTACTACCTAGGCTAAATATGAAGTAACCTCACCAGGTCTCCTTTATTTTAGACTTGATGCCTTAGGATTTTATATCTCTTTTTGTGGTTTTGGAGGTCTATATGATTCTCCACCTATAAAATGGTATTATCTAGACCCCAATTGCCACTTGTCATCACTTCCTTTCTATTCCCTTTCCATCCTAGCTTCTAAAGTGACATTGAATTTCTTCAATATTATCAAGACTATTGGAACACAACTAGATATTGAGAGGGTTGGGTGAATCAATATATTGATTAAATTCATCCTTTTTAGAACCTTTTGACATAGACTAAAACTATATGAAAAGATCACACACATTACACAACATATACCATGGAAAATCCAATATGGGAAAAACCATGATGAGAATAACTACTAAAAGCTACCATTCTAATCTAGCCTCATAATAAAGAACCTCATTAGTTATAATGTTTAAGGGAACCAATCCTAAGGAGACACTAATCCCCTAATTTAAGAGCACCTAATCTAAGGAATCACCCACTCCCTAATCTAAGCACTAACTTAGCTTATCTGATGGCACCAACCTATTGGATCTATAATAGAGCTACAACTCTAAATTACAATATAGATTCATAAATGAATCTAGCTCTAACTCTTTATTACAAGCCCAATCTATAAATTCTCATTCTCTTCACATTATCTATGTGTGCCTTTCTTCCTATTTACCCCTCTATCTTTGTGTCTAGATATGTCTCTATTTGACACACTTCATCTCTCTCACTCTACTCCTTTGTGTCTCTATATTTTCTATTTAACACAGTTCAATAATACCAATTATAATTGCCTATGTCCTAGGTGTCATATATAAGAAATTGATATAGGGTTTCATATCATCTCTATGTTAACACTAGTTTATTAACACATCATGCTTTGTTATGGACTCGGTTCATTATATCTTGAAATTGTAAGTTTCCCATGTATTGAACTCATGCACCACTGCCATGGTTCCTAGTCTCATTACCATATATAACATATACTAGACTCTAGTTTTGATGCACATACATATTTAATTATATTTGATCAATTACACTAATCAATCGCATTGTCTATATCATAATATCTAGATTACATTCATGTTCTTGTGCTTTACCATTAAACTAATCATATATTTAAATATCGATCATTGATCTTATATTTGGCACCATGATCTAGTGGTCTTTATTCAAATAACTCAAATTTAAAATGCATCTATTTGATTCATCACTGATAGTATCACTCTCTCCATTAGATCCTTGTACACTTTTGAAATTCAATTATTCAACTTTAAAATGTGTCCTTTTATCTTTCTAATCTGATATTTTAGGTTGCATTGGATCTTCATACTAGATTGATCTTTACTTCTATATTGATGTTAAACATCAAGATATTTATCCCATCTCACTACTTCTTGAGTATTTATAATGATTATGATCCATCAATTTTTGAAAACTTAATATTTAACTTTCCACTGTGTTAATAAACTTTGATCACTTTATCCCATTGAGTCCACTTGCTCCATTGGATCTCCTTTGCATGATCACCCACTCACTATCAAATATTCTAACAAGCTCAATATTTATCTATGATTAGTTATTGAGAATGTGACACTTGGCATTAGTGTGTGCCTTCTACACATTATATTTATTTCCCACTATTGAGACACTTTGTATCCTCACATTTCTCATTAACCTTTTGATTTTAAATTTCTTCATAGATTTGCTATCCAAGCTCCATGATTATGAAACTTGTCACTAGAATGTTTACTCAGAGTTACATTTGACAAATTAAATTTTATACACTTTGTTGAATCCTCAACATATGATCAAGCACTAGATTTTTATCAACATGGGACAAATATAAATTCTAAAACTTAGGAAATATTAAATCCTTTTATCACTACTCGAGCTGGTAATTTTTAGGTCAAAGGGGTCAGTTTTACAATGATGACAAAGGCTTATGTTATAACTTAAGCTATCAGGTCTAGGATATATCCAATCAACATCAAAATATAAAATCCAATGAATTCCATGACTTAAAACCTTAAGATTTAACTGAGAAACCATCGAATGTATGAGAGTAAAGATAATTCAATTTTGAGCTCATTACTCCTCATCTAAACTTGTAGGCCATATATCTAATATGCTCATGAAAAACCCATAACAAATCTTCTATTTATTTCCTTTGAAAATTTCCATAAATGGTCTTTTTGAAAGCATGGAAACTTTGTAGGACCTTGTGTATTTTTGACTAAGTATGGGGACCATTCCAATATGCCTGGAAGGCTAACTTTACACCTACATAACTCTTGTTGTGTTTAGTCACATGACCTATAATTTAGTGTATAATATCTTCTTACATAGAGGATTCCATACATATATTCATCTACTCTTGAAGACTTCATATGTGCAATACATGTCATCATCAAATTTCCTACTTAGCTTTAACTTGTAACCTACAAATTTGACTATGTTGGAAAACACTAGCATAATACTTGGGATCCCTACTTTTCTCATGCATATTTTTTATGACACTATATTGTGTGACTTAATATTTAGTGCATAGAAACTAGGCACAAAAATTAACAAACCCATATGATCATTTTGTCCTAACATCTTCATGTGTGTAAATTTTTACCTCATCAACATGCTTACTTGGCTCTGCTTGAACCCTTTTACAAATTTGGAAAAGTATAAAAACTTAGTGATTTTTGTCTGAGTAGCTAGCTTTGTATCCCCATATCTTCTACCATGATTCATTGCATGACCTCAAATATGGTGCATAATAATTAGGGACTAATGTAATCATAACCATATGACTAGATCCCCCAGACTCATCTACACATGGTAATGGTGACATTAGTAAAATACCTTCTAAAATTTTCTTGTCATAGACTCAAAATATTTAGATGATCAATATGAATAATTGGATGAATTTCACTCATTTACACAAGAACCCCAATCATCCTTGACCTCTGATAGGATTCATTTCACATCCTTAAATTAGAATACTCAGTCTTAAACATAACTAACATGCTCATAATGTCCCTTTTGACATCGATCATAATCATATTTCTAAAAAATCTCCCTCTTTGTCATTGATGGCAAACTAAATTCTCTAATATTCTAATATTTTGATCCTTCTCTAGCATTACTTGCATTAGCTTATAATGAGTATGAACTAAAGTTGTTCATACCAAACTTTCTCCCCATTAGGTAATGGCACATTTGCCGAATACTCAACTTGGACACTTACTCTATTTCTTCTTTGACATTTTCACTTTTTCTCCAAACCTTTATAGAGAGCATTTTCTCTTCTTCTCCCCCTTTGACATCAATGGCAAAAGGACTCTTTTTGACTATTTATCCAAATTTTTCTCCCCTTTTATTATATAAATGAATTTATCCAATAGTCTATAACCATCAACTCATTAAAAATTTGTAAAAGTATGCATACCTAAGTTTCCTTTTCTCTCTTCTTCTAGGGATTAATAAGGCTTCTATGATTCTCCCCCTAGACTCATGCCCTATCACTAAGATCTAGTGATGTGGTATAAGAGCCACCACTCCCAACTTTTGTCTCAGATTTTCAAATCATTTCTTGGGAAGAGGTTTGGTGAATATGTCTATAACTTGATCCTTAGTTGGCACATATTCCATTGTGACCTTTTCATCTACAACCTTATGTCTTAAAAAGTGATACTTGATTGATATGTGCTTCGTTCTAGAATGCATCACTATATTATTTGATATGTTAATATCACTTGAATAATCACAAAGAATAGAGATAGGTTATTTATACTCTACCTTGATGTCTTTGAGAATTTACTTCATCTAGGAGACTTGAGTGTAACATGTCACTATTGCAACATACTCTACTTCTATTTTCAAAAAAGTAACTAACTCTTGCTTTTTTCTCAACTATGAAACAAGTTTGTTTCTAGGGAAAAATGCACCACCACTAGTTCTTCTATCATCCATACTTCTTACCCAATCAGCATCTATATATGTTATAAAAGTGAAATATTTACTTGTAGGATACCATAGGCCATAGTCAATTGTGTTCTTGATGTATCTAAATATCTTTTTCATTACATTGACATGTGGCTCTTTAGGAACAGCTTAAAATATTTCAACCATGCATACTTCTTTCATGATATCAGGTCTTGATATAGTTAGGTATAATAAAATACCAATCATTGATCTATACATAGTCTAATTTTCATTAAGGGACTCATCCTCTTTGCTCAACTTGCATCCAATTATCATGGGAGTACTAATTGGTTTGCTATATTTTATTCCAAACTTATTTAACATTTCCTTTGCATACTTGGTTTGGGATATAAATATACTTTCATCAGATTGTGTTATTTATAGACCAAGGAATAAAGAAAGTTCTCCAAGCATAGACATCTCAAACTCACTTTGTAATTGTGTAGCAAATTCTTTGCACATTATGTTATTTCTCCCACCAAATATGATGTCATCTATATAAATAACAACAATCAACATATGTTCACCTTCTTATTTGAAATACATATTGTTATCTACACATCCTTTGTTGAAACCTTATTATTTTAGGTACTAGTCTAGTATTGAATACCATGCTCTAGGTACCTATTTTAGACCATACAAAACTTTCTTTAGTCTATACACATAATCCTATTGCTCTAACAACTGAAAACCTTTAGGTTGTTCTATGTAAACTTCATCTTTTATGTTCCCATTCAAGAAAGCAAATTTAACATCCATTTGATAGACTTTGAATTTCTTGTAAATAGAGAATGATAGAAACATTCTTATAGCTTCTAATCTATCAACTGGAACAAATTTTTCCTCAAAATATATGACATCAAATTATGTATATCCTTTTCACACCAATCTCTCTTTATTCCTTACAATAGCTACATCCTCATTGAGTTTGTTTCTTTAGACCCATTTTGTACCTATCACATTCTTATTTGAAGGTCTTGGAACTAATTACCAAGTTTTGTTCTTTTCAATTTGGCTCAATTCTTCTTCCATGGATTTTAACTAATTCTCATCCTTTTTGGCTTCAACATATCTCTTAGGCTCAATTTTAGATATTAAAGAAAAACTTACTTATTCCTTGTTCATTAAAACTCTTCTCCTTATCTAAACTCCTTCATGTTTATAACCAATTATCTACTCTTTAAGATGATCCTTTTGAACAAATCTTGGAGGTGCCTTTTCATTCATTTCCTTAACCTCTTCATTATCTACTTATTCTATCCCATACTCTATGAACTCATTTGAGGTGAATTATCCACCTTTATCAAATCTTAAGCATTTGATTTTTTATCTAATCTCATTCTCCACCATGTCCCTAAATATCTTGAATCTCTCAAATACTGATGACTTGTCCTTAAAAAAGGCTACCCATGTCATTCTTGGTTAATCATCTACAAATAACATGAAGTATCTCTCTCCTTTAGATCCTCTTATCTTAGTAGGACCAAAAAGATTAGTAAGAACTAATTATAGAGGATTTTTAGTTGTATACTCCTTTGTTTGAAATTTGAATTTTATCTACTTGCCTAATTAACATTCTTTGCAAGTATTATCTATAGGTTTGGTTATCTTGGGCATGTGTTTGACACACTTATTTGTGATTACTTTGACTAGGTTATCAAAGTTAACATGACCCATTATTTTATGCCATAGCCAACTCTCATCAATCTTTCCTATTGGGTAGCTATTATCATTCACTTTAACAAGATTATAGATATTGATTTCAATCATTTTCCCTTTTGTAACTAGTCTTCCAAATATCTTTAACTTGTATCCTTCTACATTAAATGTGACCTTATATCCATTATCACATATTTGGCTGACATTATAAAATTATGAATCAATCCTTAAACATAAAGGACATTATGTGTAGGTATTTTTTAACCTATGTTCAAGGTTCCTTTACCTCTAATCTTTATTATAGTGTTGTTTCCCAAGCTGATAGATCCTTCCTTACATTTTCTCAATTTGATGAAATTGCTCTTATCACCAGTCATATGATTTGATAAACCATTTTTGATCACCCAAAAATTTTGATCTTTAGCATAGAGAGTAGTTTGAGCAATCATATATTGATCTTTCACTTTCCACACATCCTTAGGTTTCTTATATGGATTCTTTTTCTCCTTTTCAGAGACTTGTGAACCTTTGTTCACATTGGGAGGCATGGATTTCTTTTTACTTTTTGTTTTTGGTCTTACAAAGTTCATTCTACATTTTTAAGCTATGTGACCAAAATTATTGCAATTATAGCATATTACATTTGTATCTAACAAGGGAGTAAATGAATTTCTAATTACAACATTTATTATCCTTTTAGATATAGCTCTAAAATTAATAGCCCTATGACCAAACTGATTACAAGTGTAATAATAACCATATAAAAATGAGGAATACCTAGTCATGGCATTTCTATGTATAGTATGAGAAGCTCTTCTATACTATGTTTTCTTCAAGTCTCTCACTTTTGTGTATCCATTTGCATTAGCTACCTTTGTATTCTTATTTTATTAAGGCTTCTTTTCTCTTTCATCTCTCTTCACATCAAATATGTTTGAGTCTATATTTATATCCTTGTAATCTTTCTCTTTCTTTGTTCCATATTATCCTTTTGCTTTGAAGTTGTCATATAGATTAGCAGATGTACTAGTTATGGAAATTTTTCATTTTTCATAACCAAGACTTGATCTCTTTTTTGAGGGATTTTGAGAGTTGATTAATTCATCAAGAATGTCTAATCCTCCTATCAACTTTAGACTTTTATCTAGTTGTTCTTTAGCTTTATCAAGCTCTTTTCTCAAATCCACTATCTCTACTTCTAACGTCATGCACTCATCATATTTAGATTATAGTTTAATTTTTACTACATCTTATATTCATTTAGCCTCTTCAACTTGTGTCTTTAGGCTCACTATTATCTGATCAAATTTTTCAAGACTTTTGGACAATTTCTTAATTTCCTTTTATTCAAGTTTCTTCTATTTTGAGATCTCTTTTCTTAACTTGTAAATTTCCTCTAAAGTATAGATGAGTTCACTCTCTAGATCTAAAATCCATATTCTTCTTCATCTGAGTCTTTAACTTCTTCTTGATCCACAGAATTTGATCCTTTTGTCATGAATATGACTTCCTTTTACTCATCCATAAAAGCACAATCATTATCATCATCAAAACTATCATTGTCATCCATTGAATCATTATTTTAATTTATGTATAGGCCTTTTTTGTTTTTGAAGAATTTATTCTTCTTAGAATAGTGAGGTTTCACCTTTCTAATATACTCTTCTTGCTCAGTGTTATCCTTCTTGTTATAAGGGCATTTAGCAATAAAATGACCTACTTTACCATAGTTAAATAATTTCAAGGGTAACTTACCTTTATACTTTCCAAACCCTCTTCTCAATATTCTAAAAAAATTGGCTTCTTATTCATCAATCTCCCCATATCTAGATGAGGATGCTTCTACATTTACTTAGCTACTTTAAATGTAACTTCTCTATTAAAATTATCTATTTCTCCCATTCTCATCTCATAGGTAGTGAAGGTTCCATGTGTATGCAATTATAAATGGATCATGTCTATAAATCAATCCTAGCTTGAAAAAGATAGAGAATACCTACACTTCTAATTGGGGATACACTTGTTAAGTGGGAACATGACTAATATGGGGATCTGTTAGACCCAATTAGGGGATCACTTGTCACAACATATAATTCTAGGAATGGTTCTAAAGCCTACAATCTAACACAATTATACAACCCTAATGGATTAATAAGGTTTAAATCATTCACTTATTCTAATAAAAAGAAAGTAAATCTAATATAGTGAACACCAAATCTTGTGTCAAAAAGTGGGGGGTTAGAAATAATAAAATAACTAAACTAAACATGTATTAGAAGTCATATACTCACATCAATTTATATGGAATCCTAATACATGGGAGAATAATACAAATTTAGTATTTATTTACTCTTACAATGGAGAAATAAAGTTATGAATACTTACCTTTAAATATGAACCTACCAAGCCTCAATCTTTCCTTTGTCCAAGGTGCTTCACAAGAGATTATTTTGGTATGTAAGGATAATGAAGATAAATCAGCTCTATGATACATAGCCTATCTAAGCATCTAAAATACTTATCCACAAGATAAGATCCATATCTCCAAAGAAATTATGGAACCCTAAGATTTATTCCTCAAGTATAATGGTCAATAAGTAGATGTTCATTTTCACTTCTTATCTCTTAATTCTTTTCTTATGAAATGGTGGGAAATGAACTTGTATATATAAGTGGATCTTGCCCTAAATCCTCCCAAAAATTTTGGTTATACACAATCAACCTAGTTGAACCAATGTGTTTTTAGGGACAATTCACTAGGTTTGAGCTAGGTTGGCCTAAAGGCTAAGAAGCTAAGAAAGTGAAAAATACCCCTAAACTGTACTAGGTTGACCTAGTCAACCTAGTATAGTTAACTATCCAAAAGGGTGTTAAGGCAAGAAAAGGAGGAATGGAAAGAGGAAAATACTAGAATATGTAGGACTAAGAAGAATAAGCTTAGGGTAAATGGTTTTAGGAGACAAGTGTGTAGATGGAAAGTGGAAAAAGGGATAATAATCTTACAAAGCATCGATGGTCTACCCACCCCTTTCCCAATATACCCTTTAAGTCATGCACTCAAAAATATTAAGACTTGATAGGTTCGTACAAGATAAAAAGTGTCAATAATTAATAAAAATTTGAAAATGTTATGTGTATACATATTCCCTACTTGAATCTCATCATGTGTCACATAAGTACAACACAAGATGGTGCTTTGGGAAATAAAAAATGATAACACACAATATTGATGCTAAGTAAAGTGTAGTACGCAAAAAATAATATAAATAAAATGACTAAATTGAAAACCACATACCTTTAACTTACCTTAGTGCCATAGATAAAGAAGTATACTACAATAAATGTGAAGGTGTCCAATGTAGAGAACACTAAATGAACCTATAGAAGTTAGTACAAAAATAGCCAAAAATTGAAATTTTAGAATATAGGCATATGATAGTGTAAAATATTCTCTACATCATCATGAATCCAACACATTTTATGGATTTGAAAATGGATGAGTAAAAATAAAGATATGGGAAAAATAAGGAATTAGAGTAATAACTAGGTAGAAATAACCAGGTTGACCCAATCGACCTAGTAGCCTAAAAATACTCAAAATCCACACTATCGAACTAGTATATTTTATAGACTACCAACCTAGTACATTTTTCCAATTGATCTAGAAAGTCCAGAATGATAATGCATTACTAGGGAGGGGAAAAGGAAAGGGTTAACTTAGTTTGTTAAGTCAAGATTAAAATATTTAAGGCAAATGAATGACAAAATGATGGTAAAAGAATCATAAATGATTAGAAAGAAATGAAAAATGATATGAAATAAATGACAAATGATAGGAAATAAATGACAAATTATTGGAAAACATAATAAATCATATTGAAAAGTATTTAAAATGTGAATGACTAATGAAATATCAATGTAAGAAAGCTTGAACAAAGATATGGAAGTAAGTGAAAAGTAAGCCTATGTAAGATAAGCAAAAAGAAAAACATGAAATACTAAAAATGAAATGTAATTGAAGATGTGAGACAAACATGAAGAAGGCATACATAAAAAGGAACGTGTAATAATGGTAAATGTCATATGTAAGATAAGTGAAGTCCCAAAAAATCAAATAAGAACATGATAGATAAATGAAAATAAAAATTCTCTAAAGGATTAAAACTAAAACATAGTTCTTGTTGGAAGATATAATATAAGAAAACACAACCACCTAATGGCATTACTAGTATGACAATGAGATGGTGTGGTAAATAAATAGTGTAAGGGTGTAATCCATAGTTTCTAAAACATGTTTTTTTACTCTAAGGATAGATAAAACTAAAACAAAGTAATGCTAGCATGTTTTTAAGAGGTGAAGAAGAAGGAATAATAGAAGAGGGAAAATAGATTTTGTAATCACAATTTTCCTATCAAGGGGGGAAAATAAAATAGGTGGAGGGGAGAATGAAGGAAAAACCAAGGTAGAGGAACTCTTTATTGAAGTCAAGACACTCAAATTAGGTTTGTCAAAAATAGAGGACATTTGACCTTAAGGACTCTGAAGAACTTCTCTTAGCGACACAAGTCTTAGGTCAATAAATTTAGTATATAGATAATCCCATGAAGGCTATATGCATGAAAATTAAAATGTAACTACCTTCCCATAACATGTTTCCCATTTCTCAGGACCACTTATAGATATGTTGATCTACTATTAAGATTAGGTACTTGCATGAGAAAGTAGGTAGCACTAAAAACTTTTTTGAATTCCTTTATTCCAATGTACTGACCTACTACACTCGAAATGACCTCAGCTCTATGTGAGGCTAACTATGGAGTTTGAGCTTCGATTGGAGATAGGATATGTGCTTATAACCACACCTTTTGGTGTGATATTGACTTTTAATATTTATATGTGGCCTTTTAAATATCATTTCCTTTTGATTCAAATGATCTGGCTTTTAAATTTATTTATGGATTTGTCTATTCCTCCTCCATATGGATTTGGAAAACCAAACATGGTTGTTAAATATGACTTTCATTTAAAAACTTTGGGCTTGGTTTCTAAGAGAGATTAAAATAGCATGGGGTATAAAAGTCTTGTAAATCTAGGTAAAATAAAAGTGTTATCTTAAATTTGACCTTGTTTTATCCAATGTGGAGGTGAAAGAAAGGGGAAATCAAGAGTAATACATAGAACAATTTGAATTACTTATAATCACAAAAAATGTGACAATGGACAAAAAGGGATATAATTATAGTAAAGTGTGATTCCTTATCATTAGAAGTAGGTAAATTGAGGAAAACATGCTAATATAGATTGATGTGCAAATTCCATCTATCAAAAGAAGTAAACACTAAAGTTAAAAACAAGAATTAGATACATTTTTTAGAAAAATAATACAAGATGGTAATTTTATGATTAGGTATGGGTCCTATCCATGGTATTATACTAAAACTCATAAAAGAGAAACCCACGAGGGTGCCAAAAATCAAAATGTGAAACAATAAAATGAGAAAATAATCAAAGGTGGTATTTTGTGAGGGCCAGGTCCTATCCATGGTCTTATACTACAAACTTAAAAAAGAGAAACCCATGGGGGTGAATGATAAATAAATTAAAAAATAATCATAAAGATACTAAGGCAAATAAGAACATAAAGAGACAAAAATAAAATAAATATATGAGGATAAAAATGAAAACAAATGCCAAATGTAAGGTGTAATAAAACCAAAGAATGTAAAGGAAAATAATGATGCTAGTAAAATGAAATTAAAAGAAAGAAAGTGCACAAAACATTAGATAAATAAAATAATTAAGATCTATGCTAATATATGTATTGAAAATGAGCATGTGAAATACAAGTCTATAAGTCTCACAATGTTTCTTGAAGCTAAATTTGGTTGGCATTATGAATTATAGAATAAGAGTGGGCATTGCAAGATTCCTCAAAGGGTAAGTGGATGTAGGTATGAAAATTTTAATATTCCCCAAAGTCTGAAGGGACATGTGGATTGGCATCACAAGATTCCTCAACATGTGAGTTGGAGTGAGGTGATATTGAACCATTAAAATGGTTTGCATTAGGTTGGTAGGTGCATTCAGAGATAGTAAAATGCGTTGGTTTGTTAGATTTTAAGGAGGTTGAATGTGACATATGATGGGTAGGAGAGGTATGAGGAGGTAAATTAGGACCATATATGATATGATTTGGATTAGGAATTTGAATTAGGTACTCTTTTGGTTCATGTTTCCTAAGAGGTTGAGGATCAATAGATGCAACAATATGTTTAAAGTTGTTCACGTTAGCTATTTATTCCTTATTACTGTAAGAAGAAGGATTAAATATGGTTTGAATAAAATTAATGTATGAGGTATGGGATAAATGTGTTGATCATTAGGTAGTTAATTTTGATGTGATTATGGTTCTTGAGATTAAATTTAAGAAGCTTGAAGATAGTCTTGATAACATTGTTTTGTTAGAATATCAAGATTGAAATGTAGACCAAGTAAGTAACAAGGAATGATATCATGAGAAGACTCATGAGAATGAACTATAGTATCATTCCACAAAAAAAATGTTTTAGGATTGTACCATTTTGGAGGAGGTTTGGAAGGATCAAAGCTCATGGGTTTAAAGGGTGGAAATTTATTCTTAAGTTATTCTAGAATCAAGGGATGGAGGGTTAGGTTGAAATTGGTTGAGTTGGATGTTCCATTTTGAGGTTGGGGAAACTTGGATGAATCAATGTTATGAGAAGATGATTGGAAAAGTGCTTTAGTATTTGTTTGAGGTGTTTCAAATTGAGACCTAAGAAAGTCTTGTCTTTTTATCAGTCTAAGACATCTTCTAAAGTTTTAGGTGAAAAGATTCAAACTTTATATTAAAGATGAGGTTTAAGAGTAGTGATAAATAGTTTTAAAATAGTATCATAATTCATGTTATGGTCCACTTTATGAGAAAGACACTTATATCATTTGATAAAAGTATGATTAGATTCATTAGGAAGTTTCTTGGCATTAATGAAATGGCTAAGGTAGTTTTTAAGAAGGTCATCATGTTGGAATTCCTTTAATAGAGTATTGACTAAATCCTCTAGTTGTGATATCAAATTTATAAGAAGTTGGTTGTACCATTCAAATGCATCTTCAACAAATGTTTTCGCTAAGAACTTGGTGGTAGAAAAGATGTTAGTTTGGACCCATTCTCTATAGATATTACGAAAATACTTAAGAAAGATGGTGGGGTCCTTAGTCCCATTATATGTGATAGTTGGATAAATGTTTACAATATCTATGGATGTAATGAATGGGGCTAAAGGTTCATTTTGAATATGTTTAATCATTTTGTTATCCATTAGATGTTGAGGGATGATATTCCCATTGGCATCTCTAAGAGGAGGGACAAAATTTTGATTTGGTTGAGACACAATGACTTGAGGTGGTTGACTAATCATGTTACATAAATGTTGTTGCATGTTCATCACTTGAGATTGATTTTTTGTTTTCATGATGTTCATTTATTGTATGACTTGTGAAATAAGTTGAGTTGTATCAATAGGTGGGTTTTAAGGTTGGGTATTAGTGTTTTTAGTAAAAGGATTAGTAGTGTTGGTGGAAGGAGGATTATTTATAGGTGGAGGATTCCAAACATTAGTCTTAGTTGTCTTAAGCATGGTAGAAGAAGAAGGAATCTTGGTAATTCCACCATTATTATGAGGAGTGTAAATAGTATTATCATCAAGGTTTTTGAATAATTGGGAACCATCTAGATTATCAATTTGATTGGTTTTGACCATGTTACTTTGAGAATTGATAAGGCATGGTGATATTTTTATGGGTGTAACAAGAGGATTGTGAACATTGGTTGTAAGGGTATGAGTATTGATAAGAGGATTCCCAACATTGGTATTGGGAAGAGGATTAGGATGAATGATCTCAACTACATTACATTGTGTAGTGAGTGGTTCTAGTTTAGGAGAAGAGGAAGGAAGAAATTGGATAGTTTCATCTAAAGTAGTGAAATAAGATATATTATTATCCAAATCATTAATTATGTAATGTTCTTAACTAAAAAAGGTTGAACAGATGTCATCATGATGAAACAAGACTAGATAACCACATAAGGAGAACAAAAAGTGATAGAAAATAGTACAAGGTCTATTGGGTCAATTTTGTACAACATACAGGGGTTGTAAAAGGTTTGTAAATAGTATAGGGTTGATTTGGTCAATCTTGTATAATTAATAAAGGCTAGAAAAGGTACAGGGTCAACTAGGTTGGCCTAGTATAATAGACAAAAAAATATAAAGTTGATAACAAGTTATGAATTTAAACAAGATAATTTTTTTCAATTAATCTAGGAAAGTAAGAGCTAAAGGGAAAAAAAAGTCAATTGGATAAATGTTGTTCAATCTAATTGAAGCACACAATACAAAATATTGAACTAATGTTTGCTAATGCAATTTTTTGTACACAATTAAGTAAAGAGCAAGCAATCAACTTTAAAAGTAAAGAGCTAACTAATTAGTCAACTGAATGTTTTATTAGATAATTAATAAATGATTTTAAATGTGATGGGAAGTTGGTTGCAAAGCAAGGAACTAGATAACAATCTAAGGATGGTTCTAGATAGTTTGGGTTGAAAGGGACTATAGTGGTAATGATACAGGCTTGGTATTTGGGCCTACCCCCTCAATTCACATACTACAATGATAAGGGTGTCAGGTGCCTAGATATAATATAACATCAACCATGTTTTATACTTGACTAGAGTATCAATTTAGCTTCCCCCTTGGTGACAAAATCTAAGTAGGTTGGCTTAGGGTAGATAAAATGTCAAAGTTTTTGTTTAGATTATGTGATTTGGTCATATGTGCATAAAATAAAAATAGTGAAACTAAGTGATTAATTTAAAAACCCCTAATTAGACTATGTGAACTATTCTAGTCATGTAAACAAAAATAAAATAAAGGTGTGAACTAATTACTCATAGATATGAAGTTAATTCTAACTTGAAACAAGGTAAAGTGTTGACACTATATGCACAAAATATAAAATAAAATTGATAGGGTTGAAACTATACTATAGAAGTAAGGTCTAAAAATATACATGATTGATAGGGTTAACCTAGTTATTTTAGACAACACACAAAACATAGAACTAGGTTGGTCAATCTAGTTGACTATGCCAAGGTAGTTTTAATTACTACAAACTATGAAAGGAAACATATAAAATAAAGACATAGAGAGGTAAAAACTAACCTTGATGGATTAGAGATGCAATGAAAGAAGATTCTTGATGAAGAACCTTGAAGTATGTTGGCAAAACTTATAAACTAGGTTGATAAGATCAATCAAGGTGTGCAAGAACCTGATATAGAGTGTTGAAAACATATAGGGTCAATTGGGTCAACCTAATAAGCTAAAATAGATGTCTGAAAGGCTAGAAACCTATACTAGGTTGACTGGGAATATTCAGTTAGGAAACGTAGGCACAAAAGTCAAAAAATTGGGTCTATAGAGTCAATCTAGTATGATAAAAATAATACTAAAAGAATGAAAATAAGTGAAATAAATATTGTAAGGTTTAGTTTCAAGTTCACTAGAATGTATGTAATTGAAAATGCATCATGTCTATAAATCAATCCTAGCTTGGAGAATTAGAGTATACATACACTTCCAATTGGGGATACACTTGTTAAGAAGGAACATGATTAATATGTGGATCTACTAGACCCAATTAGGGGATCACTTGTCGCAACATATCATGCTAGGAAGGGTTATAAAGCCTATAGTATAACATAATTATACAATAACCCTAATGGAGTCCTAAGGTTTAAAACATTCACTTATTCTAATAACAATAAATTAAATCTAATCTAGTGCAAACCAAATCTTTTGTCATAAGTGGGGAGTTAGAAATAATTAAAAAACTAAACTAAACATGTATTAGAAGACATATACTCATGTCAATGTATACTAAATCCTAATACATGGGATAATAATAAAAATGCATTATCTATCTACTATTACAAAGGAGAAATAAAGTTAGGAATACTTACCTTTGAATATGAACCCACCGAGCCTCAATCTCTCCCTTGGCCAAGGTGCTTTGCAAGAGATTGTTGTAGTATGTAAGGATAATGAAGATAAATCAGTTCTAGGCTACACAACCTATCTAAGCATATAAAAGACTTCTCCATAAGACAAGATCCATATCTCCAAATAAAGTATGGAACCTTAAGATTTATTCCTAAAGTAGAATTGTTAATAAGTAGATTTTCATTCATACTTCTTGGCTCTTAAATTTTCTCTTACAAAATGGTGGGAAATGAACTTGTATATATAGGTAGATCTTGCTCTAAATAATCCTAGAAATGACATTTGTATAGGGTTGCCCAGTCAACTCAGTGTGTTTTTGGGGATAATTCACTACATCTGAGCTAGGTTAACCAAAATTCTAACAAGCTAAGAATGTGAAAAATACCCCTAAACTATACTAGTTTGACCCAACCAACCTTGTACAGTCAACTATCCAAAAGGGTGTTAAGGCAAGAAAAAGAGGAATGAAAAGAGGAAAAAACTAGAATAGGTAGGACTGAGAAGAATAAGCTTAGGGTAAATGGAAAGTGGAAAAAGTGATAGCGATCTTATAAAGCATCGATGGTCTACCCTCCCCTTTCTTGGTGTACTTATTAAGGCATTCACTCAAAGATATTGAGACTCGACAAGTTTTTGTAAGAACAAAGCAATGATAATCAATAAAAGTTTGAAAATATTTTGTATACACCTGCAACTCGTCAACAGTGAGTCTATCTAGATCCCTTGCTTCTTTTATTATAGATATTTTAGAGTCATACCTTGATGGTAGAGATCTTAGGACCTTTTTGAAAATTACTAATTCTTTCATCTCTTCTCCAAGGCCTCTAATTGTATTGACTATTTCATTGACTTTGAGAAGGTAGTCTATAATTTTCTCTTCTTCATTCATCTTAAGGCTCTCAAACTTGCCTTTAAATGTTTGTAGTTTGGATTGATTTATCTTGTCATCTCCTTCATTTATGATCTTCAATTTTTTCCATATATCTTGTGTATTTTGATAATGTATCACTTTGACAAAATCTGAATTAGACAATCCACATAGAATAACATTCTTAGCCTTAGCATTGTTCTCATATGCCTTTTTGGCAACCTAATTAATAGGAGTTGTAATAAGAGCTATATATATATTCACCATAGACATTCATACATCAAACCCTAATGAAGATAGATATGTTTCCATTCTTATGCTCCAAAATTCATAGTTTGATCCATCAAAGAAAGGTGCTTTGTTTGATAAATATCCTTCTTGACTAGCCATTTGTGTTCACAATTCCAAGATCTACTTGAGCTGATGAAGCTTATTCTAAGTAAATTGGGATCTAATACCAATTATTGGAACTCAACTAGATATTGAGAGGGGGTAAATCAGTATATTGATTAACTTTGTCCTTTTTAAAACCTGTTAACATAGATTAAAATTGTATGCAAATATCACACACATAAAAACACATAACACAAAATATACCATGGAAAACCCAATATGTGAAAAACCACCATGAGAATAGCTATTAGAATCTACCATTTTGATCCATCCTCATAATAAGGAACCTTACTAGTTAAAATTTTTAAGGGAACCAACTCTAAGGAGACATCAATCCCCTAATTTAAGAGAACCTACTCTAAGGAAGCACCCACTCCCTAATCTGAGAACCTACTTAGCTTATCTAATGGCACCAACCTATCAATTCTATAATGGAGCTACAACTCCAAATTACATTATAGATTCATAAATGAATTCATCTCTAACTCTCTATTACAAGTCTAATCTATAGCTACTCATTCTCTAAACACTATCTCTATGTGTCTTTCTTCCTCTTTGCTCCTCTATCTCTATGTCTAGCTATGTCTCTAGTTGACACACTTTATCTCTCTCACTCTGCTCCTTTGTGTTTCTATATTTTCTATTTGACATAATTTAATAATACCATCAGCATTTACCTGTGTCCAAGATGTCATATATATAATTAATTGATCTAGGGTTTCGTATCATCTCTGTGTTCACACTAGTTTACTAGCACATCACACTCTATTATAGACTCATTTCATTATCTCTTAAAATTATAAGTTCCCCATGTCTTGAAATCATGCACCACCACCATGATTCTTGGTTTCATTACTATATATATCATATATTGGACTCTAGTTTTGATGCACATGCATATTTACATAGATTTGATTGAATACACTGATCAATCTCATTATCTATATCATGATATCTAGCATACTTTAATTTTCTTATATTTGACCATTAAACTGATCATATCTTTAAATATATATCATTGATCTTATGTTTGGCACCATAATTTGATGTTTTTTATTCAAATAGCTCAACTTTAAAATGTATCCATTCGATTGATCTCTGATAGGATCACACTCTTCATTAGATCCTTGTACACCTTTTAAATTTAATTATTTTAATATAAAACACATCTATTGATCTTTATAATCCAAGATTACACATGCCATTAGATCTTAATACTAGCATGATCTTTACTTTTGTCTTGACATTAAACATTGAGCTCTTTATCCCATCTCATTACTTTATGATTCTTTGAAATACTTATACTCTATCAATGTTCTCAAACTTTCTTGGTCTTTAACTTGCCACTATGTTGATAAACCTCAAGAACTTTATCCCATTAAGACCACTCATTTTATTAGATCTCATTTACATGGTCACCCACTCACTATTGGATCTTTTGACAAGCTCGGTCTTTATCTCTAATTAGCTCTTGATAATGTGACACTTGGCATTAGTACATGCCTTCTACACATTTTTATCATTTATTTCTATTGAGACACTTGGCATCCTCATATTTCTCATTGAACTTTTGACTTTAAACTATTCCATAGATTTATTGTCCAAGCTCCAAGATTGTGACACTTGTCACTAGTGCATTTACTCATAGGTCCCTTTGACAAATTGACTTTGATACGCTTCATTGGATCTTCAACATATGATTAATAAATATCTATTGATCAAGTTGGGACACATATAAATACTAAGACTTAGGAAATATTAATTGCTCTTGAGCCAATAAATGTTTGGTTAAAGGGGCCAGTTTTACAATGATGATAAAAGCTTAAGTTATAACTTAAACTACCTAGTCAAGGCTATATCTATTCAACATCAAAATAGAAAAGCCTATGAATGCCATGAATTAAACCCTTAGGGTTTAATTGAGAAACCTTATAATGTCTAAGAGAAAAGATAATTCAATTTTGATTTCATTACTCCTCAGCTAAACCTATGGACCATATATATAAGATGCTCATGAAAACCCCATAACAAATATTTTATCTATTTCCTTTACAAATGTCCATAAATGGTCTTTGTAAAAGCATGAAAATTTTACAAGACCTTGTGCAGATTTGACTATGGGAACCATTCCAATATGCCTAGAAGGCTAACTTTGCATATGCATAACTCTTTTTGTGTTGTCACATGACCTATAATTTAGTGCATGAGATCCTCTTACATATGGGATTCCATGTGTATATTCATCTACTCTTGAAGCCTTCATATGTGTAATATATAGAATCATCAAAGTGCCTACTTAGACGTATCTTGAAACCTATAAATTTGATTGTTGGAAAACATTTTGAAAATGCCTAGAGCCCTACTTTGCTCATGCATATCTTTTGTCACACTACATCGTGTGACCTGATATTTAGCACATATAAACTAGGTAAAAAAGTGAACAAACCAATATGATAATTTTATCTTAACACCTCCATGTGTGTAAATGCTAACCTCATCAACATGCTTACTTGGCTCTACTTGAACCCTTTTGTAAATTTGGCTTAGTATAGAAATTTTTTAATTTTTGTCTAAGTAAAAAATTTTACATCCCCATATCTTCTACCTCAATTCATCGCATGACTTCAAATTTGGCACATAACAACTAGGGAGTAATGTGATCATAACCATATGAGTAGCTCCCCTAGACTCATCCACACATGGAAATGTTGACATCAACAAACTACCTTCTCATATTTTCCTATCATATACCCAAAATGTCTAGATGATTCATATGATGAACTAGATGAATTCCACTCATGTACACAAGCACTCCAATCATCATTAACCTATGATAGGATTCCTTGCATATCCTTAAATCATAATACTTAGTCCTAAACATCAATGACATGCTCATAATTTCCCTTTTGACATCAATGACAATTATATATCTAATAAAGACCTTGATGAAGGAAGAGGCCTTTGTGTACATTGGGTCATAGACTCCAGGCTAGTGCTCATAAGTCATGTTTATCCCTTTGGCCTTTAGATTCCCCTTGCCCTTGCCTTAGGGATACCACTACCTCAATTCATCTAGTTGTAGACTAAAATAGGTCCTATGTCTAGATGATGCCTCTGAATTTCACTACTACTTGAATATGGTCCTTATAATAGTAATTGGGAGGTTGTGGAGGAGTCCTTTCCTATTGGTTATGCATAGACCATCTATATTATGGAATAATTGGTAAGATACCTCTTATTTTGTAAGCTTATTGGGGACATGGATGGGTAGTCTCAAGGTTTTTCCCTAGATTTATTTAACTTTTATGATGGTGAAATCTAGATAGAACCATATGTCACCAATGGATTCAATTGATTTCTTAACCAAAGGACTAACTCTTACCATTAGATGACTAGTTATGGCCTAAGTTAAGGCTAGATAGACACAATCATAGATGAAATGGATGGGGTCCCTATATTTGAATATGTCTAGTTTTGAATAATATTAGGAGACCATTCGTATCCCTTTAGGTGACCATTCTCTAAGATTAGGGATCTTGATGGTGGTGAGCAAGGCATACAACTAGTATGACATAATGTAAAATTTCCCCCTAGTCCTTTTCTTGACTATGGAAATCTATCTACATAAGTAGATGCTAACATATTCAAAAAGGGGAAGGGTGATATCCCTTTCAACCATAAAATATACCAAGGGTACCCATATTTTATCCACATAGGTGGTGGCAGATTCCCACATAGCATGTTCATCAAGGTCATAATCATTTTGATCCCATGTCTGAATTAGCTAATTAGGATGTTTCCATTTAAGTGTGAGAATACTTGATTCCCATAATATATCCATGGGGTAAGGATGGTCTTTAGGTCATTTCCTTATCCTAATTGTTTATGGTGGTCATGTCTATTTAGGGCTTAGGTAGCTTATAATAATTCTTACAAGCTATGGCTAAGACATAATCTATACTTTTGTGAGTGTGTTCATTGAATAACATGCCTTTATTAATTTTTAAATATTTAAAAATAGAAGATAGAACATGAATATAATGTAGTACCTCAGGCTTGGCTACTATAAAGTCTAGGCTTATCATCTGACTAGCCACTATGTCATAATATCTCTTTCTCACAAACAAGTTATTCTCCTCTTCTTTTGTGGCGATTGGTTGTTCTTCGATGGTTTAGAATAGCTTGGACCAGTTGTTGTCTCCCATTGTTAGGGTGGTGACATCAAATTCTATATCTTTGAAGACTCTTCCCTTAGAATCTAAAGTCAAATAGAGCTATGCATTTTCCCTTATAGTGCCTTTTTGAGCTATCATGGTCTAAATTAGGTCAAATTGCTCACTAGTGGACTACTCTTAAGCTCTAGATTAAATTGCTTTAGCTTAACTGATAATTAACTCTTATGGGTTTGATTTTACTTAATATAAGAATTAGGTCTTTTAAACAAGCTAAGGATTTTATACAAGTCTTCTCAGAGCTTTAATGGTGGCATCTTTTTCAAACTTAAGTGAGTTTATGACGTATATTTTATTTAGATCCTTGCATTTATGCCTTCACCTTTTTAAGCCCACAATATCTCTAGATTTATCATTTTATACCTATGTAGTGATATTATGGCATCCTCATGGAACTTTCATAGTACTTTGCTCATTAATTTTCAAAAATTTATAGTTGCCTTTTTAAAATATTTCTTTAATCTCACACTATTTGATTATCTTGCATAAATCAACATGGTTCATCAATCTTGATCCTAAGATTTGAAATCCCTTATTTGTTATTTGTATTTGGCCTCAAGATCATGCCACTTGGTAGTTTCATAGGCCTTCTAAAATTCACTAAAAATTCTATGTTGATCTTGCACTATTAGATCCTTTAGGTGTGAATCAATGCATACCATTGATGTTTAAAATATGTTTGGGCTTCAATGTGTGCTAAGCCCCAAGGTTGTGCCACTTGATAATCCCACGAGCCTTTTGGGCTCTGTATTCTATCAATTTTAATTGTTAATGTGCTCTCACCACATGGCAATCATACATTTACTTAGAGCTCCATTTGAAAATTATACCCTCATCTCAAACCATTGATCATCATCATCTGAGTGAACACACATCATCAAATATTGATCTGAGGGGTGGGCTGCCATTAATTGTTCATTATTCATTGGTTACAATCATGACACTTGTAAATTTATCACCATCTTTAGGATTTCATTTAAATTTTGATTGGCCTCACTCCATCAAATAAATCCTATCCAAGATGATGTATGTCATTGATCATATAAAGATGTAAACTATTTAAGTTAGTCTCAAGAAAATACATAGGTATTAGTATAAAATCTTAAGACTAAGGTATTTTATTTATGTTAATAAACATGAACATGAACCTTAGGATTTATAATTTATGCTAAGTTTAGATCATAATAAAAGGGGAACCTACAAATAATAAAAGGACCTAACATAAGGTTTTAACCTAAGGTTTCATTATATAAATAAATACGATGAAACTTTAGGGTAAGGCCTTAGGATAAGTTAAATCATAGTAAAATGGACCACATGTTCATGGGATATAAAGTGACAAAGCTTAATATTTTAAACTAAGGTTTGGTCATGCTAAAAAACATGACTTAAACCTTAACGTAAAAATTAGGCTAAGTCTATGCACTTATAACTATTCCCACACAAATATGAATCTAAATCAAAGGGACCTAGGTCAAAACATCATATTAGGATTTTAATCATGGTTTAAAATGGATCTAATTAATTTCAAACTAAAGGCTAATAAATGTTCCATTTTAACATTTAAAGCACCAAACCCTAATCATGTTTATTTTTAAACAAGATTCCATTGATCCTAAAACACAAGAAACTACTTTTAGAAACATTGGAAAGGGTAAAACCATGATCCTTTGAAACTATATCCATTAATCCTAGTGAGATTGGTTCCTACAAACAATAGGAAATATTGAAGTAGGCTTGGAAAAATTCAAATCTTAATTCAAAGTCTTCGATTAAAGTTTCCATGAAAATAAATCCTTTTAATCTAAAGTCTTGAGCTAGGTTTAAAATATATTAAAGTGACCTCATGACTAATAAGAGACATGGCATAATATTTAAGCCTAGATCTATCTCTTAATAAAAGGAACCATGTGCTTGGTTTCCTAGTTTGATCTCATACCATTAGATCCTATTTTAACAAACACACTTTGTTAGATCATGATCTATGGTGTTGAGTGAGATAGCTCCTATCGGCATTAAGCTCTAAGATCATGCTACTTGTCAATCCTGTAGGATTTTTTTACTCTACATTATCAATTTTTTTGGAATAATGTACATTTTCCATGTAGTGGTAATTTATTTGGTCTAATTTCCTTTTGAAAAATCAATTTCCCTCTCACACCATTGTATTTACTTTATTTGGATGGATGTGTATCATTACATCTTCATATGAGGGGTGGGTTTCCATTAGCTACTCACTATTATATCAAACATGGTTACAATATGTGTCATCATTATATTTGATTTGGGTTCCATTTGGATTGTGACTCGATACGCACCATTCAATTATCTCACCTAAGAAAATGTGGGTGATCTCGGGGACATGTTTGAGCCTTAATCCTTTTTGTCATGTCTTGAATTTTCAACCTAGATTATGTGTTATTGGATATTCTCATCCAAGAAAAATTTGGTTGTTAATCCGATCGATGAACACAATGGTTAAGTCAAGCTCAAGGATATATAAAACTTAGACTAAGGTTTTAGACCAAGGATTTATTCGTATTGATAAATATGAATTAAAGTTTTAGGCCAAAGTTTTGGGATAAGTTTAAACATAATAAAAATGACCCTAAAAATAATAAAGTTGGACCATGCTTAAGATAAAAGGGAACAAAGGGATCTAACATTAAATTTTTAGACTAGGGTTTGGTTGTGTTGAAAAAAATGACTAAGCCTTAGGATAAAAATTAAATTAATTCCATGGCATATTTAATTATTCATATGTAAAATATTCTCACCAATTTTGAATTTGGTCCAAAGTAACCATGCTAGGGTATTTTGAGCAAGGGTTTTAGGATGGTCAAAATGCATTCAATTTGGCTTTCGACAAACCAAAGGCTAGTAAAAGACCAAATTGAGATAAAAACATAAAATTATGAAATGCATACATTGTCTATTTTAAATGAATTCCATTAGACTTATAACCTGAAACAAGAAGATCCATTGTTAGTAAACTTAGACAAGGTTAAATCAAAGCCATGAATAAATAAGCCAACTAAATCACAGTGTGGATGATCTTTAAATATAAATAATGTGAAAACATGCTAGTGACACTTTGATCAAGTGAATTTTTAATTTTAAGGTTCAAATTTACATAGTTTGACACAAGAGTCCCCATTTTTCAGATTTGGGGGTATGTTGACCTTAATAAATGGTGACTTCAAGGGGAACATAACAATATGTTAGAAATCAAAGACTTTGGTTCAGACAAATAACTAGATTACCTATTCAACTTGATTAGTACCATTATCAAGATTAGTTCATGGTTAAAATATTTTTTTCACCTACATAATTAGGATCAAACATCAAAACGTAGTCATATTATGTGTGTTCTTTGATTCTACTTACTATTTAGCATGGGATTCAGGGAACAACTTCCAGATTTCATGCCTTTAATCATTAACATTGACTTACAAAATGTTTGGATATCCATTAATAACTATGTTTTAGCATAGGGAAGGCTTGGGTACTTATTTAATACTAGTCAAGCATCCATAGCCTTAACAAATATGCCTTTTTCTCTACTCAAAATTTTTCTTCACTACCAATCAGGTGCCCATAGCCTTGATGAAGATTACCAAAATCACCTTTTCTTGGAAAGCTTTTTATTTTATAACAAGATTTTATATTGTATTTTTATATTATTTTGGCTTTTTATCAAAGTTTGGGAACTAATTTATCTAGGTTTATGGATTTATTCAAATGTTTGATCTTTAGACAATCACCTATGGTTGCAACTTGTGTCCTTGATAAGGATGTTTGCTAAGTACAAGTATGACTATGTCCTGATAATTCAATATTTCATCCCATATGTTAAATACTTTTTAAAACCAAGATTAAATCAAAATAAGGTTTAAAACCTTATGAAATAACCAACCTTTCCATTAGTCCTTACTAGTTTCTCTCATCTTGTAACATCAAGCTCATATTTCAAATCCATGGTCAGCATACGCTTAAGATTCATACCTACATTTTTGAATTGTGGAGTTCTTAAGTAATTATGTGAACTTTGAGATGAGGGTTTTCCAAAATGACTTATTGAGATCAATTAATAAAGTAGATAAATCAAACACACAAACATAAAGCAACAAAGTAGATAGCCAAAGAAAAATAAACAAATATATACAAACTTATGTAAAAATAAGGGACAGGAAGGAAAGAATAGAAATAAACTAATATATCCTACTTAAACTAATTATAATTAGTCTTATAGTCATTCCATGAAGACCCTAGGTAGGATAGTAGAGAATTAGTGCCTGAGGTATTGCCCATTGGTAGGCAGTGTGAACATTGCTCCTTATAATTCTTTTAGCTTAAAGGTGTTATATCCAAGTATCTCAGCTATCTAGTAGGGACCTATCCACAAAGGTTTGAAATTCCTATGTTTACCTTTAGTCTCATTTGCCTTGTCCCAAATAATAACTAAGTCTCCTTGCCTAAACACCTTTATTTTTGATCATTTATCAAACCACATCTTGACTGTGGTTTGGTGTTTACTAAAATTGGCAAAAGCCTCTTCTCTAGAATCTTTCATCTAAATAATGTCTAGCAGCCTTGAATTTGAAAATTCCTAATCATCCTCCATCTACTCTTACATGAATTTTTACCTTTGCATCTTGAGGGTGATGGGGAAGATGGGTTCTTGGCCATATACCAATAAGAAGGGTGATGTTTTGAGAGCCTACTTGAGTCTTGTCATATCTGCCCCATAAGGCATACTTGAGTATCTTATGCCATGTTCTAGGATTTTTTGTTGTAGACTTCTTTATTGTCTTCATCAAGTTATTATTTTTTTATTTGAATACTCCATTACCTTGAGGATAATGTTTGTATGAGAACTAGAGAATGATGTTATTATCATATGCCCATTTTATCATCTCTACCAATATAAAAGCATATTAATTATCATATACGAGAGATACAGATGTCCCAAACCTAATGTATATATTTTATTTTAAAATTTTGATCACCTCTTTGATCATACATTATTTAGTTTCCACTACCTTAGTCCATCTAGTTTATTAGTCGATAGAAATTAGAATGTACTTGTGACCATAAAAGGAATTGAGTTTTATGACCTGTACAAAATATAGTGCCCATTGGGCAAAGGGTTTATCAACTATTATTGATCTTAGTGGCATGGTTGTCTTAATATATTTATTTTTAAAGACCTAAATTGAATGGCATTATATCACATGCTTTTGAACATCCTTGAAGATTGTACGCTTTTGTGTGCTTTAGTCCTTCTAGATGGAGTCCACTTCCCAATTTTTTGAGGAAAGTTCTCATGATCTCATCTAATTATTTCTTATACATGCATCTATGATAAATACCTTTTAAGTTTTTTTTTTAGTACTCCATCTTTAAATAGTAAATGGGATAACTTGAGTCTTAGAGCTCTTCTTTGCTCCCTAGTCAACCCTATAGGATAAGTACCATTGATCAGTAGATGGACAATAGGATCATACCAATTATTGGACTAGAAACTTTATTTTTCAAGATACATAACATTTATCTTGGGATTAGTATTGTAAATTAATTAAATTAAATCTTGGAACCTTACCAATTTATCAATCTTCATTTGAATGTCATATTCCTAAAGTACAAACATCCACTTACCTCTCCTTTCTCCTAATCATTTTGACTTGGAATGAGTTTGGAGGTAGGATCTAGTAAAATGGCATGCACCTTATTCCTAAGGATATAATCCCTAAACATTTTTACTACCTTGACCAAAGCACATTCTTGTTTGTCAATCAAAGAGTAGTTCAACTCAGTGTTTTTAAAATTAGAGCTCATAAAAGCTATGGGATGGTCACAACCATCCATTTTCTAAGTAATAACTATATTTATACTATGATCTAAAGTAAATGAGTAAAGATAAAAATATTTGGTGAAGTATAAACTTATTAGGATTGAAGCTTGACCAATTGCCTCTTTGATATCTTTGAAGGCTTTTCTCACTTCATCATTCCATGAGACTTTGGCATCCTTCTTCAACATTTCATTAAATGGCCTCATGATCTATGCAAATCTAGAAATGAACTTTATTAGAAATTTTATTTTACAAAAAAATGAATTTAATTATTTCCCACTATTATGGGGCTCTATATTAGATATTTCATTTACTCTTTTAGGGTATATAGAGATTCTCTCCTTGGTGATAACATGTCCTAATAGTTTTCCCTTAGTAAATTAAAAAATGCATTTCTTTGGGTTGAGAGAAATCCCATACCTTATGCATCTTTCAAATACCTATTATAGGTGCATAATATGATCCTCTATATTCTTAGAAAAGACAATTAGATCATCCATTTATATAATAATACACTTACCTATAAGACCTTGGAAAGCATGATCCATACCCCTTTGGAAGGTTGCACCTACATTAATCAATCCAAATGGCATCCTTTTGTAGGAAAACATGCCCCACTTGGTAGTAAAAGTGGTTTTCATCCTACCTTCTTGATTCACCAACACCTGGTTATATCTTGAAAACCCATCAAGAAAAGACATCATGGCATAACCAAAAATTCTTTGCATTACTTGGACAAGAGAGGGTAGGGGTAATTATATTTTTCAAATGCTCTATTTAGGTTTCTAAAATTAATGCATAGTCTAATTTCATCATTCTTATTTTTTAATAGGACTATATTAGCAACCCAAGTGGAATGTCTAATGGGAAATACAATCTTGGCATCTAAGAGCTTCTTGACCTCCTTATATATTAGTGGTTCTAAGACTAGGTTGATAGACCTCTAATTTGTCTAAAAGGTTTGCAATTTTATTTTAAAGGTATGGTGTGAGTTATGACCTTTGGATAAAATATCTTTAGTTCATCATAGGACCATGATATGATATCTTTATATTTGGTTAGCAGGTCTTTAGCTCTTTTATTTTCTAGACTTATACATATTATACTAATGTTAACCATCTGAGGTTGACCTTGAAGTCTAAGATCAATTGCATTATAATCACTCCCACTTACTTTGGGAGTCTTGGTAGCCTCAACTAGTTTATCAAAATTAAAGAGTCTCTCTAAGGCTATCATGCCTTGAGGGATCTCATTAGCATTCAATTGAATGACTTTGTCGTCATGTTTTGTTTCAATGTTCTCATCATCAAGGAGATTGGCTTCATCAATAATGTGACCTTCAAAGACTCCAGAACTAGTCATGAAGTCTATGATCTACTGATCATCATTGAATACTTTTAGATGGTTTACATTATTAGGGATGAAAGGGAAGGGAACTATCTCAATAGAAAGTTTGGGGAGTCTTAATCTGGAATTATATTAGATATAGTAGAGGCTAGCTCATTAGTTGCCTTGTTTTCTTCTCTAGGGATGGAGACAAGGTTGAAAGCATCAAAAGACTCAAGTAAATCCTAGACTCTAAACTTTTACATCTTAAGGTATGATAATTTTCATTGGTACTTACTCCTTACCTATTTAACTACTAGCTCTAAGTCACCATGTACTAGTAGTTCTTTCACTTAATACTTGATGGAAAATTACAAACCTAAGATTAGTGCTTCATATTCTATAATATTATTAGTGCATGAAAACTAAAGTCTATAAGAAGCACAATATTCTTTACCAATAGGGTTAGTTAGAAAAATTCCTACTCCAAACCCCGATTTACACCTAACACCATCAAAATGTAACTTCCATAGTCAAAGCACAATATGAGGAATTTTAAAATCACATACCTTAGCAGTCTCAAGAGTGAAAAATCCTAAATCATAGTTGACTATGTTAACATTCTCATTGATTGAATTATACTCAATGATAACTTACCTCATTTTAGGCTCCCTTTCTCTCTTGATTTGGTTGGGAACTCCCTTCTAAGGCAACCACATATGTGAATAATCCATTGACTTATAATTGTTCAAAATCCTAGTCTAGACTTTGCTTAATATCATCCCATAAGCATCAAGGATGTTGACCACTTGGATATCAATGAAATATTGGATTCTTGGTTTTAAGGTAATCTACATGTGAACATCAAATAATTCACCAATCACTTTGACTCTTGATTTATCTAAGTTACAACTCTATCATACTTAATAGGAGTCAAACCTAATTATTCACAAATACCCTTAGGCATTATATTTACAGATGCACCAAAATCTAATAAAAAATAATGTAGATTTTTACAAAAGATCTTGACTGTAAGTAGGAAATAAGGAATATTTGCCTTACTTTTGTGTATTACGACATTATCATGTGTAGACTTTTATGACTTACTAGGATTTTTGGAAAAATATTCCAATAACAGATCTCTCTATTTAGTAATCTTTGTCAACTCATGCAAGGTAATGTTAGACTTAATATTATTCATGTCCTCTACCATGTTATACCTAGCCCTATTAGAAGAATTAGATGTAATAGCATTAGTTTTAGAACTACTTCCCTTAAGAGGCTCCAGATTGTTGGTTGAGGTAGTATTACGAAGAGTATCAAAGTTATTTGGAGGATTTAAAGTGGTCAATGGTTGATTCTACTCCTTATTTCTCAGATGATAAGTATTCTTTAGTAATTTCTAAAAATCATGAATCTATTCAAGAATATCCTCAGCCTCATTATCCTCTTGGAAAGGGAACTCAAATGTCTCCATCATGAGAGTCAAATCAATGGACCTAGATGACCTTAAAGAACTAGATATACCTGGATCATAATCCTTATTAGGTATAACTTCACAAGTATCTAATTATTCTTATAAGGATTCAGAACCATTAAAAAACTTAACATAGTCAATTTCCCTATGATTAGAAGTATAATGAACTCTATAATAGTTAGGTAAAGCAACACGAGTAAGATTTATATCAGGCACATTTTTGCTAGTAGGTGGCTCATTATTCTTGTTGTTGTGGTAACTATCATTCTAAAATATATTAGTGGGCCTATTAAACCTTTGAAATTAATTCCTACCAGATCTCACTCTATCATTGCTTACTTTATTTTTCAATTGAAGGAAATCATTGATAAGATTTTGAACCATCTTGAGGATAAAGTCACTCTCATTCTTTAGGGACTTAAAATTATGAAATTGGGTATTATCATTAGCTATAGGAATTAAAGCTTTATAATCTTATGGATGAGATCCATGGGTAGCATTGTTCAAGAATCCCAGGTTTCAAGTAGGATGAGCATGTCTCAAAGGTAGTTGGTTCATGACTAAAAGTTGGTTCAGGGTATGCACATTTTGGTTAGCATTGGGAATAGCATTCATAATGGGTAAATATGGATTCACATTAAGAATGGAGTATGCCAATTATCATTAGGGTTACATCTGGTCATTAATAATCATAACCTTATCATAAGCTAAATTTAGCTAATGTGTTCATGGGCCCAAAAACTCTCTTTAAAATTATAGAAGTCATAGGATCTAAGGCTTATTTATAGATTTATAAGGATAAATCCTCATTAGGTATATAAGGAGCTATGGTCCTACTAAATTTTTTTTTGAACTTAGCATTGAAAGCTCTTATGAGCTCATTTGCATCCCTTTTCAATATGGTGAATTGCTGGTATAGGACATAAGGACTAATGATTTAACCAAACCGGTCAATTAAGACATTGTTAAAATTAACCCAACTAGTAATGCAAGTTTTTGGGAGATTTATAAACCATTCATATGCAGCATATTTAAAAGTAAAAGGAAATAATCTACATGCTACATCTTCATGAGTGACATTCAACAATCTCAAAGCATCTTTGAAACTCTTAATGTGTTCTTTAGCAGTTATAATGTTATTAGGACTAAATGTTGGAACATACTTGTTAAGAATATGAGGAAGGTCAAGTACCAGACCTAAAACATTGATCGAAGAACCACTTAGCTAAGCCATACCTTAATAGGGATCGAACACAAGAGCATCTTGAATTGGTGAACTTGGTAAAGACTTTGAAAGTTTGTGATTACCTTTGTCTGACCTAGTTCTTCTATGAAATTCTAATGAAATCAAAGGTTCTCTGGTCTCCAAATATGACCTTATCCTAATTCTTGGTAATTCCAACTCATGGTATTTTGATCCTATTTTAAATACAATGCATCAATCTTATCTTTGCAAAAAAAAACAATTGGACTTGCACATTAAGTAAATTTTGCAAAGATTTATATAAAGGATGACAAAGGATATCAATATTTAACTAATTTAGCTCAAATATGTATCCAAATATGTAATTAATATTGATATTTACACATTTAATCTCAAATAAACTCAAATTATCAAAGGATCTATTTATATTTGATCAAAAATAGCTATTACTAACCTCAAATCTATAGAATTGACAAAGATTAAGCCATATTTACCATAATAAAGTATATACCTTCAAATAACATCAATATTTGTCTAAAGGAAGCACAAAGATATGTCTATGACTACAAAGATCAATGGTATTTACACAATTGGACAAATATTGACATAATTGTGTAAAGGTTACACCAATCTTTGAACACAATTCATAAAAATGAGCAAAGATACTTTAAATCTACAAAAATATAATGTGGCCCTCCTAATACCAATGAAGCTCTTATTTTTGCCTTAATATGTATCATATGTACTAAGAGTGTTTAAAGAACACTTCTCATTTTAAAATTCAAAGAACTTAGTGCATGAGGTGTAGTTTGTGTTAATCCTATTATCTATCAATGGAATAGAGGAAAATCAAGTGGACTGTTTCACAATATTTATAAAGTTTGGTGGTTAGGATCCATCATGGCCAACTAGATATCTTTGAAAAGGGTGAAGTAATCTAAGATAATATTAGTTAATTATTATCAAATTTCAATCTAAATACTAATCTAAAATGAATATTATGGAAATTAAGCTAGAGTGATCTAGTTAAAAAAGAAGCAAAAGGAAGGGTAGGGTAGAAAAGAGTTGTTGATCTTTATCCCAAACATCATGATAGAGTTAAAATATCATTCAATTATGCACTTAAATAATGTGTAACATGAAATATCATGAGCTCAAATCTTATCACACATCATGCAAACATCTAAGGAATGAGAAAATTGCAAATAAGAACTAAGTTCACTTTAAATATTTACCTACAAGCAAACAACATTAGCCCAAATGAAAGAAGAGTAAAGGAAATAAAATGAACATAAGAAATTTAAATTAACATAGCATTAGAACAAGTTAAAAACTCTAAAATTAAAATATGCACACTAATAATTCATAAGAACCATTTAAATCTAGAAGTAGGAATAAACTAGTGAGAGAGAAACCATAATAACAAATGACACAAATGAATATGGATAATATTTGTAGAATTCCTCACTTATATTAATGGTTCAAAATTTTACACAAGTTTTGGCTCAAAAACTCTCCATTTTTTACAAATGGTAATACTCCATTTATAACATGCCAAGGTAGTATATCGATTAGTCATATCCAATTGCAAAAGTACATGTGTCAAGGACAACTGTCCTTTTACAAAGTTCTAGAATACGCTAGAATTTTCCTTATGGACTGGCCTATAAGAAATGTGCTTTACAAGTTGCACATGGCTTTACAAAATAATGTTCTATTTTCAAATATTATAATGCTTTTGTAAAATAGAATATCTTAAGTCAACTTGCTTGACTTTGGGGTCTTTGTGCTAATGAAGTCCCATGTTGTTGTTGTAGTATCTTCATTGCTCTCTAGTGTTGTTTATCAATCCATTTAAAATTAATAATAGGTTTCATGAAGAGCTCATAATTATGACTATCCAAGGCTCCAAAGTCCCTAACATTTATCCCTAAGGCCTCTTTAATGATCACATCCATTCTTGGCTCTCAGGGCTTCAACAATATTTTCTTGTACTTTTAGGATCATATCCATGACCATATTGTTGTTTGTTATAGATTTTGCTTGGATTTTTATACTCACTTCTTACATGACCAGGGTGTTTTTGTGCTTGAAATCATCATCTGTGATGAGTCCCATAGATCTAAGTGTAGTTGGTTTGAGGATCATAGTTCCAAGTAAATGTTTCATCCTGACTAATAGCTCCTTGTGATCCTTAAGGAGTCTTTTCAATATTTTAGACCATGTTTTCAAGATCTTAATATTGTCCACAAGTATTCCTATGACTGTGTTCAAATGAGCTAGGCTAATGGTTTTCAAATTGAGGATTTGATCTTCCCCCAAGATTTTGATCAATTCCTTAATTTTGTTCCTTGAATTCTTCTAATGAGTGACTAAGTCCTTAGTTGTTGTATCCTTTTGACCCAATACATTTTGTCTACACCTTGTTTACTTTATGGAGTCAAACATATTATATGAATATGCCTCAAACATCTTCATATCATTAGGAACTGACAATATGGCTTGTCTCTCTAAATTTTCATTTTACCCTTTATAGATTCTCTCTTTGTTGTTGCATGTCCATAATGGCAACTTGTAATTATGTTTATTGAGATTGGACAAATTCAAGCACATTTTCCTCAAGAATAGGATTTCACATGGCCTTTTTCCTTCAATATGAGTTATTATAATGAATGGTTCCACTTTTTGGAAAGTAAACTCTTCTACACCTATCATGGCCTTCTTTTTAGTAAATCTTTATAACCCAAATATTGTTGTGTCAAACTTGACACAAACTAAAGATTGTGTCACTTGAAGTATAGGGGTTTTAATCTAAGTTACACTTGATTATCCTAGATTAGCCATCCTTTTCTCCTCCTCTTTTTGCAAAGCCATAATCCATAGTTTGAGCTCATGATGCATAGTTATGTCTACAAACTTGGTCAATACCCAAGGATGGTCTAGAGTTGGTATTTTCTTTAACTTGCCATATATGAACCATTTAGGAATGGTTGGGCCTTGGATTGGGTTCTCATCACTGAAAAGGTTATCCTCAATCAAAGGATGAGTGAAGGTTAACCTGGGTCTCTTCTTCCCTACTAGAACCAATGCTAGTTCATCTTGTCTCTTTGGGTTAGGTGTGGTAATAGGGAGTACATCTAATGCAACTTGATTCCCCTTATTTTATTCTACTTCCCTAGCTTGAGCCTCTTCTTCATTAGATACTTAGGTATTGGCTAGTATCTTCATAGCATATTCCATTATCTCCTTAGGGTCCAATGTTATTATGTCAATTCCTTCAACCTATGATTTTGGTTCGTTACCTAGGCTAAATATAAAATAACTTCACTAGGTCTCATTTATTCTAGCCTTAGTGCCTCAAGATTTTGAATCTCTATTTGTGTTTGTAGAGGTCAGGATGACTTTTCACTAAGCAAATGGTATTATCTAGACCCCAGTTGTCACTTGTCATCACTTCCTTTTTATTCCCTTTCCATCTTATATTTTGGAGTGATGTTGAATGTCTTCAATCTTATCAAGACCTTGGTGAAGGAAGAGGCCTTTGTGTACATTGGGTCATAGACTTTGAGATGGTGTTCATAATTCATGTTTATCCCTTTGGCCATAAGATGATCCTTGACCTTAGCCTAGCGATCTCACTATCTCAATTGATATAGTTGTAGACTGAAAGAGGTCCTATGTCTAGATGTTGCCTCTACATTTTCCCATTTCTTGAATGTGGTCCTTAAAATAGTAATTGAGAGGTTGTGGAGGAGTCCTTTCCTCTTATTTCTGCACATACCATCTATACAATGGAATAATTGGTAAGCTACCTCTTATTTTGAAAGCTTGTTGGGGACATGGATGGGTAGCCTAAGGGGTTGGCCCTAGATTCCTTCAAATCTAATGATGGTGAGATTTGGATAAAACCATATGTTAGTAATGGATTCAATTTATTTCTTGATAAAAGGACTAACTCTTTCCATTGGATGACTATTTATGGCCTCAGTTAAGGATGGGTAAACACAGTCATAGATGAAATGGATGTGGTCCCTATATTTGAATATGTGTAGTTTTGAATAATATTAGGAGACTATCTATGTCCCTTCAAGTAACCATTCTCTAATATTGGGAATATTTGTGGTGGTGATCAAGGCATATAGTAAGTATGACATCATGTAAAATTGGCCCCTAGTCCTTTTCTTGACTATGGAATCTATCTACACAAGCAGGTGCTAATAACTTCACCAAGGGGATGGGTGATCTCCCTTTCAACCATAAAATAGACCAAGGGTACCTATATTTTATGCATATACATGTTGGTTAGGTTCCCACACATCCTATTCATCAAGGTCATAATCATTCTAATCCTAGGTTTGAATTGGCTAATTGGCATGTTGCCATTAAAGTCTAGTAATACTTTATTCCCAAAATACAACCATGGGGTAAGGTTGGTATTTAGGTCATTTTCCTTAGCCTAATTATTTATGGTGGTCATTTCTATTTTGGGCTTAGGTAGCTTATAATAATTCTCAAAATTTATGCCTGAGACATAAGCTATACTTTAGCAAGTGTGCTCATTGACTAGCATGCCTTTATCAATTTTTCAATATTTAAAAATAAGAGATGGAATGTCAATATAATGTAGTACCTCAAGCTTGTCTATTGAAAAGTGTAGGATTATCATTTAAATAGCCACTATGTCATAATATCTCCTTCTCACTAATAGGTTCTTCTCTTTCTTTCTGATGAGCAATTGCTCTTTGATGGTTTAGAATAGCTTAGACCAATTATTGTCTCCCATGTTTAGGGTAGTGGCATCAAATTTTGTATACTTAATGACTCTCCCCTTAGCATCTAAAGTCAAATAGAGCTCTGTATTTTCCTTTAAAGTGATTTTTTAGGCTACCATGGTCTGAATTAGGTCAAAATTCTCACTAGTGGACTTTTCCTCAACTTTGGATTAATTTTTTTTAGATTAAATGATAATTCATTCTTATGTGTTAGATTGTACTCAATATAGGGTTGAGTTAGGGCTTTTACATGAGCTAAAAAAATTTCATGTCTTCTCAAAGCTTTAATGGTGGTAACTTATTAAAACTTAAGAGAGTTTGTGCCTTAGATTTGATTTAGATCCTTACATTTATACCTTCACTTTTTTGAGCCCATAAGATCTCTATATTTGTCACTTTCTACCTGTGTGGCATCACCATGGAATCCTCATGGGACTTTTCTTATTAATTTTCAAAAATTAACCATTGCCTTTTGAAAATCTTTCTTTAATCTTGCACGGACCAATTTTCTACTTCGATCTCAATCTTGAGAGTTGAATACCATTGGCCGCTATTTGTATTTGGTCCCGCGGTCATGCCACTTGGTAATCCTGTAGGCCTCTTAAACTTCATTTAAAAGCCTACATTGATCTCACACCATTGATCTTATGGGTGCAAATCAATTCATACCATTAATATTTAAAATATGATTGGGATTTAATGTATATTAGGCCTCAAAGTTGTGCCACTTGGTAGTCCCATGGGCCTTTTGGGCTTTATATTCTATCAGTTCTACTAGTTAACATGATTTCACCACATGATGGTCCCACATTTACTTGGAGATCCATTTGAAAAGTCTAACCTCATCTCACACTATTGATCATCATCATTTGAGTGAATGTGCATCATCATATCTCAATCTAAGGGATTGGATGCCATTAGTTGTTCATTATTCCCTAGCTACAACTATGACACTTATCACTTTCTTGTCATCTCAAGGATGTCATTGAAATTTTGACTAGCCATGCTTCATCAGATCAATCCTACCTGAGTTGATGCATGGCATTGATCCTATAAAGATGCAAACTATTTAAGTCAAGTTCAGGAAAATACATAAGTCCTAGGATAAAATCTTAAGACTAAGGTATTTTATTTATGTTAATAAACATGAAAATGAACTTTAGGATTCATAACTTATGCTAAGTTTATAGCATAATAAAATGGGACCCTACAAATAATAAAAATACCTAGCATAAGTTTTTAACCTAAGGATTCATTGTATAAATAAATATGATGAAACTCTAGGGTAAGGCCTTAGGATAAGTTATAACATAGTAAAAGGGACCACACATTCATGGGATATAAAGTGACAAAGCATGAGATTTTAGACTAAGGTTTGGTCATATTAAAAAATATGACTTAAACTTTAGGGTAAAAATTAGGCTAAGTATATTGTACTTATAATTATTCCCACACAAATATGAATTTAAATCAAAGGGACCTAGGTCAAAACATTAAACTAATCATGGTTTTAAATGGATCCAATTAATTTCAAACCGAAGGCTAATAAAAGGTCCATTTCAATATTTGAAGCACCAAACCCTAAGCATGTTTATTCCTAAATGAGATTCTATTGATTTTGCAAAACAAGTAACCATTTTTAGCAACATTGGAAGGGCTAAAGCCATGATTCTCTAAAACTATGTCCATTAATCCCAACAAGATTGGTTCCTATAAACAATAGGAAATATTAAATTTAAGCTCAGGAAAATTCAAATCTTAAGTCAAAGTATTAGATTAAAGTTTCTATGTAGATAAATCCTTTTAATCTAAAGTTTTGAGCTAGGTTTAAAACATATTAAAGTGATCTTGAGACTATTAAGGGACATGGCATAATATTTAAGCCTAGGTATATGTCTTAATAAAAGGAACCCTATGCTTAGTTTCCTAGTTTGATCTTGCATCATTAGATCATGTTTGAACAAACATGCTCTGTTAGATCATGATCTGTGGGGTTGAGCAAGATTGGATCTTATCTATATTAATCCCTAAGGTCATACCACTTGGCAATCCCATGGGATTTGTGTACTCTGTATTACCAATTTCTATCAGGATAACATACTTCCACTATGTAGAGTAGTTTATTTGGTCTAAGTTCCTTTTAAAAATTCAATGTCCCTCTCACACCATTGGATTTAATTTATTCGAATGGATGCATATCGTCAGATCTTGAATTGAAGGGTGGGCCACCATTGATTATTCATTGTTTTGTTAAAACTGGTTATCACACATGTCATCATTGTATTTACTTTGGGATCCATTAAAATTTTGACTCGATATGTACCATTCAATTATCTTGATTGAGAAAATGCAGGTCATTGATCTCGGGGACATGCTCAATCCTTAATCCTTTTTTTCATTGATTGACTTTTCAACCTAGATTACATGTTATTGGATCTTCTCATCTGAGCAAAAGTGAGTCATTGATCTGGTGGATGATGACAATGTTTAAGTTAGGCTCGAGGATACATAGAACTCAGACTAAGGTTTTGAACCAAAGCTTTATTTGTATTAATAAATACAAATTAACTCTTTAGGCCAAAGTCTTGTGCTAAGTTTAAACATAATAAAAATGACCCTATAAATAATAAAGTTGGACCATGCTTAAGATAAATGGGAATAAAGTGATCCAACATAGAATTTTTAGACTAGGCCTTGGTTATGTTAAAAAAATGACTAAGCCTTAGGATAAAAATTAAATTAATTCCATGGCATAATTAATTTTTCTCACGTAAAATATTCCCATCAATTTTGAATTTGGTCCAAAGGAACCTGTGCTAGGATATTTTAAGCAAGGGTTACAGGATAGTCAAAATGTATTTAATTTTTCTGTCAATAGACCAAAGGATAGTAAAAGACCAAATTGAGATAAAACCATAAAATTATGAAACACAGCCATTGTCTATTCTAAATGATTTCCATTAGACCTGTAACCTAAAATAAGAAGATCCATTGTTAGAAAACTTAGACAAGGTTAAATTATAGCCATGAAAAAATAATCCAACCAAATCATGATGTGTATGATCTTCAAATATAAATAATGTGCAAACATGCTAGTGACACTTTGATCAAGTGAATTTTCAATTTTAAGGTTCAAATTTGCACAATTTGACATAAGAGTGACCATTTTTCATAAATGGGGGTATGTTGACCTTAACACCTGTATGGTATCCAAGTGATCATTTTAGTTTCCAATATATCCAAAATCACCTTTTAATCCATGGTAATCTATGTCTTGTGCCTAGTTACTATCCAAAACTATGAAAAAAACTAAGGGTGGGACTAGTTTCCATGTTATCCCCCAACTAAACAAGCCAAAATTATGTGTTTGTATTCTCAAACATATGAAAAAGTGTATTTATTAAGTCCACCTATGTGACTCTATAATGCAAACATGTATATATCTATGTACAAATGTGCAAGCATATTGTGCCCCCATGAATATATAGTGCCTCTATTGATATCCCAAATAAAATTATGCATACCAGATGATATATTAATGGTCTTTTTATCCACAAAAATAAATGATAAAATTAAAAAACATATAAACTTCCATAAACATAGAAAAAAATATGTGATAATTATTATCAGTCTAGATTACACCCTTTAAGGTAAGGGGTTTCAGGCTTGCCTCATCTAGTTGATACAATGGGATCATCTCTAGGTGGGTGGCCTAGTTGATGAGGTGAACCTCTAGTTTGTGGGGCTAGTTCCCCTAGTGCATCAATTATGGATCAACCCCTAAACCTACTAACTTGTATATGAAAAGGGAGAGAAGATAAAAATGAAATGAAACATATGCTACTAGAGGTGATCCACCAATATGTTATGTCCACTCTATTTTGACCTTTCAACAATACTAATGAACAAGATAAGGACTAGTAACTGAACCACTCTCTCTAAAGGCTTCTAATCATAATTTTTCACATAGAGGTTGTGTTATATGATCATAACTTGAGGATTATTACTACAAGATCTAATTCAACACACTTACCAATCAAATTACACTCCAAGCTCAACCATTAACACATTCACACACTATGTGACCTATATAAAATAATGTACTAGTATCTATGTGAGGTGAGGACCTATAAAAAGAAAGAAACCTACCACTTATGAAAATTAAACAAGCATGAAACAAACTAAACCAGTATAGAGAAGTTGAAATAGTCTTCATATTAGTTAAAGAGGTTTCAAGGTATAAAATTGGGCAAAATTTATTCATACCAAGTTGAGGGATGATTAAAATGGATTTTAAGCCTCAATTTATAGATAAGAGAATATGAGAGGAGGATAATTTGGTGTGTAATTTATTATAAAAGGCCATAATGGCCATCATTCACTCAGATAGTAATTACAAGCAGCCTCATAACCCCTCCCATGCATTACTTTAATTGCATAATAGCCCTCAATGAAAGCATGGCATATAAGTATGGTATAATGGAGGTTCCTTTAATTTTATTTGACCATATTTGAAGTGTAATTATTCTAACTTGGTCTACCATTTCTCATTTTGATAGTTACAAAGGTGACATCATGGTCTAGTTGGCCTTCATGGATCATTAAGTAGCCTGCCTTCCCCTTGTGCATGTTAATTAGGCCCAAAATCACCTAATCCTCCATAATGGCCATGAAAATTGTTTAATTACCTCCATGAATAATTCATAAGTATGTTATTACCCTATTATTACTCACTTGGCATTCCTCTATGCCAATAGGCATCTCCCTTAGATGACCAAGTAGGTTTATTAGGGAACTAAGCCTAGTTACTCAGTGCTAACTAATTGGATGACCATGAGACCTAAATATAACCTTTATAATAGGTAAATTAGTATGATTTATTTCTAATAAATAATTTAAAATATTAATTTTTCCTTTCAAATAGTGCACACTTGCAACCTTTGCTCATTTAGGTGACTGGGTCACCTCTTACTAGCATTTCTAGACTAGCTCTTTAGCCCAGACCTATAAAAGCACTTATAAGAGTATTTGAGATTTATTTATGATATTATATTATGTAATAAACCTCACATAACCTTATTTAATGATCTAAAATTATTTATATATCTTAGTACCTTGAAATTATCACTGAAACTTGAAGAAATAGTGTTTCTAGTGGATCTATACAACTGTCTGTACAAACTAATATCATGATTTGAAACTCCTAAGAGTGAATACTATGATTAAAATATATCCAAATAAAATTTATTTAATCTAAGTGGATTTTTCTCAATGTTTCCTCCATTGATTTATTAGGGCTGGTTCAGGTAGGTTTTGAGTGGCATGATCCCTTAACAATTGTTCATAGCCTTAAGGGCTTAAACTACAAAACAATGCCAAGATTTTTAATTATACAACCCCCTTAAAAAAAAATTAACATATGGTAACCCCATGAATTTAATCCCTAATTTTATAATGTGAATAAAATGCTCCTTAGTCTCAAAACCTTACGTTCTAGAAGGCCAAGAGGAGAAAACTTACATGAAAGGGAGAAAGAACGTGTGTTTTGGGTTAGAGACACCCAAAGAGGTATATTACATCATTACAAACATATTTTAATTAATTTTATTATTTTTACACTCCTCCAAGTGTTTTTATACCCCTCACACCTATGCATAGGGTTTGTGAGACACTTGATTAGTCTGACCCTAATGGCATAGTTCTTGGAATCTCTCTTTAATTTATTGAGTGAAAACTTTAGGATAATATATTTGGGATATTTTTACTTATCTTCATTATTATTAAATCCTTAAAACACTTTTTAACTACAATTTTATCTCTAATTCCCATGTATAGGCCTATAACTACCTATTTAGGCCTACTAGGCCTAATTAGGCCATTAGGCTCTTCTCCATCTCAAATTACTAAACCACTCAAATGGAAAAAAAAATTAAAATACATAACAAAATTTATAGACCCTATTTTTAGTCTTTCACTTCACCTCTATTCATGGTTTAACACTTTCACCTTCCTACCTAAAGGACTTGCCTATATGTTGAAATTAGGTATTCTTGAGCTATAGATGTAGACATTATCCCTTCTTTTTTGGCACATTGAGACCTCTATGAGTACTTAAAAATAATTCATAAGGTCCTTTTATTTTAATTAAACCATAAATCTATCCATTCAAACCATTTTCCACTCATCCTTGTAGTCATAGCTTTGTGTTCTCATAATTAGTCTGTAGGTCAAATGGTGTGAAAATCTCCTAGAAGGTCATGAGACTTATCTGGTATTTTTTATCATAATTTGAGTGAAATTTTCAAATTTTAACCTAAATAAAAATATCTTTCATATTTTCTACATCTCTCTTATGCATTCTTAGGTCTCTATTATATTAGTTCAGGCCTATAACTGTTAAAGGGCTAATTGGTTTCCTAGACTAAGTATAAACTTCCCTCCTTTGTTATTAATTTGAGGTAATATTGGCCATTATAATAATATTTTTACCATCCTCACATACCTCTAAAAATTTTCCAAAAACTCTCAACTTATTCACTTTTTTCTCTATGATTGTTTGTAAGATATAGTCCTAGTTTCCTACTTGTGTGAGGGAGTGAGCTTTTCCTTCATGAAGATATTATCCCCACTTATAAATTTCCATCATCATCTCTATGTATTTTTCAACCCTATTTCATTTCATACACTTTAAGACACCCTAAAATCTACTTCTTTTCCTAAATTTACCTTCTTTTATAATCAGGCTTGGAGATGGCAACTTTGAGTTTCTTGGTGAGGGCTTCATTTAAGAGGTGGGTTTTTCCTTATTTTTATGTTTAATTATTTACTTGAATTTCATAAATAATGTTTATTACCTTTAATTGATATTTTTTACCCTCTAAACCTTTTCAATCTCATCACACCATCAATGTCTCTCCGAATTTGTAGTCACGGTCTTGTTTGCATTGAAATCTCGACTGAGCCTATCTTATTGGGGAGAGTTGATGGTGCTGATCCTTATTTTACCATGATATTTACATCTCCAATTTTTATTTATATGTCCCTATGACTCAAAAATAATATTTAATGCTTTATATACCCCATCCTAGTAGTCAACACTTCATTTGTTCCATTTGCATAATAGGTTTATAGGTGCTCAAAAGAGAGTAAGTCTCTCTCTAGGGCTGAGTATGGGAATGGGTTATGTGGGTATGATGTAGTGAGTAACATGGGGTAAATATTAAATAACATGACCATAATATGAAACTAATTAATGATTTAATATAAGTTAATGTTTCTCTATATCCATCACAATGACACCATGTTCACACTTGAAAAGGAGATCACATTATATACATGGCAGTCACCTTATAAACAAGAATTTTAAGGAGTTAAATGTGTTTATTACTCAAATATGTTTTTATGGAATATTATACATGAATAGACTCCAATAAACCCACCATCCAACCTAAAACCATCACTCACTTCCATTTTTATGCATTGAAGGCTCTACAACATGAAGAAACATTACCTACAACTTGCACATGTGACAACATGGAGGTTTTTTTTCTCTCTATGGATCACACATGTGAACCAATAGTGTATAACTATTTATATGTACTATGAGGACATCTATAAGACACTTATAAATCTTACTCTCACCAATCAAGCTAAGAAATGCTTTGAAACCATTACAAATCTAACCATGTGTAGATGAAGACCAACTTAATTACCTAGGTTCTTAACCATTACTAATAAAGTATGGGATACAAATGTAGAAACCAATTCAAATGATTTTAAGGAAATTATACCCCAATATTATGGATAATCACTTAATTCACCATTTTCTCTCTCTTATACAGATTGATCATAAAGCTAACTAGTTGTCCAAATATACCAAGGAGAATGATGGAGAGAAGGGGTTAGCTTTTTCAATGTTTAACCTAGAAACTCATGGATTTTATTTATTGATGCCTAAAATTATTTCCCTCTAAATATTCTTGACGTCTTATTACCATGACCATATTATACAAATCTATACAAGCTTGAAAGCACCTACAAAACATCCTTTTTTGCATTTTTCTAAGTTATAGATCTTGAGATGTTATTGGTGGGTAGGAGGGAAATAAAGAATAGCGTAACACTTTCAAACATGTGGTATGGTTGTAGGTAATTTCAAAGTTTATTTTCAAGGATGTGTGACCCCTTTTTGGTGAATAAATGACATTTGACCCCTAAAAAACACCTTGTCGTGACTTGGAATGGTTATGAGACCTTTTAAGACCCATAATTTAAATGTTACACATAAACATATCTTATTAAAAGTTTTATAGTGTTTCAAGGTTAATTATATGACATGTTTTAATGTTGCTTGATGGCTTGGAGGGATAATTAGAGCTTGAAAAAGTATTGACGAAGTAGACCATTGTAAACAAACATGGATACATATTTAGACCTCATGTTAAGTCTTAAATAAGAATTAGACACCTTTCACATATTTATAGTAATTTCCCTCCTTAATAAGTGGATAAAACATCATAATCACTATGATAACTAGAAACCTTAACTTCTCCAAATACCTTAATTTTAGCTAAATAACCTTAACTTTGTCAAACAAGGTTTAGACCATTATCTAGGATTGAAAAGACACATGACACCCCTCCACTCACCTAAGGACAACCATGAAAACTTAGTACATCATCCAAATAATAAAAATATTCTATCATATGATGATCCCTCAAGAAGTGTCTAGCACATATAATGACACCTTAAACAATGCTAAAAGTCTTAAAATGAGACCAAGAAATAACATAACAAGGCATGTAGACCACAATGCATAATCTTAGGGGTCTCATGAGAAAGTTTTGGATTATAGGGGTTGAAATTTGGACTAGGAGTATAAATTATCAACAATAATATCTATAAGTACGAGTACATAATCATGTTCTTTCTACTCATCCCCCTAAGCCTGACTAGTCATATACTTATGGGTGTGATGTGAATACCCATAAGCAATGATATCTCATACTATGACCTATTCTACAAAAAAATATGATATCAAGATCTTCCACACATCCTCTAAGGTGACATTGATCTCATTTATGGGAAACCATAATGTGCAAGTATTGACATTCCATCTCTATAGTAAAACACTAATGAGGTGCATATCATAGGGTATCTAACCTAGATGGGATGCATGTGTATGGCCTTCCTTATAAAACACTTTCTATCTATCATATTTTAACCAAGATCACTAATAGTCTTCATATAGTGGTCGTATCTAAAATCTCTAGCATGTAAATCTCTATGCAAATAAAATAAAAATAAATATGCAAAAATATTAAGTAAAACAATAAAATCCCAAGGAAAAATCCATTTGACACATTTATTATCTTCAGTCACTATCATTTTATATTATTTAATCCATCATTTATTACCATCAAAACTATGGATAGTTTCATTAGAGGTTTGACAATAGTGACATCAGAAGGTTAGTATTATCATCCCTCTAAAAAAAACTACCTAAAATGCTACTTTGTGAAAATTAAAATTTTCATTTTTTTTTCAAAATGTAAAAATGGAAAAAGAATGGAAAAAAATTACTACATACTAGGTTTTTAGGGGGTTGGGACTATAGGGTAGTTTGTAAACACCCAGATTACCTAGGTAATGGATCTTTGTTACTCAAAATCATGAAATATTAGAGCTCAACATATATATTAAAAATGTGAAAATTAATTACAAATTTTTAAAAACTCAACCTATTTATATGATTTAACTTTTTAGTAATATATTATACCAAACTCAATTACAAATTAATACTTACAAATCTTTTGCTTATGATATCTTGAATACTATATATCAAAATCATCCCCATCAATTGTATTGGAACACACACAATGCATTATTACACATGGTAACATTTCCATAACCACTAAAAATAATTTAAATCATCCCAAATTTTTGAATATTCCCTTATTATAAAAAATGTTTCTCTATTTTCACAAAATGGGGGAAACTCTTGATTTTATATGCACACCGTGGCTTTAATAAATTATTGTATACTATCCAACAAGTGAAATTATCAAATTATACTAAATTTATATTCTTTATTAAGGTCAATTCATACAAAATTTAAATTACAATGAAAAAAATCAAAAAGTGAATATTTCAAATGACTATTTCAAGAGTTAATTAATCTGGAACATTTTTAAAAATAGTTGAACTTATATGATTATACGTATCTTTAGACATGATCGATTCTATAATTCAATTAATCACATGAAAAGTGGGGATGACACTAGGATTTTTATAGAAATTAAGATCACACGTAATAATGTTTATCATATTTTAGCCACTTGATGTGACATAGTGGCTTCAATGATTCATATTATTAGAGTTAAACACATTATACACAATTTGTATTATCATAGTTTGACACAATATACATGATTCAAGATATTAGTATGATACATATTTTGTGATAAATTTTTATCGATTTGAGAAAAACTATACACATTAGTGTATATTTTTTATGAATATGCCATGCAAATGCACTCTATTCTTCAGGAACAAGAAATACACATTTACAAATATCTTAAATTGGGACACATTTAGAGGCATATTCCATATAGATTTAGGGCATTACAATATTCCATGTATTAACCATATTAACTTTGAAAATGATGGTACATATTTTTTTATTTTAATAAAAAATGGATTTCATTTCACTTCACACTTATTATCATTAATATCATGATGGGGACATGAACACCATTCATTATTTTTTAATCATGCATTTATTTTATATTTAGAAAATTTGAGTGAACTTGAGAAAAAATATACAATTGAATTTGAGGTCATGATGGGAGCATGAACATTGTTCATTCTTTTTTATCATGCATTGAGTGAACTTAAGAGAAACTATAAAAATTGAATCTATTAACCATCTACAATGGTTCATTCATTTTTATTAATGTATTAACGTTTGGTGAAACTTAACACATCATTCATTGAACCTAATTTGGGTTTCCTCATTTCATATTTGACACTAATATTTAAATAACCACTTGATAGCCTTTCCATTTCCCTATCTAATAAGTGAGCAAGACTATAATTTCCATCTTCTTCTCTATAGAGATTGGGCCAACTAATGATAATTGGTATTTCTCACAACAAGAGAACTCTCCATGAGTGAAATCAGATGACATACATATAGGTGTAGTTATTATTTGAATATATTTTTTATTTTTTATTATAACTATACTTATAAATCTAGGTATAACTCTATCTAATCACATACATCATATTTTTTAGGAACACTTGGACATCATGGAACATTGGAAAAAATAATAGGTCTAAATTCAAATTGCCAACATAGATATACATTATATTTTCCCCTTCTATCCATTACTTATAGTTCCACTAAAGTTATATACTAAATGAGGCAAATGTATATACCCATATTTGGTATAAGCCTTGTTTCACAATGTTTTTAGGTAACTTTGCATGTATAGATCTCAAACTATGAACTAAGTACTTAGTGGCATATCTATATTGGTATTTAAATTATCTTTCTGATTCTATTTGGTTTTGAAACACATTTTTCCTATCATCTTAATCTTGATTATCCATATTAAAAATATATATAACCCTTTATTTCATTCTGGAGTTGTTTTGGGCCTTAGGTTAATTATGACATTTATGATTAGTATCAACTATGAATATTGATCAAATATGATGGAAGTGGCCCATGTATATTTTCAAGTTGTTTCTAGAATGTTTAAACTTATTTTGATCATATTTATGTCCTGCTAGGTCCTTAATTCAAAGTTAGAGGATCCTATATATAGAAATTCATTATAATTAATTTGAGGACAAGTAATTTACATTATCAAGAGATATATTATATTACATATTACACCTATAAAAAATTAGAGCAAAATTTTAAACTTAGAAAGGTCAATTTACATCTTAATGCTTGTATAAAGTAAAAGGTATCAGAAATAACATCTAGGATTGGATCCACAATTACATGCACACACATTAGCAATTTTAGTTTGATCCCTTTTTGGAGGATTGGAAATTTAGTGTAGAACTTGGTTAGTCAACAAGGATTGGCCAAAGTTAGTCCAAATCAACCCTTTGCCCTAACATCCCCATTTGATATCAGAATGCTTTGTAGACTTATGAATTTGATCATATAAGTGCATCCAAATGACTGAAAATATGATTAAAGGTATAATTAGGAATTATGAACATAGTTTCATCATCTTATAAGAAAATAATATATTTATATGTGGAAGGACAATACTGACCATTATAGGTGGGTATCAACTATTAATATCGATCCAACCTGATAGAAGTTTTTGATAGATTATAATATGGAACAAACCATACATAGAGCATTTGTGTAGTGTAGAGATGTAATATTCATATATTTAGAACTTAAATTAATGCATAAAATAATATATAAACCTTCTTACCTCTCATTGGGCATTTACTACTATATTTAGCTTATATGCTTTATCGTAGTTGTAATCAATTTTCATGATTATTTTTACATACTTTATAAATATGAATTAATCACTATTATACTAGTTTCTATCCTATTAGGGTTTATAAAAATAAATTAGGGTAAACACATGCACACTAAAGGAGAACCATTGAACTCCTAAACCTAACTAGGATAACTACAAGTGGCTTGATCCATTTTCAGAGTATTGAAAATGTAGAAAATGTTAGAGTAGGGGTTTTATTTTTTCCCATATTTATTTATTATGGGATGTTTTCCCTCACTTTGAGTTTTCTTACTTTTTTGGATAACATTGATTAGGAGTACATGGAGTTACATTTTGAATGGATGAATAGGAAGGAACTTCCTTTATCGACTATTTCAAGTATGAGAGTTGCTCTTATATTATTGGCTCTTTGATCACCTTTCTTGGGGGAGTTACTCATGTACTCCTATTTGTACATATATTTTGGTGAGATATTATTTTATGTAATATTAGTTATGGATCTTTTATTATTTATGAAATATTATCATGTATGTGAATTTATTTTCTTGTGGCTATTATGTTGTGTACATGCTTGACTTGTGCCTATCACAAACTTGTACATCAGCTTGATACATAGATCTTGACATCCACTTTGATATGGTATTAGATCCACTCTAGTATTCAATTGTCTAGTTTTCTAATTGTTTTTAGTTTCATTTGAAATCATGAGATTTATTATTTGCAAATAAAATCTAGTTTTCACAATACATTTTTGGGAGTTTCTCATCTTTGGTGGAGATATCTTTTTATGCATAACTGGTTCATTGGTAGTTGTTACCACAATTTTTATGGTTTCTTTGTGAATGTGTGTTATGTGTTCCTTGGTGCATTTTTATAAAAAAAACATGCATACCTCCATACACTCTAATTGGGTCTAGTCTCCTCTATTTGATATCAGCCTATGCTCAGCTTCATCTAGTCCTACATTTTTGACCTTAGTTTTGCATTTCTTCTAGACAGTCCTCAGTTATAACATTTTCACCTTTTAAGACTACTCTCATTAACCTAATGTTATTTAGCATATTCAAGTTTTAAAGGCTTGAAAGTTTCTTCCAAAACAAGCTAAGTCTATTGAAGTTTTTACCCTATTGTTTTTTAGCATATTAAATTATTTTTTTAATAGCTTGATTTAAAACAAGGTCAAATAGGCTACTTTTATTTAAATTCATAAGAGGATTGGTTAGGTTTAGCATTATTAGTGGATATTTTTTATTACTTTTTAGAAAATAATATATTGGGTAAATATTTAAAAAGAAAGTGTTATTCATTTATTCACTTAATCACATTGTACTTACTCCCTTGTAGTAATTATCAACTAAGACTGACATCCTCTTTTGTTTGTAATATATCATCTTTTGACTCATTAAATTCATTCATCAAGATGTAATATTGATTGAGTCTAATGACTTTTGAGCATGTATTTAAAACATTTGGTTGGGTTACCATTTCATAGTTTAGGTGGGTTTATTGTGCTTTTTTGGGCCACTCTTTACCTTCTGCTTGCACTTTCATTTCTGAAACAACTTCAACTTTCACTACTACTATAACTCAACTCAACAAATGGAATCAAGTTTAATCAACCCACTACTCCCTTTAACTATCACAAATGGAAAATCAAGATGGTAATCATTCTAAAGAGTAAAGGTTTGTACAAAATAACCATGGGTGATGAAACTAAACCCATCATAGATACAAAGAAAACTAAGGGGTATAATTATAGTGATGAATCATATGGGTTATTATGTCTTCTTGTAAAACATGATCTCCTATTTCACTTAGATCCTACTAAATCACCCCTTGATGTATGGACTATATACACATAATATTTTTAAAATTTTATCTATTACTGACACTTTGTATCTTGCAAGAACCCATCAAGTCTCAATATATATGAGTACATGCCTTAATGGGTGCATTTAGAAAGGGTGGGTAGACCATTGGTGCTTTGTAGGATTATTTTTCCTTTGCCACTTGTTATCCACACACTTGTCTCCTAAAAACATTATCCTTAAGCTTATTCTTCTCTATTGTACCCTCTCCAATCATTTTCTACATTTTATCCTCCATTTCCTTACCTCAATCCCTTTTCATCATTCATTTTTACTAGGTCAACTAGGGTTTCAAGTAATTTTCACTTAGGAACTAGTTTGGCCTTTGGCCAACCTAGCTCATGACCTAGTGAATTATTATCCAAAATTATGCTAGGTTGACTGGGTCGACCCTATTAGCTAGGATTTTTATAAGGTTCAAGGGTCAAATCCAAATATATATATAATTTAATTTTTCCATTATTTAGAGAAGAGAAGAATAAGTAAGAGTGAATGCACATCTGCTTATTGACCATTCTACTTGAGGAGCAAGATTAGGGTTTCATATTTTATTTGGAGATACGGATCTCATCTTTTAGAGAATTATATTGGATGCATTAATAGGTTGTGTAGCCTAAATATGATTTATCCTTGTCATCCTTACATACCATAACAACCTATTATGAATCACCTTGTCCAAGCAAAAGATTGAGTCTCAATGGGTTCATCTTCAAAGGTAAGTATTCCTAACTTTATTCCTCATTTGTAAGAGTAGATAGATATGAATTTGTACTTATTTTACATGCATTAGGATTTCATATACATTTATGTGAGTATATGTCTCTTATGCATGTTTACTTTTATTTTTTCTAACCCCCACTTTATGCCACAAGCTTTGGTGAGCACTATATTAGATTTATTTTACTTGTTATTAGTTTTAGCGAGATATCAAATAATAAGACTCCTTTAGGATTATTGAATGATTATGCTTGAGTGGAGGCTTTTGAACCCTCCCTAGAATAGTGTATTCTGGTAAGATATCGCCTAATCAGGTCTAGTGGATCCCCATATTGGTCATATTCCTACTTAACAAATGTGTCCCTAATCAAAAGTATATGGTATGATCTATCTTCTTTGATTTAGGATTGATTTATATACATGATGCATTTATGATTGCATAGATTCTGGTGAACCCAATGTGAATCTATCCCTTATAGTTTTTTATTTACTTATTTTAGCATTTTATTTTTCATATATTTGCAATGTTGGGTTGACTATATTGACACGGTACTAACTTCTATGTGCAATTTTAACACATATTCACATCCATATGACTCTGTTCTATTTGTACAAGTTTTCTAGACTTCTAGGTCAAACTACTAGGTCAACCCAGTTGACCTTGTAAATTTTTAGGCATTAGGTTCAACATACTAGGTTAATCCAATTGACCCTATACATTTTTAGGCTATCAACAATAAGTTTCTATAAAGTTAGGTTGACCCAGTCAACATAATTAGAATAATTTACAAGTATAAATCAAGGTTCTTCAGTAGCAATCTTATTTTTATCTGCATCCTCCAACCCACCAAGGTTCTTTTCTATCCTTTTTCATTTATATCATATGTTATAGTTATATGTTTCATAGTTTTTAGTATTTAAAACTACCCCTGTACAATCAACTAGATCAACCCTATTGACATAGTTATGTATTTTGTGTTTTGTCTAGAAAGCTAAGTCAACCCAGTCAATGTATTTCATTTTTAGACCTTTTATTTTTCATTATAGAGGTGACACTATCGACTAGTTTCTATATTCTCTTCATACATTCTTGACTAAATTGACATTATACTATGTTTCAATGTTGGAATTAATAAGTATATGTTAGTAATTAGCTCACACTTTCTTTTCTTGTTGCTTGCATGCTTAGAATATATCACATAATCTAATTAGGTGGTTTTCAGTATACCATTTAGTGGCACTATTTTCTCTTTTATGCACACACTACCAAATCACAAAATCTCAAAAATCATTTTAATAATTGTTTACCCAAGGCCTACCTACTTATATTTCATCACCAAGAGGGAAGCTAACTTGGTTTTTTGTCTAAGTATAAACATGTGGTTAATGTTATATTTTGGCTAAGAACCTGACACCTTTATCATTTTGGTGTATGAAGTGAGGGGATAGGCCCAAATACCAAGCTGGTACCATATCCATTTCAACCTAAACATCCTTAAACCATCCTTAGATTCCTTTCTAGTTCTTTGCTTATAGTCAACTTCCTATTACATTTAAAACTATACTTTAATAATCTAACAACATTTAGGTTGACCACTTAGTTAGCTTTTTATTTCCAAGTTGATTGCTTGATATTTGGTTAATTACATGTTGTATTGTAAAAACTTTCATTAGCCAACATTGGTACAAGGTTTTGTGATGTGTGCCTCAATTGGATCAACCTCATTAATCCAATTGATTATGTGGTTCCTTTCATTTATTTCTTTCCTAAGTACTTAAAAGCTTTTTCTTGTCTCAGTACATAGTTATTTCTATCGACATAGTCTCTTACAGACTATCTATTTTCCCATGTCTATTATGTTAGGTTGACCCAGTCGACTATGTACACTTTTTAAGCCTTTATTTTATGTGCTAGGTCAACCTAGTTGACATCGTATAGTTTTTAGGCCTTATTTTGTATACTAGGTCAACCTAGTCAACTCTGTACTATGTTTACCACTTCCCATGTCCTTGAATTTTGCATCTACCTTACCTTGTTTAGTCATTATCCTTAATCATGAACTTTATATTTGAATACAACACTAAGTTGAATTCAATAGACATGATGAGTTTTACCAACACTCATAAGGTCTCCCTTAAATAGAGTAGGGTTCCTCTCCTAAATGAGAGTAATTTTCATATATACACTCACTTAATAAACTATGGGACCCCTCCTCATTCCTCTTCATAGCATAATCATCTCTTCACACTTCAAAATTAACCTAAATTAGACTCTACCCATGAAATGTTCTTCTTTATCTCTAAATTTCCTCAACATAGAGGAAAGGATCCTTTGACCATTTACCATCTTAGGATTAGTGGTTAAGTTGAATAGCTTCATTCACCTTCTCCCACATTCTCAAATGGATTTGGAGGTACTAACTTCTTTGATTCTCAACCTCTTCCCTCTATTATGACCCCTTATCATACCATGACCTCTTCTTCTTTAGCTTTTACCTTCATGCCTAGTATATCCACTAACATGATAAGTTCTACATCTAGTGGACCTTTTCTAAGATCCACTCTCCTTAATCCTTCTACCAGTGCATCATTTTATACCCATGGTAATCATGATTTTAGTGCTTGCTCTTCTCACCCCTTCATTATTTCATCTTTTTCCACACAAGCAAATTTTACCACTAGTGCTTTATATTCTAATAGTTCCTCTCAATCTCCTATCAACACCAATAGTGGTACCCAAGCCACTCCTTCCAATGTCAATTCTTAAAATAATTCTAATAATACCAATCAAACCACCAAATCTTATTATAAACACTTAATCAAATGAATACCTTTCAAGCTTATAATACAAATCAAATGATGAGAATGAAAAATCACATTCTCCATCTTCAAACTCATCCTCAACCAACATCTTGGTACATGCATAATCAAAATGTTCCCCCACATCTTCTTTGATATTCCTATGGAAATATCATCCCTTAACCTCCTCTTATCAACAAGATAATTAAACATATTAAAAATGATCCTCTTACCACTCAAATTGCTAATATTTATATAGGAGGTATCATTCCTACCATTTCTTATAATAGATCAATTGATCCTACCCTTCATCTAAAAACATTTGGAAATCTTTATAAGGATTGGGTCAAATTTAATACCTTTGTTTATACTAAGATTTTATCCAAAACCCTCTTGGGTGATGCTTTAGATTAGTACAACCAACTTAAAACTCATTCTATTACTAGTCTGGAAGATTTAGTAAATGCTCTAGTCCAAGAGTTCCAAACTAGTGATCTTCTCAAAAATACTTTGGCCCACTTTATAAATTGTAAACAAATTGAAAATGAAACTATCCAAGATTTTTTTAAAAGGTTTAAAATGTTTTCTAATAAATGTCAACATAACATGGCTGATGATAACCTTTTCCATCTCTTTACCAATGCTAATTTTCCCAAGTTACAATATCAGGTCCACACTCTCTCTCCATATACCTTGGAGGAGGATATTGACCAAGAAAAATTTTAAGATTTCCTTATGCATCAATTTAAGCCACCCCAACATTTTTTGAGTCCTCACATCTTACCCAAGACCAAAAATCATAATGCTACAAATGATGGTGTCATGGACTCTTATGACACCATTCACACTATTCAAACTATTATTCCTAACCAATCTTTGGAACCAGCTCCCCCTTCTCAACAATACAAAAATCCTCATTTATCTTCACCTAATAACATCAATGTTCACAAACCTTTATCCTTATCTAAATTACTTAAATGTCTACCTATGCCTCTTCCTTGAGAAATTGATCCCACTCATCCTATGAAATCTTGGTATGATCCCAATATGTTTTGTTGGTTTCATGATAGTTGGGGTCATTCTCATGAGACATGTAGGAAATTTCATAGTTTACTTATGTATTTTCTTCTTGGCCTTAATTTTGATCATGACTATATCACTCGAAAGCATCAACAAGACTATGACATTATTTTTAAGGCTCATGAAACTAATACTAAATCTCAAGCCTTGAATCAAGATAATGATTATTTAGATATCTATAAAGACCATCTTTTTAATCACCAACATAATCAAAATACTCAAGGAAAGCCCAGCCCTTCCACAAAAAAATTATAAATTCTTATTGATCCAACTCCTAGAGAGAATGTGGTTAATATGACTAATATGTGAAGGGTGGTTGATTTCATTGATCCTCAACCTATCTACACCCCTCCATTATATCACACATTTCATGTTATCCATGATTATTCTCCAAATTACTTAAATGAGTTGGGAAAATATGATGCTATAAATTTCAATGATCCAATTCTAACTCCCGCCTTAAATAACACTTCCCATTCTATTTCTATCATCCCTCCATATTTGTTGCCAAACACTAATTATAATTAATTTTCTATCAACACTTCTACTAATTCTCAAAACCAACCTAAATCAACTACTTAATATTTACAACATAATTTTTAACTTTTTTCTAAACCTTCTTCTTCTTATTAACACAAATTCTAATGCACTTCAGCTCCTCCTTCTGAGGACCTCCTTCCACACTATGCACCTATTTCTAACAACTTTATTATGGGTTATGATGAGTGGGATCCCATCATAGATCTCACTAATATCCCATCTCAAATTCAATTCATTGAGCTTATGAGGACCTCTTTGCATCATCAAAAACATCTTATGCAACTCTTGTTTGAAATGAATATCCCTCATCCTCCTGTAATAGGACATGAAGCAACTTTATGTGGATTTGAAGATAGCATACTGTAACAATGTGAAGATATGTCCATCCATGTTGATGAAATAATGGACACTTCTATTTCCTTAAAATTTCCTATCATTTCTATGATTCTCTATGATATTATTCTTCATGTGGATGATCCTCCTTTATTCATTAGTATCCATATTGGTGATATCCAATTCAGCATGCCTTGATTGATGAGGATTTTAGCACTTGTGTTGCCTCTCTAGATTTTATCAAAACCCTTAGATATTTTTAATACAATATCAAATCCACATGAAACACATGTTAAGGATATTATTTAAGGAAAATTCATCTTTTAGGTTGTGTGTGGATTCCCATTACCATCCCACCTATCATCGTTCATCTGAAGGTGATGATATTTAACTTTCCTCTTTTTTATAACATTATACTTGGTAGGTCATGGACTCATTTTATAATAGTAGTTACTTCTTCAGCTTGCTAATTCATTAAATTCCCTCATAATAGAACCATCTATAGGATTTATGGTGACACTAACCCTTGGAATTTTGAAGAATTCCAAGACCATGGTTTTTTTAAGATTTCTACTCTTGAACCTTTGCCTAGTGTTTCACTCTGTGAGTCTCAACAACTTAACTTTCCCATCAATTCCACTTGAGTTTATAATGTCCATCCCAAACTCATTGGGAATATTCCTCCTAATCTCTTTGATTTTGATTATAATAAGCTTAATGAGATCAATCTCAAGATTAAAACTTCTGATCTCTCACCTCATCTCATCTCTCAGCTTCCTGATTATTTACATCCTCATTCTCACAAACCTCCCTACGATGATATCCCCATTATTTTGACTAAGACCCAGCATTCCATTCATCACACCTCATCAAATTAAAATTCATCCCTACATACATCATTGATCTTCATACACCTAAATACGATGATGGTTATACCTTAGATGATCCCTTCCTAAGTGGCCTTGTTTAAGCCCATGATGTTGAGTTATTTGTTATCATTCATATTTGTTTTAGTATTTTAGTGCTTCTTCCCATATTTCATCATTTAAATTTCCTAATTTTAGCATTTTCCCCTTTATCATAGGATAAATATGGTGTAAACACCTCTAATTTTGTAAAACCCATGTAGGAGTATGCTCATAGATCATGATATGACTTGGCCTTACCACTTTGCTAGGTACCCTGACCCCTATAGATTACTTATCTTTGATATGCATGTGACCCTTCTTTGGCATTTTATAGACCATAAACCTCCCTTAGTAGAGCTTATATAGGAGCTTATTTCTACTCCCACTATAGTTGATCCCATTTTTGATCCCTCTATTGATGAGCCTATTCTTACTTTTGATCCAATTGCTCTTTCCATTGAGTCTAGTTTTGTTCCTTCCCCACCATAACCTTTTCTTGGTGATGGTTTTCTTTTTCTACCTTAGTTGGTTATATTTCCCACAAAATCAACTAATGGTCCTTCCTAAGCTCCTTCATTTCATGTTACACCTCCTCCCATGAGTACCTCTACCAAGCCCACTCACAGGCATATCTATTACTTTCATGGCATAGATAATCATTCATCCATGCATTGTCATAAACTATGACAATATATTGACACTATACACCCTTATACCCCTTAACCTTTAGAAAAATCCATACCTCCCCCAAAGGTTTTACCTAAATATATTCCTAAGTATGGATAGGTGTATTATCTTTGGTACCAATGTGTAACCCATCACACCAATCATTACCACATCCTTCAAAAACATATTAAAAATCACCTTATAGCTATTCACAAACATTCTACCATTCTTTCCATAGGTCATTCTCATAAGAAGGCTCCCCTTTATTCTCCCATGGTTCCACTTCCTATGGTTCCATCCCCTCTTATTGTCCCTTTATCATCTCTTATTCCTCCACACATGAATCCTTCACCTATGGACCTTCCCCCACCTGTAGATCCTTCTCCACCTATGAGTCCCTCACCTATAGATACTTCCCCATCAGTGATTCCTACATCTCCTATAGAGTCCACTCCCATGAATTATTATACTCATCCCTTGCTTGATATCCCACCTCAACATGATCCATCTAGCATTACTATTGTTTCTGTCGAGGAGATTAGATGAGAAGTATTTTCTCAATTTTTAATAAAGATATATGAGACATTAGTAGTAGTTCATGACCAGATTCATAGAGACTTATCAGATGTTCTGGATAACATGTGTGGGAAAATTTATTACTATCTATGAACACATGCATGGTGTTCTTTACATTTTCATTTGGATTGGATGTGTACTCTAATCTTATATTTATCTAGTTTTTATATCATTTGACACTGTGTCAAATTTTTATTTATCTTACATGGTGACTTTACTTTTTCACTCTATATTTCTTATACTATCATTTATGTTCACTTATAGATGTCTTCTTTATCATTAATTTATTTTCCTTCTTGAGTTTCTTTCTTAAAACTCCCTTATTTTCTCTTCATTATTTGATTACTTTATTATCTCATTTTTTTATGGATAATTGTCATTTTGACTTGGTTATACAAACCTAGTTCCCTTTAGTCATTTTCCTATTACCATGTGATTAGTTAACAAATAATTAATCTCATTATATTTTCCTTTCACTGGTCCACTTTGGATATCCTTTATTCCCTTTCTTCCCTTATCACAAACTAAACATATATGTTGTTGATATTTGAGATAACATGATGGTTCATTGTCAAGCCTAGGTGTCCTAGTCAGTCTTGTCTTTGTTTACTTAGCTTCATTTAGCCTAAGCCTATAGCTTATTCATATGTATCACTCTATCTCTCATGTTTGGTCATTCCAAATCTATATGGAGGAGGAATATTAAAATCCTTAAAAACATTCAAAATCCAAATCATTTAATAAAAAAAAATGATACAAAAGGTAAAAACATTCAAAAAAAATTAAATTTAAATCACACTAAAAGACATGATTCAAAGCACATCTCCTTCTTCTAGTCAAATCTCAAACTTTAAAATTGACCTCATGATAGAGCTAAGGTCCATTGGGATGTAGTAGACTAGTAGATTAGAAAATTAGAATAAAAATAATCTTTTAGTGCTACCTACTTTCTCAAACAAGTACCCAATCTTCATATTAGATCAACAGCTCTATAAGAGGTCTTAAACAATAGGGAACACATCATGGGAAGGTAGGTCCATTTTAATTTTTTTGTACTAATCTACCTTCATGAATTAATCTTAGTATCATGATTATTTTCCTACATAACTTTATGTCTATAGCGAATAGGACCTTAGTCACTTAGTGTCTTATCATATCCTTAGTATGCCTCCTATCTCCTAAGTTCTTCTCATAAGATGCCTATGTTATGATTTTTACATTCCCTTTTTCATTCCATACATTCCTTATATTTCCTCTTGAGAGATATTATTTTTTCCATTGATCACTCCCCTAGGGATTGCATTTGTGAGTTGCATTGTAAGACCATGAATAGGACTTGGCCTTCCTCACAAATTACCATAATTTCACATTCATATTACCAACATCATTTATCTCCTAATTTTCACATTTATTCCACCTCATTGGTTTTCCCTTTGTGATTTGCAGTGTAAGACAATAGATAAGACCTAGCCTTCCTCACAAAATTTTCTAATAATCCAAGTCATAATTAAAATTACATGTGTCAAATATGAGATAAGATGTGATTGATCATGAAGTTACATGTCATTGACATGTTTCTCGACTTGATTTAGTATGTTTTATGCTAACTTTATTTCTATTTCAATTATATCTTCTTATTTTCTGATTGCATGTAAGAATCCAACCATTTCTTGAAATTTTCATACTTCCAAGCTTGAATTAGTGTGATAAATGTAAGACCAAATTTTGCTAATTTTTTTTCTCTTATAATTCCCAACGTGATTTAGTATGATTTATTGACTTAATTGATTTGTTTTTATACCATTTTGTTTTATGTGATTTCTAGTTTATTACATTATTTTCATACTTCCCAACATGATTTAGTGTGATTTTACTTGTTTTAATTTGGTGCCAATTTTTGGTTTAGAAAAAAAAATTATCATCTTGTTTTACCACCCTTTTGGTTCTTTATATTTAGTCATTTTCTTGTTATTACACATTTCCCAACATGAAATAGTGTGTAGTATATTTTTTTGATTATATTTTACCAAGTCCTTTTTCCTTGTTTCTATTTAACCATGCTTGTGTTCTACATAATGATATAAAATAAACCAAAACTCATGTATTTCCCATATCATATACAATGAAAAGTTAAATACATGTGCTAGAAATAAATATATCCAAGCATCAAAAACCATAACCATAATGTAAACTCATACAATCAACAATTTAAATACCCAAAATGAGACATCTCTATATATATCATGAGTTTTTATAAAAAAATACAACCATACACCAATCTCTATTTTTATGGTTGTGCCCCATCCTTCCCATCTCATGGCCTATCCATGCTACCCTAGGATCCTCCAATGTAATAGGGTCATACATCATCAGCACCTCATCTAGGATATCATGGATTTCTCTTCTCACTACGAACCCCCATCTAGTCTACTCATCCTCTTCCACACCTAAAAACTACCAACCAAATAGATATTAGATCACTGATATATCTTAAAATTATGTATTTATAGTCTATCTCAAATTAACTTAAAGCAAAATATAACCATATTTTATTACCTATCTGTGTGTTGGCCACTACTATATTACCATATGCATGACTTCCAAGAATAGTCTCCCCATATGGGTGGCCCTTAAGAACCTCATCTATAGGTCATCACCTAAAAAAAACCCTAGAGTCACCATTTATTCCCATCTCAACCTATGCCTAAATGGTCTCCCTATATCCCAACTCTGACCTGGACCATATAATGGGTCATCCGATATGTCTAATGTCTTCTCTTACTCCTACTACCTCCATTAATGTCATTTTTGTGATGGTTTTTTCCCCTCTTATTATGGATCTAGTGGTGGTACCTCTAATACTCTTACCTCCACCTCTATCTCCTCCCACTTTATTCCCTATCGTGTTTGACCAGTCCATGGTCTCTCATAATATGGCCTAAATAGTAGCCTCACAACTAGTGGCCCTAGTCTTCCCCTCCCTTATGGCTCTTTCACATGCTAGGCCCAAAATGTGGGCATCATTATCATCATCATTAGGTGTGGCAATCTCATTTCTCCTAGTAATCATGCCATTAAATGTGGCGCTATCCACAAGGTATAGTACCATGTCACCTATGTCCATGCCAAAGTTAGTTCCATAGTTTCCTAGCTAAGACATATCATATCAATGTGCCCATATGGTTTCCATACAATATCTACTCATCTCATTGTCCATAATATTGGCACGTGGGGCATGACCTATGTTACCTAGTCTTATCTCCATCTCTGAACCTGAGATAACTTATCATCAATCATATGGGATAACCCAGTCAGTTGATACATGGGGAACCTCTCATGCCATCAATAATATAATTAGTCCCACTAAATTTTTCCCTCTATATAATATCCCATACATGTCATGCATGAGTTGTACCCAGATGATAGATCCCAATTCATTTAACACCCTCTACTCTAATATTATCTAGCTCAAGGCTATCACAAATAATGGCACCTTGCCATATGACTTATGTCATAGAACCCATGTTATCAAAAGTCTTATCACAACCTTTTGGATATCATAAATATATGATGTATGTACATTGAACATATTCACCCTCAATCTAGGGTGTATCATCTTTGATCCTATCACCTATATGGCTAAGGCTCTCCTTTCCTCCTCACTATCAAGTACTCCTATGACTATGGGTATCCCTACTATGGGTAGTCCTAGAATGCATTACACATCCTCCAAGGTGATATCCACCTCTATGGTATCCCCCTCCACCTCCCACCTAAAGGTGTTAGTCAATCATTCCTAGGCTCCCAAGAACATGACTAATAAATTTGAACTAAGTGGTATCCTACACATGTCTATTATGCCTCTTAGGCCTAATGAGATCAATCTAGCTCTATCCTCTATAGATAAGTTCTCTAATAAGTATAGAAGCCATTGTGCATCCACCAAATGCTAGAATCTTGGATTCCCCTATAACTATGAAATAACAAAATATGTATTAGATCTTCTATGTCATTTATAATCAAAATACATTCTTTTCAAAATTTTAAACAAAAATAAGTTTAATTACTTTAATCTAGTTATTTTTAATCAATTTCACCTATTTTTAGCCTACTCATCCCATTTTATCCCTCACTTGATCATTTTATCACTCTTTTGGACTATTTCATGCATTTTTATACTATTCTAGTCCCTTGATCAAATATTAGTTTAACCAAAATTTCATTATTTTGACTTGGTTGACTTCACAAACTAAGTCAACCCATTTATTTTTCCCCTCTTAGTGTTGATTTATCACAGTGACTTTTTATACTAGGTCATCAACAATGTACTACGTCAGCAATCTACAAAACATACTACGTAGACACATACCGACTAGGTCGGTAGTATGGATTTTTTCCAATTTTCAGCCTACTAGGTCGACTGGGTCGGCCTAGTTATTTTTCCCTACTGACCCCTTACTTTTTGTGAAATAAAAGCCTTTTGGTATTTATTTCCCTAAATGGTTTTTCTTACCCTTATCATCTAATTTGGATTCATTCTAATGTCTAGAAATGCTTTAAATTGCAAATTTCTAAAAAACACTTAAAATCACTAAAATATTCAAAAACTAGCTTGAGATTCTTAGTTGCCTACTTGTAGTACATCCACTACTACCATTGAAGGTTCCTCTCATCTATCCTATTGTCTCCTTACCATCTTATCTCATTTGATCTCTTAGAGTTCTTTTTCTCTCCTTCACAAGTCAAACATAATAAATAACTTTCATTTCACCCTATTTAAAATCACTTTTCAAAAATCTTAATCATTCTAATCTTTTATGTCAGATTCCTTATTTTGCCTATATCTTTGTTTCTACTCATCCATTTTTCACATCATAAAATGTTATGAAATAATGATGATGTAGAGAATATTTTCCACTATCTTCCAAAAAAATTGATTTTTGGCTATTTTTTGCACCAACTTCTATAGGTTCGCCTAATGTTCTTCACATTAGACACCTTCACTTTTTTTGCATTCTATTTATTTATCTATAACACTAAGGTAAGTAAAGGTCTATGTTTTTCAATTCTATCCTTTTATTTATCTTATTTTCTCCTAACTACACATTATTTAGCATCAACATTATGTGTTATCATGTTCTATTTCTTGAAGCACCATCCCATGTTGCACTCAAGTGAAACATGATAAGCTTCAAGTGGGGCATATGTATAAACATAATATTTTTAAAAATTTAATCGATTACTGACACTTTTTATCTTATAGTAACCCATCGAGTCTTATTCTCTTTGAGTGCATACATTAAGAGGTGCACCGAGAAAGGGGTGGGAAAACCATTGGTTCTTCACAAGATTATTATCCTTTTTTACACTTGTTATATACACACTTATCTCTTAAAAACATTATTCCTAAGCTTGGTATTCTCTATAGTACCCTCTCTATTCATTTTATACATTTTATCCTCCTTTTCCTCACATTAATCCCTTTTTATCATTTAGTTGTACTAGGTCGACTAGGTCAACCCTGTATAGTTTTAGGTAATTTTTACTTAGGAACTAGTTTGGCCTTTGGCCGACCTAGCTCATGACTTAGTGAATTATTATTCAAAATTGTTCTAGGTCAACTAGGTTGACCCTATCAGCTGATATTTTTAGAAGGGTTAAGGGTCAAATTTTCTTGTATATACAAGTTCATTTCACCATTATTTAGAGAAGAAAAGAAGTAAGAGTGAAAGTAGATCTTCTTATTGACCATTATACTTGAGGAGTAAGATTAGGGTTTCATACTTTATTTGGAGATACAAATATTATCTTTTGGAGAAGTCTTTTAGATGCATTGATAGGTTGTGTAGCCTAGAGATGATTTATCCTTTTCATCCTTATATACCAAAATAACTCTTGTGAAGCACCTTGGCCAAGGGAGAGATTGAGGCTTGGTGGTTTTGTCTTCAAAGGTAAGTATTCCTAACTTTGTTCCTCCTTTGTAAGAGTAGATAGATATGCATTTATACTTATCTTCCATGAATTAATATTTTGTATACATTTATGTAAGTATAGATATCTTATGTATATTTAATTTTATTATTTCTAACCCCCACTTTATGCCACAATATTTGGTGAGCACTAGATTATATTTATTTTACTTTTTATTAATTTTAGTGAGATATCAAAACTCAAGACCCCCTTAGGTTTATTGCATGATTGTGTTATACTAGAGACTTTGGAACCCTCCTTAGCACAGTATATTATAGTAAGAGATCCCTTAATCAAGTCTAGTAGATCCCCATATTGGTCATGTTCTTGCTTAACAAATGTGTCCCCAACAAAAGTGTATGGTATGATCTATCTTCTCTAAGTTAGGATTGATTAATATACATGATGAATTTTTTATTGCATACATGGACCATTTTGGATAAGCTATTTGGGGAGCAATATGTGATGAGAGGTCACAAGCTTGAGAAATATCTCATTTGCCTAAGTCATAAAATCTTTGACACCCTTTAGTATTTATTCACTAAGTTCAATTCTTTGAGATTGAAGTTGAAATAATGTGGGATAAATAAATAAGATAACCTACTTAGTCTTTCTATACTTTCTACACTATATCTTAACTATTCAATAGTTGTCTCTAAATTCCATACCACTAAAAGTTATTTGGGCACTGTATGGATAATGTCATCTTTAGATAATTTCATTTATGACTTAACCTAAGAGTAAGATAATTTGATCCAAATGGGCATAGTGAAGTCCACAAAACCTAAATCCCTAATTTTTGGGAATGGGAATACAAAGATTTCAAACAAAAATAAGAAGAAGAAGAAGGATCAAGACAAGAAGAAAGAATCAACCTTTTCCAAAACCAACACTAAAGCCTCTTCTTCCAATTAAAAACCTAAGAAATACAAGGTTATGTGTGCCTAATGTAACAAAAATGGGCTTGATGAACATAAGTTCTTGAAGAAAGAAATAGATCACCTAACTCATCTCCTAGATAAGAACAACATAGGTGTTGCAGAGTCTATCAAGAAAAATTAATCAAACCATGATTATAATAAGGAAAATGTGAAGGGGAAAGAGAAATAAAATGGAAAGTCTCTAGTATAAATTTTAGACTTAACATCTTCATGGGTTATTGACTTTGATTCTTCTCACCACATCAGATCTTCACTAGTTGAGTTTTCTTCCTTAGAGCCTTATAGCATGTCTTCTATCATTTTGGGTGATGATACTTTTGTACTAGTTATAGGGAGAGGTTATCTTAAAATGTAAGGAAGAACATCCAATACTATTCTAAGTTTCCCTTCCCTTTCAACCAATATCATATCAGTTTATCAAATCACTCATATGAACAAAGGCATGAGGGTTGAGTTTATATCATATTTGGTTATCATCAGGGAGTTGAATAGTGATAATACAATGGTAACGGGTAAGGAAGATCACCAAGATAGGTTATACACCTTCTCACATTTTTCACCTAATTTTTCTTTGATAACATTGTTGACTCATTCAAATCGAGTTATCAAATTATGGCATGAGTAATTTGGCCACCTTAACTATCATTAGCTTGAATAACTTAGAAAAAATCATGGTCATAGGATTTATTTGAGTCCAATTTTATAAGGGAATTTTTTAGGGCTGTTCTCTTAGAAAGCATCCCAAAGAAAAATTTGACAAAGGCAAATCTTGGAGGGATTCACAAGAATTGGAGTTAGTATGAAATGATGTATCTTGGCCTTTTCCTAGTCTATCTTTTATAATGGATAAGTACATTCTCACTTTCATTGATTTTATATATATATATATATATGGGTATACTTTCTTAGGTAAAATGATGAAGTATTTAAAGATTTTCAAGACTTTAAGACACTTGTTGAGAAACATTCTAAGAAATTGATAAAGGTTCTTCAAATGAACAATGGAGGTGAATATGTTAACAATTGATTTAAGTAGTTTTACACCATAGAGGTGATTGATTTGAAGTGGATAGTACTTATATTCCTTCACAAAATAGAGTTATAGAATGAAATAATAGATCCTTAAAAGAGATGGATAGTTTTATGATTCAATTTAAACCCTTGGCATCTCAGTATTTGGCCAAAACCATTAATTGTGCTTGTTATATTTAGATTGGGTTTCCTAATAAAGCTTTGAAAGGCATAACACCCTTTGAATCTTGGCATGAATGAAACTTACAGTAGAGCATTTTAGGGTTTTTAGATATCTAATTATGGTACATATACTAAAGAAGATACACAAAGATATAGAACCTCAATCCAAGCCTTGCATCTTTATAGGTTATCTATAAGGTGTTAAGGGAAATTTCCTTCTACATCCAACCACACATTAGTTGTTCATAGAGATAAGTGTTCACTTTTAAGAGAGTCCCAAATACTCAACACTTGAAACTTATTATCTTTCATTAGATTCACTTAGACTTAAGGATTCTTCTTCCAACTCAGATCATCTAGAATAGGTTTTTGAGCCAATGTCTTCTTCTTCTTCTTTTAGTTATAATAGTGAAAATAGTGATGGGGCTTCATCAACATCCAACTCTAGTCATGTTTTAGAGGATGAGGAGTCATCACCTAAATCACTCACATTCAGGCCTCTTTGGGCTAGGTAGGCACTTCAGAGTGTAAGCACTTTGGCAAGGGATCTAGTAGATGATAGACATACTTAAGAAAATTATCATAGTGGTCCAAATGCTATATTTTCATTAATTTCAAATCCATGGACATTTTGAGAGGCTTCATGCATACCTAAGTGGGATAGATCTACATATAAATAATATTTTTTCTTAATCAAAAATCACACTTGGGATTTTAATTCACTTCCTAAGGGAAAGAAGATGGTTCAATGTAGGTACATATATCATACCAAGTTTGTAGTAGGTGGGTTAGTCTATAAGTATAAGGCATGATTGGTTTCCAATGGTTTTTCATAGATAGCTGACATTGACTCATCAATGACCTTTTCACCTATCAAAAATATGAATTTGATCTGAATCACACTATTTATAGCTTTACCACATGGTTGGGATGTGTACCAGATGGATGTGAAGAGAGCTTTTCTTTATGGAGACCTTGAGGAGGAGATCTACATGGATCAATGACCTGGGTTTATTTAGGATTCATCCTTAGTTTTTAAACTTGGTAAATCCATCTATGGCCTTAAACAATCCCCTCAATCTTGGTATGCCAACATGGATTCCTTCTTCCTTACTTCAACTTTCACTAGGTGTTATCTAGACCCCAATGTATACTTCTTGTGTTAGGATGATTTGTTTCTAATACTAGTCCTTTATGTTGATGATCTTTTGATCACTGAGAGTTCCTCATCATCTATTGTAGAGGTGAATATATATCTATAAGACAAACTTGACATGATAGACTTGGGTTTTTTTCATTATGTTCTTGGCATCAAGATTTTATAGTCCAATTCAGGAATTTTACTTGCATAACCCAAGTATGCTCTTGATATTTTAGCTCAATTTCACATGGCTGATTGTAATCCATCTCCAACTCCTTTTCTATTAAGAGTCAAGATTTAGGCTGATTTATATACACCTTTGGTTGATTCCACTCAGTATAAATAGCTTATTGGAAACCTTATTTATCTAACTCATACCTGGAGGATGATTTTAAAAGGTGTAGGGTAGTAAAATAGACCCTAGAAAAAATTTTTAACCCTTGAAAAAATCTAAAACACACCCAACAAAATTAATTAGCTCTCAGCCTGTGACAGTCATGGGAAAATCCTGAATTAGCTTCTAGCCCTCAAAATGAGTTTTAATGATTGAAACCTCTTGAAACTTTTCAATATGAACCATGAAGGTGTTAGAAAATTGTTGGAAGTGGTTTGAAGGTGCTACAATATGGATAAGTATGGAAAAGAACAATTGCCAAGTGAAACCTAGGTGCATGTGAAGGGAAGAGCATAGGCCAATATAGGAAAAGTGAATTTCTCCAAAGAAGAGCACTAAAAAATGATTTATTCACCTATAAGAAGATAATGGGTATCTGTAATGATGTTTTTTTTGACTAGAAAGTCCGTACTTCACTCTGGACAAGGTGTTTTGCACAAAAGGAGGGATAATTGAAACAGGGCCTAAAGAAGAAAGTATAATTCTATACAAAGCAACCTCAAGAGATTTTCTAGTATGTTATAAAAGGGCTTAATGGGTATCCATAAATGGTTTTACTTTAATGATTGAGTTAACCTAGAAGGAGTTATGGCCAATAAATAGGGAAAATAGGGCTACAAGGAATGAATGATCTAGATAGGTCTGTATAAGCTTGCTGATGGTTATAGAACTGTGCAAGATCAGTTTCATCATTTGGTATCAGAGCTTGAAGCTCTTGGTAATTGGTAACCTATTGTTGGTTATAATTTCTAATGAGTTGTTACAGGATTTGGCAAGAGGATTAGCAGGACAAAGTGCTAGAAGACCCGGGGGAGAAAAGGTATGAATAATTTTGATATTTGATTTGAAGTTTATTATGTTGAGAAGAAATAAAGTGAATAAGTTTCAAGTTCAAGGCAGCCAAGCCATTGAGGCTTAAGAAGAGAAGAAGCCAAGGAAGGCTTAGTGAAGATCCAAGAAGAAGCTTGGATAGTTTGCCAAAAGACTAAGGTGAAATAGACTTAGGTGAGGTAAAGCATGGAGTTTGAAGCTTAGAGAGCTCAAAAGTAAGAGAGAAATTGAATGCTCAAGAAGAAGATCCAAAGCAAGGTAAGCTTGGATTTGTGATTTGAGTTTGATGAAGTGATGTATAACGAGTTGTTGCAGGATTGAGAGAAGGATCAAAAGACTAGGATGCAAAAGGCCTAGGTGAGATCAAGGAGATTGTCAACAGACCAGTCAAGGAGAAAAGTATTGGGTGAGACAAGGGATCAAGAGACCAAGGTGGAAAATACTTGGGTGAAGATCTCAGAGATGAAAGTATTGTTGAAGGCACTGCAGAGTAGCAAGATACATGATGGCACCAAGAAGAAAGCAAGCATCAAAGGTATGACTAATGTTGACTTTGATAAAGAGATTGCTAGTTTGTGGAAAGATTTAGCTAAGATTAAAATCATGTTTGATTCTAGGATGCAATAAAATGAGAAAGTGTCGGTATGGCCAATAAGGAAGAGGTTAAAGTGGCCAATAGATCTCCTAAGGAAGAGGAGAAGAAGGCAAAAGAAGATTGCCATGAAGAGAGAAGCCCATAGAGGCTTGAAGAAGGTAAGAAGGTTGCCAAGTGAGCAGCAAGAGGAAGAAGTTGAGAAGAAAGTTCTCATTGAGGAGAACAAGAGAGAAGAGAGAAAAGAGGAAGTGCCAGGAAGAGCACTTGGAAAGATGAGAATGTCCATTAAGAGGACACTCATGGAGACATTATGGTCTCTTGTTTTTATATCTAATGTTGTTTTTGAGTGGGTAAGTGCAGGTATGAGCAGCCTTATGGAGGTCAAAAGAAAGGCCTTGAAGAAAGAAGAGATTGGTGCAAGAGAAGACACCAAGTACACAAGTGAATGTGTAAGAGGAGATAGAAGTGAGTTTGTTGTTGTTGATAAAGAAGAAGAGATGCATAGGTTAATGCATGAGAAAAAAGAGGTAGAAGAGGAAGCTGAATTCCATGATGCCATTGAGTGCCAAGAGGAAGAAAGAGAGCAGCCAAGCATAAAGGAAGAGAAAGGTTGCTACATAGACCAAGCTATCAAAGAGGTAAATGAAATGTTAAGACCTGATTTTGATTGTTATTATGAGCATGAAGCTGCTAATATACAGGTACAAGAGTTAAAGAAGATGATAGAGCCCTCAAAATGAGAATTTAAGCATGGGTATGTGATGCCTAAATGGTGGAAGAAGAAAACTCCCAAGCAACAGGAAGTGCTGATACAAGAGCATAGTTACAAGATGCCTACATGGCTTGAGAAGAAAAATGGTAAGAATAAGAATCAAATGTGGGTGCCTAAGAAGGCAAAGAGAAAAGAGAGTATGGAAAGTGATTCCAGCAGCCAAGAGAATGAAGATGAGAAAGAAAACTTCTCAAAGAATAATGAGGTAGAACATGAGGATGCAAAGATGAAAGGTAAACAAATTGTTTGTGATGATGTTTTTGAAACTTTCAATGATATTTTCATGAGAAATGAAAGATGGAAAGTGGTTGTATGGACTAATATGCAGCAAGGAGAGAATTCCAAACGGATGGAAGATAAGGAAAGGAGAAATTATACAGCAAAGCAATCAAGATGGCTTCAAGCAAAGATTGAAGAAAGCAAAGAGATAGAAGGTAAGGACACTACAATTATATTTGATAAGTATAATGATGTTGATGAAGAGGTTGGTTTATGTGAAGACAAGCTAAGAAAAGATGAGATAAGAGGTAAAGGACAAGTAAGCCTTGTGAGTGATCAGCCCAAGTTTGATGAAGATGGTGAGATAGATGAAAGCTTACTAAAGGAAGAGTTGAAGATGTTAGAAGAGCTATTTGGTAATTCAAGAGAGATGAAGGAAGGTACAGGCCATGGTGAAGACACCATTAGGAAGAGTGAAGCAAGAAAATAATAGAAGAGTGAAGAGGCCAAGGCAGTTTTGGTCAAGAAACAAGAGCATGGAGGCAGCCAAGAGGATTCATGGCCTCAAATGTTTTCTACTAAGGTGGCTTTGAATGTTTTGTATGTAGGAATGAAGGTTGCTGAAGTGAATGACATACATAAGTCATTGAAGAAGCTCATGAACCAAGAAGAACAACATAAAGATTTAGAAGACATATATGAAGATGAAGAAGCATGGAAGCAGGAGCTGGCAGTTGAGAAAGAGATGAGGAGAAGAACATACCAGAAGAGGAAGAACAACAAGATGAAAGACAAAGACTATTTCAAACAAAGACAAGCATTGGTATTGGCAACAAGACCTTGGGATCTAGGCATAGAATGAAGGCTAAAGCATGGAGGAAGCATCTCATTTGAACTAAGGTTCAAATCTTTTCTAGAGGGAGAGTATGATGCAGGAGCATCTACAATAGTTTCAAATTCTAGCATGAAAATTCAAATTCTGGTTTTCCCTCCAAATTTCGTAGATTTCAAAATTTCATCTTGAAAGTAAAATGTAATTATCAAAAAATGAAAGTGAAAAGGTAAAAAGTGATGGTTAGGCTATTGAGGAAATCAGGGAGAAATGGTTGAAACTATTTTCAACCTTAGAATATTGTTAAAACTTACAAACAGCATTTGGTTTTGCCTTAAGCCCAATTTGGGCGTAGAAGTTAGAAGGGAGATTCTTGAAAAGAGAGAGAAAAAAGAAGAATTCATTAAGAAGAGAAAAGGAGAAGAGAAGAGAGGATGAGAGGGGCATAGAAGAGAAGAATAATAGAGAGTAAAGGTCCTCTCATGCAAGGAAAGAGAATGGAATGAAGAAGAGAGAGGAGAATTAGTGAGGGAGGACCTCACTCAAGAAATGGTAAAGGAAAGAGAAGGAGCAGGCAAGAGAATGTGTGAAGAAGAAAATAGGGCTTTTGAAGCCATGGAATATGGAGATTGAATATGGTATTAAATTTTAAGTCTTCTATTTGATCAAGAAAGAATGAATGTATTTGTTTCATATATGGTTTCTTATTGAATTCTGGTGGCAGGCCTGTGTGTGAATGTGTGTGATGGTTTTTCTATAAGAACATTGAGAAAGCTACATTTAGATTGGTTAGTTTGTATGTTTGTAGTAAGTTAAAACTATTCTTATGTGATGAAGAGGTCTTAAAGAGCTTTGAATGTCATAAAAAGCCTAAATAGGCCTAAACAGGGTATTCAAACATCCTAACTTACAGCCCATTGTCCAAGGAAAAACCAATGTGAAAATGTTTGTATGGAGTTGAAAATGGTATGGAAATAGGTATATAAGGCAATTATAAACCTAAATCAAGAAGAAACAGGTGTTAGAAACCCCTTTAATGTCCAAAAACTCTACAGTTGGAATTCAGGCCTGTAGGTGACAGTTTATAGACAATGATAAGAAATTTGCATATTTTGCATAGTAAGTGAATTGATAAGCTCATATTTGATATATAATGTGAATGGGAAGGTCATTTAGATGTTGAAATTTCTGTATATTATCTTGAATACCTATTGATCAATGTGTTTTGAGAGGAAAACTATAAAACCCTGCTGACTGTCATACAAATACAGTCAAAAACAACTAAGATGCTAAGCATCAGAAGGTATAGGAGGATAATATGACCTGGAGGATGATTGTAAAAGGTGTATGTTAGTAAAACAGACCCTATACAATTTTTTTTAACCCTTGAAAAAAGCTAAAACACACCCAGCAAAATTAATTAGCTCTCGGCCTGTGACAGTCATGGGAAAATCCTGAATTAGCTTCTAGCCCTCAAAATGAGTTTTAATGATTGAAACCTCTTGAAACTTTGCAATATGAACCATGAAGGTGTTATAAAACTTTTGGAAGTGTTCTTAAGGTGCTACAGTATGGATAAGTACGGAAAAGAATAATTGCCAAGTGAAACCTAGGTGCATGTGAAGGGAAGAGCATAGGCCAATATAGGAAAAGTGAATCTCTCCAAAGAAGAGCACTAAAAAATGATTTATTCACCTGTAAGAAGATAATGGGTATCTGGAATGATGTTTGGTTTGACTAGAAAGTCCGTACTTCACTCTGGACAAGACGTTTTGCACAAAAGGAGGGTTAATTGAAACAGGGCCTAAAGAAGAAAGTACAATTCCGTACAAAGAAACCTCAAGATATTTTCCAATATGTTATAGAAGGGATTAATGGGTATCCAAAAATTGTTTTAATTTCATGATTGAGTTAATATAGAAGGATTTATGGCCAATAAACAGGGAAAATAGGGCTACAAGGAATGAATGATCTAGATAGGTCTGTATAAGCTTGCTGATGGTTACAGAACTGTGCAAGATCAGTTTCATCAGCTTGTACCTATCATAAAATTATTCATTCACTTGATCTAGAGATATTTACATCCACTCTAATAGAAAACACTTAGCCACTAAATGGAAGGGTGTTTGGGGTCAACTCAATCCATATTTTCCCTTCCTTTTTATAAATTAACCTAGTTTCAAAATGTATATATGGATTAAAATTGAATGATACATAGTTTTTAGACTTGTATATAATAATTTTCTCTAGTATTACATAGAAAAATAGTTTAAAATTAGGCAAAATAATATGTGATAAAATAGTCATTCACAATTCATCGGGATAGTTCTTTCAAATAACGTATATCTATTCCTTGCATAGGTGTCTACCTACTATCAAATTAATGTAACTAGGTCCATATAATAAATTTATATATCTAAATGAATCTAGGTCCATTTTCAATCCTTTTTTCCAATTTCACATAGTTGTAAACCTAAACATAATAGTAATAAGCTATGTACCTTAGCCCTCTTAGTTATTTTCCATAAATAATAAAAAGTAATTAAACATCTTCTTTTAACTCTATATTTTATTAATTTATACATATATTAGAAAATATGAATATTTATAAATTATATATTGTTTATATATAGTAATATAAATAAGTTAAAACATATTTTTTAGCTTTATATTTATATTGAACATGTAAAATGTAGGATTTCCTTAGTATTTCCTCCTTCCTTCATAGAGTTTTCAATTTTTTTGCAATTTAAAATATATTTTTTTTATTTTATTTTTTTTATTTATTCACTTAATAATAATATAAGATACATATAATGTTGACAGTATATTTGATGAGATAGACTAACAAAAATTAATGTAGTATCTTAAACTTAATGCAAATTTACTCGGTGCATTATTACATGTAACTAGAGATGAACATAAAAATTTAATAATGTTATAACATCTGAGCAATAACTTGGTCCCTTGAATGATACCCATCAACCTTTAATAGGTATTGAATCTAAAATAGGTATTTATAATTCTACTACCCTTGTTATTATTCTTATGTCTAAACTTATGGTTAAACATGTGATACCCACCCATGGTGTGGGGGAAACACAAGGATTTCCTCATATTTTAATGCCTATCCCTACACAATATACTTATGAACATCATATTATCAATACTAATTTGATATCATAATCCATTACTAATGTACAATGCATCATTCAAACTATAATAGATTTGTAGGCTAAGATGTTGTAGTTAAAACAAAGTTATTCTATAGTGATTTATTTAATTGATTCTCATGCATTTATTCATATATATTTAAAATTATCCCTTACCTATTTAATATCTCCTAATATTACATTATATAATGGTAAATATGATCTATATAAACAACTAAAAATCTTTCATGCAACATGTTTGTATTATGCTTCCAATGATAAGATTTTGACTAACTTAATTATGTGAATACTTGAGGACTATGATTTGAATGGGTTCTATGACCTCCCTTTATGGTCCATTCATGAGTTTAATCCTTTTTATAATAATTTTTTTATCAAAAAATTTAATCAACGTTAGTTAGATATTATCCTAGGCACAAATTGTAAATCTTAATAAAGGACCCAACTAACCAATCAATGACTATGTGCTTTGGTACGATAAGATGTTCTCTAAAATGAAAAATCTTGTGGATAAAAATGTCTCAAAATATATATTCAAGAAAAAATTTCTTACCCCTCCACATGATTATATTATTTTTAATAGATTAAAATAATTTGATCAATTATGACATATAATTAAGGATTGATAAGATAAGGTCATATCTATAAATAACATAAATTATGGGGTTAATACTCCAACTAATTCAAGTGTAATGTTTCAAACCAAACCAAGTTACAAGACCAAAACATATGATACTAAGAAAGAGGAAAAATTAAAAATTAATGTATTATCACAACTTATTAATCATCTTATCCTATCCACTCCATAAAGAAGACAATTTTAATTATTACCCAAACCGATTAAATGGTATTATTTATACACTTAAAAACATACCTTTAGAATGACCTATAATTAAATTTGATGATAGTGAGATTATGGATGATGATTCTAGTTATATATCATTATTTATATGTGTGTACATTGATCATATCCTATACATAGTTTCATGGTAGATGTTGGTTCAATTGAAAACATTTACTATAACATTCCTTAATACTCTTGACTATACAAAATAGAATTTGATGGACACAAAACATATAGTTACATGATTTAATAGAAAGAGACATATCAATATTATGAGTATTGTGCTACTAATTAAGGTAGGATTCATTTTAGTCACTAATTTATTATTAGCTATGCCAAGTACATGGCAATTTGACATGTTGTCAGGACGTCCATATATACATAAGCTTTACGAAATATCATCTTCTAGTACATACATGTGTGAAGTATGTTGTCAATTTTGCCTATCAAGGCTAAATTCCAACCCATACAATTGAAAAAATTTCATGTTCATCATAGTGTTCTTAACTATTAAGTGAAGAGAGATTTGTCTCAATGTCATGTCAATGGTGTCAAGTGTCATTCTAAGGTTTTGATAGAGAATTCAAGTGGTTTTGAGATCTAAGGTGATTCGATGGAGATATAAAAAAGGTGGTAGTTGATGAATCACATATATAATCAATATTTTCAATAATAGTGGTGTAAAATCCTTAAATATAGGTGATGAACATACATAATATTCTCATGAAGAGCTCAATTGAAGGTGATAAGGTACTTTTTCATGATATTTATTAGCATCTTCCTATGAAAGTATGTGTATGTGGTCAAAAGTGAAGGTTTTAGATTTATAAATGATAAAATGATACCTTTAAATGATATTAAATCGTTCATAATTCTTAAAACACCTTTAGATTCATGTAATTACCTTAGTTCAAAAGTCTTATGCCTTAAAAATATCTCGTCATGCAAACTTAAATCATAGAAAAGACTCCAAGAGCTCCCACATGCCAAATTTTCCCATATAAAGATGTAAAATACTTAATTATTGTTATAAAAATATATTTGACTCATTTTATTCCTATTCTTGCCCTAAATTGGTAGTTCAAAGCTTTAGTTGTGAAGAATATGCAAGAAAAGGGCCATTTCCATATATTTTCATGCAAGAGTACAAACTTGTATGAGATTTTCATATATAAGATCTCAATAGGTTTAAGTTAAAGTTATAATATGTGTTAAAAAAAATATTAAAGGTGAAAACAATTCATAATTGTCCAAAACCATTTCACATACTTCACCTAGCTTCTTTGCAGATCGAGAGAGCCCTTCAGGTTTGCAGATGGTATGATCATGAGAGAGAAAATCAAGGTCTAAAATTTTGGGTAGAGAAAGGGATATAAGAGATATTAAATATATGGTAATTTTTTATAAAATTTTTCATCTCTCCTTCATTAAATATCCTTAATAAGCTATGGTACTCACTATGACTTCTTCATCCAAGCAAACAATCAATTTTTTGAGATTTCTCCTCATTTGGCCATCATGATAGAAAAAAAAGTTTATGGAATTTTTAAATACCATAAACCACCTTCCCATGATGGTATTCAGATTATTTTAAAACATGTGAGGTTATATGTATCTCAAGAAGACAAATCAATGCATTTCTGTAGTCTATAGGTAGTTTGGAGAAGTTATACCATTCAGAGGTTGATCCATGGATTTCATGATTCTTCATGAAATGATTTGCAGGTATCCTTAATTTTATTGTGTTATTAATTAAATATTCCTCAAATATATATATAAAGTAAGCCATCAATTATCTCTCAAAAAAAATTTGGAGTCTTAGTTTGCCAAAATTTAAGGAAACTTAGCATTTGTTAAGGTTTTTGATGAATCTTAGGTTTCCATTTCTACTAGTATAAACTTGTATAAAACCTATAAAATGGTATATTTGGTTGATTAATATGCCTATGCATCACTCATGGTCTTTATGATTTCCTAGAGGTTGGATCCAGACTCATTTCACCTCCATCTTATTTCATTCCTTTACATAGTCTTCTCATTACCTTTTATCATTATTGTAAAGCTCTATCTCCATTTCAATTCTACGTTTTCCATCATCCATTTCCATATTATAACCTTCCATCAACTTCCATCTCATATATCCATTGTGAATGAAGTGTCAAGTACTATTGGAAGCATCATGGTCATGCAAATATTGTAAAAACCTTAAAACTTTCTAAGATAGAGATGGATGTGCACCTATATCAAGGGAAATTTATGTCAATATATGCTTCATGAAGGTACTATATTAATAAGACTAGAAATCATGGTTATCAAGTGAATAAAGTTAATTATCTCTCTTATTTTCTTTTAAATAATGAGAGAGGTTCATCATCAATCTTTACCACTTTCTCAAGGTCTATTTTTCCCACAATCCATACAAGTTACCTTGATCACCTCGAACCTTGCTAAAGGAGATGAACCAAATGAATTATGAAAGGAAATTTGATACCTTAATGTATATATTTAAATACACTAGGATTCATCTAATATATTCCTAATAATATCATTAGCCTGATCTAGAGTTAGGTTTCTAAGAGAAATAAAGCTCATACAGTCATGTTTTTAAGCATACACAATCACATGCCAAAAGTGGGCAGAGATATGAATGAGAATTTAAAGAGATTTTAAATTTAAAATGAGGTTATTTAACTTAAATTAATCATTTCATTAATGAATTATAAGTTCATAATCTATATCCTAGACCCTCTTTTAGCATCCCATCTGACATAGTTCGTACAAGGGCCTAATTTTGATTCACAATCAAGTTTATGAATGAAGAAAAGCCTATTTTAAAAAAAGGTAGATAAATGAGTATAAATTAAAAAAATTTATAAATATATGTTCATAAAAATTGGCTCAAATTAAAATTCATGGTATGGGTAATTAAAAATAGGTCATGTTCTCATGAGAATGATCACCTATAATAGGGTTAAATCCCTCTTGAAGTATGCCAATCCAAGATCAAGATCAAGACTATGAGGAGGGTTATCATGTATTTAGGATAAAATGGGTTTTATTCCGAAGTTTATATTCACTTAAGAAATTTATATTTATCATACTTAATTCTAAGTATTGCAAAAGGATGTCTTTGTTTGTACAATAGTCAACATCACCTACAACCTTCTCAAAAGGATAAACATATCTCCAAGTTACAAAGAGGATTGAGACAAAATAATATATAAGGGTTTATGAATCATATTAAGGATTCATAATGAAAATTAATATATTAATAATTTTAAGGTATGAACATTTAATTACCAAGCAAGATCTACATTCAAATTTAACCTTAAAATGAGTACCTATAACCATATTGTGGTCAATTGCATTGGCTTATCCACATACCTTGAAGGTGCAGTTCAAGACAAAATTAATTAAAGAAGTAAGTATGTGAGGTAATTTAATTATTAAAATGTAAAATTTTCATCATCAAACCTCCATCAACATCTAATCCCCACTAAAATTACTACCAACTCATGAAGCTATAATATACAACCTTGTGTATGGATTAGGCCTATGTAAGAGCCTAAAAACACTTTTTAAAGAGTAAATATGATAGATAAAGGGATGAGAGGAGGTTTAAATGGAATTTTTAAGTCTTAAAAGTACCAAGTGATGGTGACATATATCTTAATTACCTCAATTTCCCCAATCGCCACCTACAGCAGTATGACAAAAATAGTCACAATGAGGATTCTTGAAGAGATATAGTATGAGGATGGGTTGCATAGGTTCTTGGTCCAAAAATTTAATAATAGATCAAAATATGTTAAAATTTATTTTAATGGACTATTAAAATCATATTTATAATCCTTAAACACAAACACAAGGTCAAAGGAGGAAAATTAAGTCATAGGAATATTGAAAACGCAAGCAGCTTAAGCTAGTCTTAAGAAAATGCATCTACAGACCTCTAGAGGAAAGATCTAAATATTAAAATTGGTAGAGGTGGTGATAAATAGTGGTTATATGTTATAATAGTATTTTTTAGGTAATAATAAGAGTGTAGTCATACACTATTTTAATATAGTCACCTACCTATATGTTGATAGTCAACATGGAACTAGGTAAATGTTTTGAAGGGATATAAGGTATAATAGATGGTTTGAAGATAATGTGAGAGGATTTAAGGTGTTTTTGAGTATTAATAAAAAAAATTAGATTTATTTCATTCATATTTTCATGTAAATCATGCCCTTGAGGGATAACATAATCAGACAGGCCTAAAACCCTTAAGAACCCTACCATCATATTCAACTGATTAATGGGATTTTTTTAATTTACTGATAATTTATATATAATCGAGGGTCATTTAAAACCTTTAAGTAGTTTTTATATTGAATTTAATGAATTAGAATTGCCATTTTTTACTTTTGAACCTTCTTTTTGCACACACAGTCCATGGCAACCAATCAAGGCATAATTTCACCATGTAGAAATATCTATACATATTTTTTATGGGATGTTCATATTTTCATGGTTGATAAGGGGGTTAATTTACTCCATATATATGTCAAGAGGTTTTCCATCAGGGGTTTTCATGCTATGAACTATTGCTAAGAATTTTTGGATTCCTAAAACCCTTGTAAAACCCTAAAACCTACCTGATAGATAAAGAGGCCTAAATGTGAATTTAAATGATGTCTTTGAGGTATGAAATGATCTTCATGGTCTTATAAAATTACTTGAGTACCTCCATGTCCTATTGGTTGACATGTGAAATAAGGTTTTTTTTGAGCTTATAAGAAAAGAAATGAAGGTTAATTACACATTAAATTAGTTTGAAAAGCAATATGGGGTCTTAAACTTCTCGAAGAACATTTTTTCAATCATCTATAGGGGTAATTTTGGTCATTTCCATGGGTAGATAGGTCTATAGGTCAAAATAAGGAGGCTATGTGCATGCAGGTTAAAAGTTAATGGCTTGATCAAGCCCATACCATGACTCCAAAATATCCTCTATAGGTTATTCATGTTTTAAAAAGTATAAAATATAATTTTAACTCATCATAAAGTCAAAATACTAAATAACTATACATATACCTATGTTTGTCTGTTGACAACACTTGACAAAGCCATCAAGAAGGGGTAATAAGAGACAAATAATGGTCATGAAGGCATTCCAAATCTTCATAATAATCACCATCAAGTCTTTATATATATTTATGAAAAAAATTATCCACAAAATATGCATTATGACTTATCATCTTGGCCTTAGAACACCAAAATTGCTCAAAAATCATGTTTTCCTCTCTAAGAGGTCACTTCACATGCTCACCATGGTACACAAATTTTACATGGGAAGTTAATAAATTTTTTATAGTTATATGGACTAATAAACTAATTTTTTATGGCATTGGTTTAGGAATTAAATACATAAGCTTTGTGAATCATCATTAAGAACCCTGAACACTCTAAAACCCTTACAAAACCCTACTATAGACCTGTTTATGAAGAATTGAATAATAATGCATCCAAAATAATTGAAACAACATGAATACCACATGTATCATCAATAATAATCTAATATATCCATTTCCATGACAATTTTTTGCATAGATGGTGTATGAACATGGCAAAAAATAGGATTTTGAGATTAAAAAAGAGCAAAAATAGAGGTACAAGGTAGTTTAAGATGATTCCAATCATTAGAGATGCTTGTTTGAAAATTTTTCTACCTCATAAATCTATTATATTATTAAAAAAATTCTTATAGTTACTCTTGGGATCTCATTCAAATCAGCCAATCTATAGGATTGAAGGATAAGTTGCCATAGTCATATAGCTTGACCACTTTGCAAGTGTTGATTTCCTAAGGAGACCTATTTCATGATATGGGACATTATTAAAGGTCTAAAAATCACTAAATTTTTTTGTTTTAAAATTTTAATTAAAGTTTTAATATCCATCAAGTATAAAAATCTAGGCTACTATGCCTAATTAGCCATAGCCATCAAGTACAAAAAGCTAGGCTACTAGGCCTAATTGGCCTAATAGACCTACTTGGTAAATCAAATAAAGATAAAGATGGAATAGAAGTTATTGATAAGGTTAAATTAAGTGATAAAAAATTTAATAAGATTCAATACACACCATGTAACTAACCCTTTGTGTCAATTACATGCATAGTTGGTCCTTGAGGGGCACTTCCATGCACAATTGGTCTTCAACTACCAATCACATGCATGACTCATTTTGAGTATCAAATCATGAGTTAACTCACCCATAAGTGTCATCATGTAGGATTTATCTAACCAAGATAAGGTGAATCATGTTCCAATATGAGTTTTAGTTAGTTGACTACTTTCTTGACTACCTCATTCCAATGTTGAATAGCCCATGTAGAAGTATCAATTATGAGGAGACTTATTGAAGACTATTTATAGTTGTTGATAACTGAATTAACACTAGAGTTGTATTTAATTTTATGTCTCATCTTCTCCTCTATGCCATATTTCTCTTTCTCACCTCTTTTTCTACATATTTAGGCCTTATGGATTATTTTTTGGATCCCTCAAGCTGGTATACAAAAACTATGTTGAAATTGTAACTTGCACCTGGAGTTAATAAGAAAAGTTTGTTGTAGAATTATTCATGGTTGTTTTAGATTAAGGTAAAAATAGGTTTTGAAGGGACCCCAAAACCCTAAAACAAAGGATGAAAGATATAACAATGGCATCCATAGGTGAAACCTAAAACCTACTTCTAAGTAGAAACAAAAACAGGTTTTACAAGGACCTAAAACCACAATTCAAGAACAACAAAAGACAGACCCCAGGTTTTACAGAGACCTAGAAACTCCAGTGTGATAAGAAAACAAAAAACTAGAAAATGGAACCAGTTATTACATCTAACTAAAGGGACCAGGATAGTAAAAACTCAAAGAACCTATTCATGGTTGTTAGTGTGTTCTTTTTATTTTTTATTTGAAGATAAGTGTGATATTTATCTCATTTTTTATATCCTCTCTTTCACCTACTATTGTATTTTCATCCTCTATAGGTCAACTAAATTGTTAAACAATAGAAATTAAGTTGAAGAGTGTTAGTATACAGTATTTTTAATGACCTTCATTCCCCTACCTTTAATTTTTAGATCTTCTATCAAACCTTCATATAAAAAACTCATGTTTATGATTGTTTTAAGAAATTATTATTAACAAACTATTCCCTTTTGATTCACAAGCGTCCTCAAGAATAAGTTTTATAGAGGATCACTCATCATTTAGATGCATCAGCATCACTAAAATAGGATTCCCTTTCATTAATATTTTTTACTCTTTTCACCCCAAAAGAAATTTAGTTTTAGGAAAAAAATTCAAAATAAATATACTAGAGGAGCTAGCCTCATAATCTATAGGTTTGGTCTAGTTACAAGTATCCCACAACCTTAGACTAATCTAATTTTAGTCCAAATTTGAAAGAGATCTGAGTAATCAACTTTAGTAGAGTGAAACTTGGGTTTATAACAATATATATATATATATAGAATTCAGGTGGTTAATATTTTGGGTATTCTATATGGTAGAAGGGTGTCTAAAATTATGGGTATGTAGTACCATATCCTCTACCAACCCCATAACTACTATAGTTAGTTTTAATACCTATTTAGGTTTATTATATGTATGGATTTCATAGAAAATTAATTTTTTTCTTGAGATGACTAGTGCTTTAACATCCATTACATTAAAGGATTAATCAAGACTCATGACAACCATTATCCACTTCATCAAGTCCTAAGTTAGTGTTATATATTATTTTATGAGTCCATATGTTTCTACCATATAGTGGATTTAATAGGATACTATGGTTACAAGGGTTACTCATCATATATAAGCTCTTATGTATCATAATGATGGAGTCAAGATCCCCTCTTAGATCCATATATAAATATATATAGGACTGCTATCACAACAAGTCACCATTACCACATTTGATATATGATATACATGTGAGTATCCCATTGATGGGATCATGTGTTATCAAGAACATAATAATAATATATTAAAAAATAAAAAAAATATTCTAAAAAATAAAAATTCATGACCTAAGCATAACTTAATTTGATAGATATTACATCTAATCATATTATTTATCATATTTTTTGTGGATTACATATAATTTTTCATACACATACATATTATGTTATATGTGAGTGAGATTCAGAACATATATGATACATAAATGTATAGATGTTGGTTATTTATACACCCAAGGGTCATGCCAATATTAAGGGCATCTCATTATATAGGTAAAATTGTTACATGTTATATATTTCTATGACATTTCCAATTATCATTTTGAGAGACATTTTCTGATTACATATTCAATGATATTTTTATATTCTATCCAATTCTACGTTTAATGGATATGTTACTTTTCTATGTTGTAACACGGGTATGGATTGATATTGTAGACTATCTTGACTTATTATATGCTTCAATATTGGTATTAATTTATATAAAATAATCATTTATTTTGATTTTTAAGTCTCTTTCATTATTTTGTGACATTACATGATTGAGGGTATCATTACATGACTCTTTGTTTATGTGGATCTTACCTTGTGTGACTTTGTTTGCTCATTATCTGACATTGTTTTCTTAATTGTGATTTTTATTTTTCATTATATTTATATTTTTCCTTGATTGATATTAATGATCATAATGTATAATGGATTAATATTTTTTTGTCTCTTTCCTTTTCTATCATTGTGTGTTCATTGAGTGATTTATGTGTTCCTCTTCTTATGTATGATATTGAATGTTACTGTGTATAATTTTATTGTGTGAATTATGCTCATGGAATTATGTGATTATATGTGGATACATATAATATTTTATACTGATATTATGTTTTATTGAAACATATCATAGACCTTTCTAATTGTATGTGGTGTCATGATCTATATTACACACCTTTTTGCATGGGTTACTATTTAGTGCCTACATATGTGATGATTACTATTGCATTCCTAATTATTTTATCTATCTATACATGACCTTTGTATTCCTTAGGATACATTTGTCATATATTATTTTATGATATAATCATGTTATGATGATATACTCTCCAGATTGTATCACATGCTTTAAATATTTATACCTTTTTATATAACATTATGAATTTAACTATTTTATTTTTAGATGAGTAATTTACATGCTACATTCCTCACCTCAAAAGGTGGCATATAAGTGGGTTTTTCATAGTGATTCAAGCCTCCATACACATATAACTTATATTTTGGTATATATTTAATGATTTATAGGGTTTAAAAATTATAGGACAAATATTTACACATTCAAACATATTTTGGGCAAATAGAATGCATATGTAGACATTTTACATGTACATGAATGATTTTTGTTATCAAATTGTGGGTATAATGACATATACATTTTTTTAATTATATATAAAACTAGAATACTTTATCATATTATGGGGCATTGATGTTTTTCAAGCATGCATTTTCTATTTTCAAATTGGTACAAAAGGCATTAAAGATAGCATTAGGAATCTAAAATATTTTTAAACTCATTGATTAAGTATATTTATTTTCACATACAAACATAGAGTTCAAAATTTTATGTACAAGCCTAGTATGGATATCTACTTCTTCATATTTAAGTTCAAGATTAGTTAAATGAGTAGTATGGTTGAGGTTATGTGTTGCTCAATGGCCTAGTACTACTCTCCTTCACAATGATTAGGGAATTTATCTTCCTACATCATGGTATTTAATAGTTTCACTCACCTTATAATATAATCACCACAAATTTTTCACTAGAACATGATCACCCCATGACATTATCCATTAGGTAATAATCACCATTAACATCCAAGGTTTTACATGGATACATAGTTCACCTGCTCACATGTGTATTCCTTCATTTATATTCAAATATCAAATGTTCTAATGATTTTTTTTAATTTATATTTTATATAATATATGATCATTAATTTATATAAGTTTATTTAAATTTTTTATGGAACAAACTGGACACTTGAATCCTTCTCCCAAAGATAAAATGTGGTTACAAACTAAGACACATAATTATTCATCCTTTTAATCTAGCAGTTTCAATATTATATTAAAGGAAGGGTGGGGGGATTTATAGACACATAAATATATTTTTATAAACTTTAAAATGTAAATATTGACTTATATATACCTTACATGACTTGTGTGTAAACATATGTCTCTTTCACATCCTTCTCTACTATCTATTTATTTTATATGGGCTCAACCTTCTTGATTTGCTATTAGTCACCTACATGAATTACCTACTTCATGACAAATATTATTATTATAATAATAAAAATATATTTGATAATTATATCACTATTATTATTTTATATGATCATGTATACATACTCAAATGACCTTGAGTCTTAGAAGTCATCAACCTATGTTGGATATGTCCACATGCTTTGTAATTTTAATTTTCCTAACTCAAATCACTCTTATGAGTTGGTATGTATATTACACATGTTGTTGGCATAATGATTTACCTAAAGAGTCATCTATTTATAAATAATAGGTCAAATCCTATTCTTATCTATAAGGTACCTATAAAACACTCATCTAAGCATCAACCATCACTTACACATTAAAATCACCAACCTTAAATGTAAGAAATTAGAAATTTCTTAAAATGTCAGGCCCTAACCAAGCTTGAAGAACATAAGTCAAGTAAATTTTTCTAATTTTCAAGTATCTAAAGGTATATTATATGTATCATCCTTACTAAATGATTATTATTGCATGTATACACTTAAACAATAAAACTATGTATGGTTTTATCCCTCTTTCGATAATTAGAAATGTAGGCAGTGATTAGGCACTTAGTGGGAGGTGGTTAGGGTCAAATCAACCCATATTTTCCATTATTTTTATAGGTTAAGATAGTTTTAAATTATAACTATAATTTTAAAGTGAAGGAGACATATTTATAGATATGCACATAGAAACAAGTTTCTAATATTATACATAATGATGGTTTAAAAGCATGAATAGTGATCTATGAAAAAATATTTGGTCACATGTTACAAGTACAAAAAATTAAATATTATATAGATATAGATGATGAATGCATCCATCTGTAGTTATATTCATCTAGGCATGTCAAAATAATTAGTTTAAAGAGCTGAGTGACTCTAAATCCATTTTCAATCCTTTCTTCCACCTAAAACATAGTCTCAAATTTGAACAAAACAATAACAAGCTAAGTACCCTATTCCTCTTAGTTCTTTTCATTTATAGTAAAGTGTATTTGAACATCAAGATGTAACATTTAGGTTTAATTAATTTATACTTTTTAATAGATAATCAAAATATTTAGAAGTTCTATCTTATTTATATATACAAATACAAAATAAGGTAAAACATAGATTGCCTAATTTTTTTAATAAAAAAAATTAGAAATATGAGTTAACTCTAGCTGGGTCAAAAATAATTATTTTTTTGAGGTAATTTCAAGTAGTTATGCCAGTACTCTATGAAGTAAAAATGTACAAAATGGATGAAATAAATTGTAAAAGAGTTATAATCTTCTTTCTCTCAACCATAGAAGAGAGCTTATTGCAATCTTTCGTACAAATGTTCCTTTTTAATATATGTTTAGTGGATTATGAATAAACATACATGTGAAGTATTTTTTCATTTATGGTTTTGGAATTTGTTCATTAAGGGAATGATATTTCTTTTCCTAAGATGAATTAATACATAAAACTTTTTATATTATCAATATTATGTTTATTTTTGGATTTATGGGTTTGAGTATTCTTCATTAAAGGCAGTTGATTTTTTTTCCAAAGATGAATTAATACATTTAATTTATGTATTTTCAAGATTATGTGAATTTTTTATTTATGAGTTTGAGTTTTCATTAATTTAATTTCCTTATATTGTCTAAATATGAAGTAACTCATTAAAATCATGTATTTTCAATATTGTGTGTCAAAACCTTCAGTGTTTACAAACCTTATTTTGGAAACTCTGAGTATGGAATTTATGATAAACACATCCAATTAGATTTTAAATAATATATTATGTTTATATATAATAATCTTACCTTATAAACATATATTTTTCATAATTCCATTTTTACATTAAAGGAAATATTTCAACCCATTTCCCAATGTAAGGGACCTTCCTTCTCAATATCTTCAAACAAAGGGATTTTATTATAGAGTAATTCAAAAGGGTTTTGAATCATCACTTAAAGAAAAAGAGAATATCATTGTTTCAAATCTAAGGCACTATTTTTTAATAAATCCATAAGATCATGCATGTTGGGTTGGTTCATAAAGGTTAAGGGACTAGGGTCCTCACATTGGTTAATGATTGATCTTATGTCATGATAAACCTTAGCTTGCAGGATGATAATAGTGTTTTTAAAAGATGAGACAACATTTCCACTAGGAGTAGGGGTTGATGTTATTGGGGATTTAAAAGTTTCAGTTAAAGGGTTGGTAGGGTTAGTAGTTTTACCACATGTTTTTGGAGTACTATCTATTCCCTTATAATCCAATTTTCAAGATAAAACATGTTTGGTGACCTGGGGAGTTTTAGGAATATTAGGATAATATTTTGAGTCATGGATAAGAGTGTTACACTTATTTCATATCAAAGAATTATTTTTTATACAATAATTTGAGACCAAACTCCATATTTAGATTTAAGCATGATAGAATCGATAATCGGTTTGTCAAAAGGGATGAATACCTGGAATCTAGTTGTGACCATCCCTTGGCAAGATTTGGTGATCAAATAAATCATGATAAGTGGGCCCTTTCTATGTTTATAATAATATTAGGATCCTAATATTTTATTTATTTATAATGTATCAAGACCCACATAGGTATATCTTCCATTGTTGGGTTATTCAAGTTTGTACCATCTTTTTGATGCCTTAGAGATACATTATAATTTCCCATAAACTAGGGGCCATTTATCATAACTTTAAAGTAGTCCTCTTGGTTTTTAAAGTTAACTAAGAAAAAAATTATAACAAGGGTAATAACCTCAATTTATCCCTTTAGTTTCCATTTATTATTGGCCCACTTTCTAAAGGAATCAATATTAGGCCTGAACCCATTTGCCTTTACCATAAGAGAAAATTCTAGGATCTGATATAATTTTTTGATGAGTGTGTCAGGAACATGAACCCAATACTTGTATTCAAGGGATGGTTTTAGATAAACATCAAATGATTCATGACCCTTAATTCACTTTCCCAATACTCTATTAGCAAAAGATAAGGATGGGATGTTGTGACCTAAAAAATAAGCTTTATCTAATGGGGATATTTATGGGTTTGACTGAACTAGAGGATAAACATCAATTTTTTTCCCTTTTCTCAAACTAAATTTTTTTCCATCTTGTGAGTTGATCAAATTCTCCCATGTAGTCTCCTTGGTATCATCAGTCTTGGATTGGTTTTCCCACCCAATCTTGAAATCAAAAAATTAAGGGTCTTTTGCACTTTTCCCATTGTTGCTTTCTTCATTATCATCCATTATGAATTAATATTCAAACTTAGTTTGAATATTCATGATATAATTTATACCATATTTTATTTTAATAAAGCAAACCTTTGATAGAAGCCCCTTGAAATTGGAAAGTAATGACATTATATAAATCGCCCTAATTTTGGAAAACAAAGATTCTCAAAAAATGGCGAAGGACACTTGAATCAAAGTAAATGGATCCATCCAATAAATTGCAAAATCATTTTCAAGTGACCCAGGCCAATGATCTATAATAACTCCTTCTCAAGAACATAAAGGAAAAGAATAAAGTTGGACCCAAGAAAAATCTAAAAAAGATAAAATTAAAATAGAGATAGCGTATGGTCCCAAGTATCTAGGTAGAACTTAAAAGCATATGGTTAAAAGGACAAAAATAGATAGTGAAATAGCCAAGGGTAGTCAAAGGACCTTTAAATCACTAGATAAAAACAATGAAACTCATTTCTTGGAATGTGAGGTGTTTAAATAACCCTAGAAAATAGAATTTAGTCAAGAATACGATACAAATAAATGAGCCTTAGGTCATTTTTTTTAAGAAACTAAAATTTCTGATGAAATGTTTGAGAAATTTACCAATAAACTATGGAATAGGTCCAACCATTCTAGTGTAAGCTCTAATGGGGACTCGGGTGATATTGCAACTCTATGGAATTATCAAGAATTAGATGGGGAAGTCATTTTTAAGAACTATAATCATATTTTAAGGAGGAAACTTTGGGAGGATTTGATGGCATTTAAACAATCTAAATAAGAATGGATCCTATCAAATATCTACTCTCCCAATTCCAAAATAGCAAGGAGGAAACTTTGGGAGGATTTGGTGGCATTTAAAAAATTTAGAAACAATAGGAAATAGGTCATGCCTAGGTGATTTAACTCCCCCTTGACCCTAGTGGAGAAGAAAGGTGGATCAATAGACTTCTCAAAAAGTATGGTAGATTTGAATGACTTCATTTTTTAAGGCGGTTTGATAGACATGGAATTAAAAAGGAACCAATTCATATAGATAAATAGAATAATTGGTTTAAATATGATACAAGTAAGGTTTAATATATTTTTGGTGTCCTTAAATTAGGACATTAATTATTCAATCTCTTTGTACTCTCTCCCTAAAATAGGTTTGGACCATAACACTATCATCTTTGAAGGGGAAATGGTGCCCACTTTTCAAAAAAATCTTTTTAGATTTGAAAACATGTGGATTCACCACCCAAATATTTTTTAATCTATAAAAGAGTGGTGGAAAGAGTCTTTCTCTAGTTCAAATATGTATATATTATTAAATAACTTAATCACTTTAAAATTAAATTAAAATTATGGAATAAGGAAGTCTTCAATAATATTTTTACATAGAAAAAATAGATTGAGGAGGAACTTCTTATTCTAAAACAATAATTTTCCATCCATGGGTCTAATGATAAATATTGCACAAAGGAAAAGGAACTACTTAATAACTACCATAATTTAGAAGCAAAATAAGAAGACTTCTGGAAACACAAGTCCATATGTTAGCTGAAGGAAGGAGATAGAAACACAAAGTTTTTTCATCAATAGGCTTCAAGAAATAGATATAGAAATCTGATTTCTAAGGTACTAATTGAATATGGTATAAGATGCAAGGATCATGATGATATAATCACCAAAATTATCTCATACTTAATAAAAAAAATTAAGGAATATGAATCACCTAATGTAATTCTATAAGAAAAAAAATCATAACATCCCATGACTTCTTATGCTGACCAACAATGAGGAACTCCTTAATCCTCCTTAATCCTCCTTGATATTAAATTAGTGGTTTTCTCTATGAATGGTGGTAAATCCCCTAGTCTAGATGCATTCCTCGCTCTCTTCTTTCAAAAAAATTGGGACATCATTTACTTGGAGGTGGAAAGAATGGTTTATGAATTCTTTAGAGCTGGTACCATTTTAAAGGAGATGAAAAATATATTCTTGGTCCTTATTACCAAAAAACTAGGAGCTAATCAACTAAAAGACTTTAGACCTATAAGGTTATTCATTATAGCCTACAATATATATTATATGATGTTGGTTATAAGTATTTAGCCAATTATTAAAAGAACCATTGATGAGCACCAAGGGGCCTTTGTATCTAGAAGACAAATCATAGATGGTATTATCACTATACATGAGTCCATTCACTCTATGCACACTTCTAAAAAACAAGGTATGTTTATTAAACTTGACATGAATAATGCCTGTGATAGAGTCTTATTGAGGTTACTAGAGAAAACTCTTGAAAAAATTGGTTTCAATTTTTTTTTAAACCTTATCTATAACAACATATATATCCCTAAATTCTTGATGCCAATAAATGGGGTACCCAAAGGCTACTTCTTAGACACCAGAGGGCTGAGATAGTGGGATCCATTATCACCATACTTTTTCATTATTCTTGATTAATTTTTGGGTAGACACATTCAAATGGCTAAAACTTAAGACCTAATCAAAGGCATCATAATAGCTCAGAGCATCAGTCTGGTTATGCATGAGTAATTTATTGATGACACTTTCTTACTTGGGGAAGTGTTAGTTGATTAAACTAGAATTTTCAATAAAATCCTTATGGATTATGAGTAAGTATCCAATCAATGATTTAATTTCTAAAATTTCTATCTTATTCATAAACATGTAAGAGGGACTTATAAAAATTTGGCCTCTATACTTGGATGTAAGATCAGTTATTTCCCTTCTACACTTTGTGAATTCCCTTATTTTTATGGAAATTGGAGGCATAATACTTGAATCCCATCATCGATATAATCAAAATTAAATTATCTAGATGGAAAGTCCATCTCCTCTCCTAATCTATCAATCTACAAATTCTCAAAAGATCAGTCCAAATCAACCTTATCTATTTCATGTCCATCTTTAAATTACCAAGTAAAATTGCTAAAAAGATAGAACAGATTTAGTGCAACTCCTTATGAAAAGGATCAGAGGAAAAATTCAAATTCTCACTTCTATAATGGGATAAATCATGCCTTCCTAAATCTAATGGTGGTTTAGGCCTTATAAAATTGAGAAATATGAACAAAGCCCTACTTACAAAATTGAGATGGAAAATCCTAAAGGAAGACAAGAAATGGACCCATCATATTAAGGTAAAATACTTGGAGGGAAATAATGAGGACTACTTTTTCTAGGAGGAAGGTCTAGTCAATGGGTCAGTTGTTTGGAAAACCATCTCTTGCATAAAAATGATCCTTCAAAAAGGATGTAGATAGAGATTGGTAATGGGGAAACTATGTATTTTTAGGATGATCTCTAGATTTTCACAATTGCCTTAGGCTACCAAGACTTGTGGAGAAATATACGTCAAAGATTCAAAAAATCTTAGGGTTCTAAAATCAAGAACTATTGATTATTATAAAATTAAAATCCCATTTGGAAACCCATACAAATTTATTCAGCTAATGAGGAAGAATCCTAGACCCTACTTAAGCTAAACATGCAAATTTAGCACATCTGCATTCCTCTCCTCCCAAGGGAGGACATCCTAATATAGCCTGATGAAGAGAGTGGTTGTTTCTCTATGAAATACTAATATAAATTAGATCTAGGATTGTAATATGAATATAATGTTTGGTGCCCCATCTAGATAAGACACTTAACTCATAAGATCAACATTATTTACTAGCTAGCAGTGTAGAATAGGATTCTCACCATTGACAATCTAGTCAAGTGGGGAATGAATAACCCTAACCATTGTTCCCTCTAATAATCTTCTAAAGAATATTTCAATCATCTTTTTATGAAATGCACCTTCATCTTGTATATCTTGGATCTTCTACTTCAATGCTTTCTCGTAACAACCCCACTAGGTTTTACCAGAATAGAGTAATTTTTTAAATTAATTACACATATTCATGTAACAAATTCCATAATGAGAAATCTAACTAAATGATCTTTAACTAAATTTATTATTTTAGTTAACTCCACAAGGTTTATAGCTAACAAATTTAGCTAATGATCACCAAAATAATGATATAACAAATCGTGAATAATGTTGTATAGATAATAAATACTATATTTATTTCATTAAAATAGTAATATAATTTTAGCCATGGCTGATACATTACAACCACTATTATAGATGTACAAATAAATAAATAATACAATTTCATCAATAAAAAATATCTAAAATATAATAATACAATGATATAAATCTCCATAAAGCATGAGTCTCCATGACTCAAGAGTTTTTATGACTCAAGTAATAATTTGTAATCTCAAGTGTAGCCTCCAATGTAGTGCTCTTGCAGTGAGGGAGAGCATCATCCAAGTTCTTTTCAACACCAACCATGGATTATTGATCCCACATACTATCTCCCAGTAAGGGAATGGCCCTCCCTTCATGTATGGGTAGATAATGATGGTGAGGGAATCCAAAGTAACAAACTAGGACCCATATGCTATAATATAACTAATACATGATGTGTACCATAAATAAAACCATTATAACATGATATCGTACAAACATGCAAGCTATATCAAATACATGAAATTATAATTTTTAACTATAAACATTACTTTAGCTAAAGTTTTCAAATAGTTAATGATATCTAGGATCAGTCAATTTCATACACACCACTCAATCAGATTACACTTCATCTTACATTGATGGTGCTAATTAGTCTAGTAGAATCCATCCACTACTTATTTAGTGTCATAAATGTGAGATTTGTTTAAATTATATAATGACATAAAAACTAATAGATTCAATTGAAATATTCTTTATTAGTAGATATGCATATGCTAAGTATGGAAATATCAAATACATACATTTAGCCCATAAAATGTAATTCAATTAATCTAATATCATCTAGTTTATTATAGAATAATATATAGAATCATAAATAGTCCTCAATATAAACATACCATTTGGGTAAAAATTATATCTAGACTGTAAGTTACTCAATATCATAAAGTAACTTGAAATGTTATTTCATCCATGAAATAAAAAATTAATCACAGCTTATTTATATTCCATAAATATAATAAAATCTTGTCATAAAAAAAATTAATAAGATCTCTATTTAAACAATTAAATACCTAATTTTAAAGCTTCACCTAAACATGAAATACATAAAAAATCACTAATTTTAACCTGATGTATAATAATTTTTACCAGCATACAAGAAGTTATGTACATTTATTTATGGTATACCCATTCTTATATTTATAACATTTTCAACCAATCATATGTCTATACCGTGTATATATGTACTATTTTTAAACTCTCAGGTATACATATAAATTTTTATACAATCATAATCTAAGACTGTATAAGTTGTATCTATGTAGATAATCCATTTTCCATTATCTTAGAGTATCTCATATACTCTTGCTATACATTTAGGCTACAAAAAATTATCTCGATACCTTTAATATACTAGATAATTCCCCATTTAATTTTTTTGAATAAAAATGCACAAAATATATGTGATTAACAATTCAAACATAGCCAAAAAATGATTTACTAATTCATTATTTCAAAATACACAAATCATTCAATTCATAGTATTGTTCAATTTACTTGCATATAAAATGATCAAAGATTATATCCTCAGTCGACTATGTCCAAACATTGAGAATTTTTGTAACTTAGTCCTTGACCACTTATATATGCCTCATACAATATACTATTTAATTGCATTATTAATCATATTATAATCTATGTGAGGGTCTCACTCATAAACCAATCTAAATGTATGTAATACAAAGACATAATAATTATACTAATAAACTCAACCTTATTATTTACACTATCCATTAGATATTAAATAATAGGTTTAATTGATAATCATATAAATTAGCCTTATTTAATATACTATCCAAATCAAATTGGATAAATGCTAATTAATCCATATGGCTATGAATAATGTTAAATTAATCCTCTATCTAAGACTTATAATTGCCTCATACAAGTAATTATACAAACAAATACCCAAACATATAACATAACTTAGCCAAAATAATATTTTTCTTTTATATAAAAATCTATGGATATATGTAAATACACAAACAACTATTTATACTTATACTCGACTAAATATCTACCATTTGCATCATTACTTGGTTCAAGTCTTTATATGTGTATGGCTTGACCATAATTAACCCTAATTTTGTATATATATAGCTATGTATGCTATATAATTTTAGTAACGCAGACTAAGTATATAACCCATACCCATAATTCATATATTTGTGCAAAACCCATACACAAAATTTATTCAAAAACCCTAATCTTCAAATATATAGATACCTTCAATCACTTATAAAATCAGAACACATAGATTTCATTCAAAAATCCCTAGCCTTAATATACATACATACATACATGCATGCATACATACATACATACATACATACATATATATATATATATATATATATATATATATATATATATATATATATATATATATATATATATATATATATATATATATATATATATATCATTAGGCCATTAGTTTGAGTATATACATGTATGTGTATACAATATCTTAGACAATTAAATTTGTTATAAAAACCTATAACATCTTTACCCAAATTCCCAGCTAGGTGTATACACTGTCTAATCCCACATAACCAATACATAATTTTATCTATGTTTGAGCATTAATGTTATATCCCTAAACTAGTTCAACAACCAAAATTAAGTCCAAGTCCCTACCTAGTCTAGTTATTAATACCCTTAAATTAAATAACCATACAATAAATTCATAGGGATTACAAAATTAAAAGGAATTAATATAGAGCTTTCATAAAGATAATAAAACCATGGAAAAATCCTATAACTCTAACCATTCCACGTAGGGTTACTCTGGGTTGGATGTAGGGTTCTGTGGATGGTTGAGCCATCCAAAGGACCCTACATTTAGCCCATATTTTTTATAATTTCAAAAAAAATGAAACTAGTAAAACCTTTATCATTTCTGTTTCATAAATCCATTAAACTATAACACAAGAATTTAATGTACTTCACCAACCTATACAAGATGATTATAATGCCATGCCCTCACAAGCCTGCTTCCCTTATCTTTTATTCTTATCCATGTCCTTACTTTCCACCAATTTCTCCCCTTCACTTGGTAGATAAATAATGACTAAAATAATTCATGATGAGAATAACTCAACATATCTATAGTCTTCCACCATTTTCTCATGTAGACTCATTCCAAAATTGCATAATAGTTTTAATCAAAATTATTGTTAACTCGAGTCAATTGATATATTATAAACCATAATCATATCTAAAGTTTGAGTGATTAGTATAGTAATCATTTTATGCATGTAGTTTGAATTTACCAATACTAACATCAACTTGTCATAGTGCCCATGCAAATTGACTCTATTAAAAGTCTTCTAACATTATTATTCTATGAAATGTCAACTAAATGATGAGTCTACATAACACAATGACCAACATTAATGCATTCAACCTTCAAACTAGAAATTAACTTCCTAGGTTAAACAAATAACTATAGACATTAGTAAATATTCATCAAACACAATGATGTCTATATATTTTTTAAATAATGAAATTATCTATAAAAATTTTCATAGCATTATGTTTATTTCCTAATTACTAAGTCTTTATATAAGTCTTAAGTTAATAACATCAATCTCATTCGTTAATGCCTAACAAAGGACTATAATTCATTAATGTCTTTTTAGAGGTTTATGCAACTATTATAAACAATAATAGTAACCTTGTAAACATAAGTATTCACTTAATAAACCAATCAAGCTAAGTATTATAATCCATTTATTGCTATAAAAATGAGTCCAAACAAAACAATGTTAATAAAAACATTCACCTATTTACAATACAATAGTCAGTCACAGTAATATAGGTATAGATTCATTCAAATAACAAAGTAATAACATCAACAGCTATTTAGTGCAGTACATAACTAGATTAGTGAAGTTACACAATCAAACAACATTATCATAGAACAAAAATAATATCACAGTAGACATATATAACAAAAATCAAAACATACTACAACTATATAACTTAAGCAATAAGCACAAACATGTAATTTTATTATAGTGTGTGCATGGATTTCTAGTTTTTCTCTCTTTCATCCCCCAACACCTCTATATTCACCATCCTCTTTGATGATTCCCTCTCTCTATCACACTTTGAAGGATGGATCTATCCTATATTCACCTCACAAAAATGAAAGTAGTTAGCTCAAAACATTAAGAAATCCATAAAATATTATTGCATAAACTAACAAACATGATCATAATGTATAAAATATAAAAATACGACTATCTCAAAAAATAAATCATATAAATTAAGAAACATTTAATTGTCTCATAATCATCATATGACATAAAATTTAATTAACCATAGTTAATAGACTAACAACCATAATAATCCATAGATCAAATAGGTTATTTAGCTTAGAGAGAAATTAGGATGTAACATCCTTCCCCTTAAATTTGTTCATCATCTTGATGACACTTATCTAAATATAAGTTATAAATTTAAAACATTATTCAATAAAAAATAATATAATATTCCACAATGAATTAAAAAAACATATGTGGAAATAGTCTATAAAACTCATCATAGTCCTCCCAAGTGGCACTATTTTTAGAATATTGGTCCCACTAGACCTTGAAGTGTGACACTTCTCTATTACACAAACTAAGTTTTCAAGTGTCAATTATTATAATTAGTTCTACCATGACCACCTCAGGATCTAGAACCTACAAAGCATTCCAATCCAACACATGTAAAGGATCAGTAACATACTTTTTAAGATATGATACATAGAAGACATTATACAAAATATCTAGAGCTAGTGATAATGCAAACCTATACGATATAGGATTGACCACTTCCAAAACCTCAAAGAGTCCCACATATCTTGGTGAAAGTTTCACTAACTTCCCAAATTTAATCAATCTTTTCTTAGGATTAACTTGTAGAAATACTTTATCACCTATAGAAAATTGTCTTGTTACTATCTTTAGATTAGCATAAATATTTAGTCTATCATTGGCCTCAACCAACCTCTATCTAATTGTCCTAGATTATTCTTCCATTTATAAAAGCATCTCAGGTCCAAACACTGCTTTGTTTCTAACCTATCCTAACTGATTGGTGTTCTACACCTTCTTATGTATAATGCCTCAAAGGGATCCATCCTCAACATTGATTGGTATGATTTATTGTAATTAAAGTAAACCAATGGAAGGTACTACTTCCACTTGTATTATTAATCCATGTAATACATATGAAGGAGATATTTTAATACCTAGTTAACTCACTCTATTTTTCCATCAATGTTTAGGTGAGAAGTAGTGTTGAAATTCAACTGCATACCTAGAGCTAAATTTAGAGTCAACCAAAGTGTAGAAGTCATCCTTAGATCTTGATTTGAAATTATCTTCTCTGTAAGTCCATGTAATAAATACACTTATTTCATGAATCTCTTCACAAACATAGGTGCATTATCTATCAATTTTTTTGATATGAAGTGGGTTACCTTGGTTAGTTTTTCAACTACAACCAAGATCATATCATGTTAGTTTCATGATAATGAAAAACCTTGGACAAATTCCATGCTAATCACCTACCACTTCCATTCTGGTATATCATGTGGGTATGACAATCTAGTTGTATGTACATGTTCAAATTTCACATGTTGACATTCCAAACAATGAGACACAAAATCCACTGCATCTTTATTGATTCCTTTCTATAAATAGAGTTGTATTAGCTTAACCATGATTTTGGTTACTCTTGGATATCTTTAATATGTGGCATTGTGTAGTTCATTTATCACCATGCTCTTTAGATTCTGTCTATCAGACACATACATCCTAATGTTATACCCCAAAATACCATCACTCTCTATCTTGAATACTTTATACCAAGGATTTTGAGCATTCTTAGATAATGCTTTCTTGACCTCATCATAGAATTCATCTTCCAAAAATAATTTGATTACCTAATCATGGAAAGTACTCTTGATAGTAGTTATGACTATTATGTACCTTATATAGCTTAAACAATCAATTACTCTATTCTCCTTACCTTTGATATAATTAATATCAAAATCATAATTAGATAATAAATCTAACCATCATCTTTGATGAGAATTTAGGTTTAGTTGGGTGAATATTTACTTGAGTCCCAAGTTAATAATCTTGATCTCAAATGGTATCCCCCTTAGATAATGCCTCTAAATTTGTAAAGCATGCATAATTACCACAAGTTCCAAATCATGAGGGGCATAATTCACCTTATATGGCTTCAATTTCCTAGACTCATAAGATACAACTAAACCATCTTGCATAATAAATCCTCTAAGTCCTTCCCTAGATGCATCTATGATCACTAATAATTTACCATTAGGATCAATAACTCTTAGCACTAGTGCTAAAGTAAGCCTCATTTTCAACTCTTGAAAAGCTATCTCACACTTGTCTAACCAAACAAATTCTAATTCTTCCACTGAATAGAGGTAATTGGATTAGTTATCTTATAGAAAATTAGAATGAATTTTTTGTAATAACCCATTAATCCCATGAAACTACTTACTTCATGCATAATATTTAGCATTGGCCATTCCATTATGGCTCATATCTTCATTCGATATAATGAGATACATCCACAAAAATAATATGTCCCAAATACTACACTTTATTTTATAAAAATGCACACTTGGACAACTTTCCATATAATTTATGCTTTCACAAACACTAAAAACCTAGTTCTAGATGTGGTCGATGATCTTCCTCATCCTTGGAATAAATTATATCATATATAAAAACCAAAAAAATGATCTAGATAATCTCTAAACACACTATTCATAAGATTCATAATTTTTATAAGTGAATTTGTCAACCCAAATGATAAAAATGTGAACTCGTAATGCCCATATCAAGTTTTCAACACTATTTTTGGAATATCCTCTTCATGGGATCTCAACTGATGATACCTTGCTCTAAGATCAATCTTTGAAAATTTTATTTCCCCTTACATTTGATCAAAGAGATCATCAATACGTGGAAATGGATATATATTCTTGATCATTGCTTTATTTAACATCCTATATTCTATACATAGGTGAAGAGTACCATATGTATTCTTAATGAAGATAACTAGTGCAGACCATGGTGACACACTTGGTCAAATCAGCCCTTTCAACAACAAATCTTAAAGTTGACACTTTAACTCAACCAATTCAATGGTTTTGATTATATATAGTGCCTTAAACTATAGTTCAAATCCAAGTATAATATCAATCAAGAAATCAAATTTATGCTTGACTGGTAATGCTAGTAATACTTATGGAAACATGTGCTAAAAGTTCTTTAGAAAAGGATAATTGTCAATGGATGGTTCCTTATATTCATATATATCATTCATCTTAACAATAAATGCTTGAAATCCCTTCTTTTGAGCTTTCTTGAGTTGAATTACAAAAATCTACCTTAACTTCAACTCCTTTTCTTCACCCTAAATTTGTGTCTAATTTCTAAAATCATCTTAACACTCAACCTTCTTCAGGTAACCTTTAAATTTAGCTTTATGATTCATAGTCCAATTGACTCCTAGGATCACATCATATGTCCCTAAGAATATAACATAAATATTCACTACTTTAGTGAATTTAGGCAACCTAATTTTTGCTTCGACTAAATAATTATCAACTTTGACCTTAGACTCATTCTCATACTATACCAATCATGCATTTGATATAACTCCAACTTTTATAGACAATTTACTAAGCATTATATAAATAATGAAACATTTTGTAGTTCCCATGTCAATCAAAATAGAAATTGGATAATTGAACAAAATACTTGGTAATTCTATGGGTGAAGCTTAATACTTAGCCTGATGATTGTCAATAGATGCATGAATCCACTACTAAAATTTAACCTACTAAGGATCATAACCCTTGTTATTTGACCTACTTTGATTCTTGAACTGATTCTTGGAGTCTCCACTCCTTTACTTCTAGTTCTTATTTATGAAGTTTGGTTTAGAGCTTACAAACTTATTTTTAAACTTGTCTCTAACTTGGGAAAGAGATTTAAGTTTATGTTCTTACTTGATTGCCTTCTCAAAAACCTAATCCATGGTAGATGTCCCATGCACATATAATTCACAAAAAAAATTGGATTTTAATCTCATGATGAATTTTATGATCCTAAACCTCTCATTTGCCTAACACTAAGGTACATATTTAATAATCTTGGTGAATTGATCCAGGTATTCATTAATCTATAGGTCTCCTTGCTTAAGATTCTAAAAAATCTATAAGCTTATGATTAAAGTATAGTTATGGAATCCATCATAACATAAATAGTGTCATAAAATATTCCTAAGTGGTGCTGGTAGAGTTGAGTTTCATAAAGATCTTCTTGTTTACCCACCAAGTTGTTGCTTCACTAGCAAGCTGATAAGCTCCCCAGACTACTTCCATGACTTCAAAGTAATTCTGAATCTTGAAATATTTTTCCATCTCTATCATCCATGCTTTATCTCCATCTCCCAACATAGTTCCATCAAAATTAGGTGGATTTACCTTTTTCATGTCTCTTGCCAACTCTACAGCTACTCAAGATCTTACATCCTATTCCACTTCCTCATGCCTCTAATCTTAAGGATGTTCTTTCTTAATAAGATGATCTTTAGGTTTCTCCTAAGAATTCTCCTCTTCATGGCCATGAAATTCCTATTCTAGGGCCATAATGTGGTCCCTATTCTCTTACATGGTTGTAAGGATCTGATCTAACTTCACAACTTTCTCAATAGTGAATTGATTTGGATCAACTAGGTGATAGGTACTCAAAGTACCCTCACCTCTTAGTCTAGTGTGTACCATTATTCTTTTTGGTTAATAGGAGAATAATTTTTAATTATAAGATGCATTAAGTCCTAGAGTTTGAGCCTTTACTTTGATACCATAATGTAATAACCCCGCTAGATTTTACTAGAATAGAGTAATTTTTTTAAATTAATTACACATATTCATCTAACAGATTTCACCATGAGAAATATAATTAAGTGATATTTAACTAAATGTATTATTTTAATTAACCCCATAAGGTTTATATTTGATTTATTTATCTAATGATCACCAAGATAATGATATAACAAATCATGAATAATGTTTTATAAATAATAAAGACTAAATTTATTTCATTAAAGTAATAATATAATTTTAGCCACATTTGTTATAACATTATAGCCACTACTTTATATGTAAAAATAAATAAATATTATAGTTTCAACAATAAATAATATCTTAAATATAATAATGTAATGATATAAACTGCCATGGATCAGGAGTCTCTATGACTCAACTATCAATCTGTAATCTCAAGTGTAGTTTCTAGTGTAGTACTCCTACAAAAAGGGAGAGCATCATCTGAGTGATTTTCCATACCAACCATGGACCATTGATACCCTACACTATCTCCCAACAAGGTAATGAACCTCCCTTCATGAATGGGTATATAATGATGGTGTGGGAATCTATACTAACAAACTAGAACCCATGTGTTATAAGATAACTAATACATGATGTGTACCATAAAGAAATATATTTTAACATGATATCACAAAAACATGTAAATTATATCAAAAAAATTAAATGATAATGTTTAACCATAAATATTAATTTGGCCAAAGTTTCCAAATAGTTAATGATATCTAAGAGTCAATTTCATACACACCACTCAATCAGATTACACCTCATCTTACATTAATGTCACTAATTAAGCTAGTGGAATCCATCCATTGCTTATTTAGTGTCATAAATGTGAGATTTTGTTAAATTATATAATAACATAAAAACCAATAGATTCAATCATAATTTTCCCTATTAGCATATATAAATATGTTAAGTATGGAAATATCAAATACATACATTTAGTCTATCAAATATATTGCAATGAATCTAATAGCATCTAGTTTATTATAGAATAATAAACATAATCATAAATAGTCTTCAATATAAACTTACCATCAAAGTAAGAATTATATCTAGACTATATGTTACTCAATATCACAAATTAACTTGAAATGTTATTTCATCGACAAAACAAAACATTAATCATAACTTATTTATATTCCATAAACATAACAAAAACCTGTCATAAAATAAATTAATAAGATTTGTATTTAACTAATTAAATGCCTTATTTTAATTCTTCACCTAACCATTAAATGCACAATAAATCACCCATTTTACCCTACTATATAATAATGTTTACCATAATACAAACTTTACAAACATTTATTTATGGTATATCCATTCTTATATTTATAATACTGTCAACCAAACATATGTTTATATCATGTATATATGTACTATTTTGAAACTCTCATGTATACATATAAATTTTTATATAGCTATAATCTAAGAATGTATACATTATGCTCTAAGTACACAATCCACTTTCCATGATCTTAGAGTATCTCATATATTCTTAATATACATTTAGGCTACCATAAATTATCTCAATACCTTTAATAAACTAGATAATTCCCCATTAATTGTTTTGACTAAAAATGCACATAATATATGTAATTAATAATTTGAACATAACCAAACAATGATTTACCAATTCATTATTTTAAAATACACAAATCACTCAATTCATAGTACTATTTAAATTACTTGCATATAAAATGATCAAAGATTATATACTCAATCGACTATGTCCAAACATTGAGAATTCTATGATAACAAAACTTAGTCCTCGACCACCTCTATATGCCTAATACAACATATTATTTAATTTCATTCTTAGTACTATTATAATTTGTGTGAGGGTCTCACTCATAAACTAATCTAAATGTATGTAATAAACAAACATAACCACTATACTAATAAACTTAGCCTTTTTATTTACATAGTCCATTAGATATTACATGATAGTTTTCAATCCTCTGTCTAACACTTATAGTTGCCTCATACAAGTAATTATACAAATAAATACCTAGACATATAACATAACTCAGCTAAATCAATATTCACCTTTTATATAAAAATCTATGCATAAATCTAAATACACAGACAACTGTTTATACTTATTTTTGACTAGATATCTACCATTGGAATCATTACCTAGTTCAATTATTTATATGTGTATGGATTGACCATAATTAACCATAATTCCATATATATATATATATAGAGTTATGTATGTTACATATTTTTAGTAATAGAGACTAATATATAACACATACCCATAATTTATAAATCCATTCAAAACTAATACACCAAGAATTTATTCAAAAACTTCAAATTCTATATATATACCTTAAATCAATTATAAAACCAATACACATATTTCATTTGAAAATCCCTAACCTTAAAATATATATCTATATATATATATGTGTGTGTGTGTGTGTGTATTTATGTATGTACTTAGACTAATGGCTTGATGATGATGATGATGATGATGATGATGATGTGTGTGTGTGTGTGTGTGTGTGTGTGTGTGTGTGTGTGTGTGTGTGTGTGTGAGTGATCAAGCCATTAGTCTGAGTACATACATATATACATGTGTGTTTATATATAATTTATTACACAGACATATAACATCTTTACCCAAATTCCCAATTAGTTGTATACATAATTGAATCCCATATAACCAATATAGAATTGTATCTATAATTTAAAATTAATGTTATATCCCCAAACTAGTTCAATAACTAAAATTGAGTCCAAGTACCTACCCAATCTAGTTATAAATATCTATAAATGAAATAACCATACAATGAATTCATAGGGATTACAAAATCAAAAGGAATTAATATAGATCTTTCATAGAGCTAATATAACCATGGAAAAATCTTCCATCTCTAACCATCCCACTTAGGGTTACTCTAGGTCGGATGTAGAGTTCTGTGGATGGCTGAGCCATCCACATGGCCCTACATTCATCCCATAATTTTTATAATTTCAAAAATAATTGAAACCATTAAACCCTTTATCATTTATTTTCCATAAATCCATCAAACTATAACACAAGAATTTAAACTTCACCAACCTATAAATTATGATTATAATGCCAAAGAAGCTAGAATTATCTTCACTCAGCTTGAATACCCTTTATTATACTTCTTCCCAGTATTCCCACATATTCCATGCCCTCACAGGTTACTTCCCTTCTCTTTTATTCTTCTTCATTCCCTTACTTGCCACCAATTTCTCCCCTTTACTCAGTAGACAAATAATGACTAAAACAATGCATGATGAGAATAACTCAATAGATCTACAATTGACTACCATTTTATAATGTAGACCCATTCCAATGGTCAAAATTATTTTTAAATTGAGTTAATCAATAGATTATAAATCCTAATCATATCGATAGTCTGAGTGATTAGTACACTAATCATTTTATACATGTAGTTGACTTTAAAAATACTAACATCAACTTCTAATAATGCCCATACATATCAAATTTATTCAAATTCTTTTAACATTATAATTCCATTCAATGTCAACTAAATGACAAGTCTACATAACATAATGACCAACATCAATGTATTCAACCTTCAAACTATAATTTAACTTCCTAGGTTAAATAAATAACTATAGACTTTAGCAAAGATTCATCAAACACAATGATGTCTATATAATTGTTAAACAATGAAATTATCTTAAAACTTTGCATAACATTATATTTATTGCCTAAGCACTACGGATTTATATCAGTCTTAAGTTAATAACATCAATCTCATTTTACCATGCCAACTAAAGTCATTCATTAATGCCTAAAAAAGAACTATAACTCATTAATGTCTTTTTATAGGTTTATGCAACTATTATAAATGATAATAGAAACCTTATAAACATAAGTGATAACTTAATAAATCGATCAAGATAAGTAATGGAATCCATATATTATTATAAAAAAAGAGTCCAAATAAAACATTATTAATACAAACATTTAGCTATGTACAATATAGTGGTAAGTCATAATAAGTAGGTGCAAATTCATTTAAACAACTAAGAAATAACATCAACAACTATTTAATGTAGTACATAGCTAGATTAGTGAAATTATGCAATCAAACAATGTGATCATAAAACAACCACAAGATACCATCATACATATATAACATAAATCAAAACATAATACAATAATATAACTCAAACAATAATCATAAACATTCTATTATATTATGGTGTGTGCATGGGTTTCTAGTTTTTCTCTATGTCATCCCTTAGTGCCTCCATCTACACCATCATCTCTAATGATTTCCTCCCTCTGTCACACTCTAAGGGATGGATTTGTCTTGCATTCACCTCATAAAAATGAAGGTGGTTATCCTAAAACATTATGAAATCCATAAATACTAGTTTATACACTAACAAATATGATCATAATGGACATAATATAAAATTATAACTATCTAATAGTAAATAAATCATGTAAATTAAGAAACATATAAATATCTCATAATTATAATATGAAATAAAGATTAATTAAACATTATTTAATCAACTAACCATAATAATTTGTAGACCAAATAGGTTATTCAACTTAGAGAAAAATTAGGATGTCTATAAGATCTAGTAATTTAATGGAAACCACCTTGGGGTCTCCCTTCCCTAAACTTCTTGTAGTATTGACTCTATCACACTTCCTTTAGGACATCTAGAAATAAAGGAATGATTGTATATTTACAAATAGAACTAATTCTATGGGAATTATTTTTTGGTGTTTGTGATTCTTAATCTCAAATTGGAAATAGTTTCATATGAAGGATAAGGACAACTATTTCCCTATTAAGTCTTACATTTTTAGATGTTAAAAACTATTTTATATTGTTTAATTTCCTACGTCCATATAATCGAGATGATCAACCAAGTGGTCATGCCCCTTACTAGGTGGATGAAACTCAACTTTGATGGTGTTTCTAAAGGCAACCTGAGATATGATAGGGGTGGGTTCATCGAGGATCACAAATGGAAGGTGTTAGCTACATGTTTTGCACCATTAAGCCACAAATAAAACCATGTTACTAAAGCTATCTTATCCCTTTGGGTTTTTCAACTCACTTCTTGTGCCTGCATTTCTAAATTAATTATAAAGGGTGAATACCTTAATATACCAAATGCTTTATCAAGAAAAATCATTCCCTCCTGTTGGCCAAATTTGTCACACATATAAAACATTGCCTAGGTCTAGAGGGAGAAGCTGAGTAGAGTCTTAAGTGAAGGGTGATCCAATGGTGGAAAGAGTAGATAGATTTTAGGAGAAGATAAATTATCATTTGTAAGATTTTAAAACACTTTAAGCAAGCTTAAAGTGTGAATTTGGTGATCTTAGACAACCAGACCATCACAACACATATTGAAAGAATTAATGGGTCAATCTAGTTGTATATTTAATAAATCCACTTAGGAGGCCTCTCAAATCCAAAAGATTGCATAGACATGATGTATTTCATGTCTATATCATCCTTTATAAATTTCATATCTTGATGTCTTTTCTATCTCAAGATATAAATCTTCAAAGTTAAATCAATAGTTCAAGATATGTGTGGAGATTTCAAGTTAAAGCTATGTAACATAGAAACTTAAATTCAAATGTTTCAAGGATAAATACATGGCTAATAATTGTTCAAATTATAGAAGCTCAAGTCAAGATCCAATGACAAGTGGGTGATCAGTGATGTCAATGGGTCCAGATAGATTAATAGAGTGTGTTAAATCATGCAATTGAAAATCAATGGTGAGCACAAGGTCAAAAGGTTAGTGTATCCTAAGATTGAGTGTACAGTTGATAAGTGAAAAGATCTCAAGTACTCAAAAGGAGATCTTGTAGTATGTGTTAACTGACAAGGCCAGTGGGACCAAATAGATCAATGGTACATGATCCATTATAACAAAGAAGATCAATGGTGAGTGAAAGGTTAACTAGCTAATAAATCTTGGGAATGAATGAAAAGCTACCAAGTGTCATGACCACATCAACTATTAAATAAATCAATGGTACATGTTTGAGCCATGCAAAAGAATATTATTTATGCATGTAAGGTTAAGAAGTCAATGAGATTAGATCAAATGTGAGGCCACCACATGGCATAAATATGTGAAGCAAATGAAACTAATAATAGGATCTCAAAATGAATGTAGAGTTGATAATTGGCAAAACATCAGAAGCCTAGATCAAGATTGATGGTCGATATCAAAAGTCAAAGCCAGGAGATTTTGAGTAGAGGTCAAATATGATTTAGATCAAACTAAGATAAAATGTTTCAAATGGCATGTACCACCATTATATCTCATTCAAACATCATTAATTATATGTAGTTATGTAATCAAGGTTTTTAATGGTGAAGTTCTATCACCACTAAAGTTCAAATACAAGATAGGTTTGTTTAAACCCAGTATAGTATAAAACAAAGATATGTAACATGTGTATTTGCATCGATATAATGATTATACAAAACCAATAAATTAGATTAGTTTTCAATATGTAGTAAAGATACATATTCATGTTGAAGCAGATGTAGACATAAATGAGATATGGTGATGTGTCTCATCCTTCAACACAATTTTAGCTTCAACAAGTAGGTACATATATCCACTCAAAGTAGACTTAATCATGGCTCTATCAAGTGCATAAATATGAGATTTGTATCCTTATAGTAAAGGGAATTAATGTAGAGGATACCAAGAAGTATTCATGTGGTGGGGGTGGTTTCTTCTTGTAGTGGTCATGACCTTCATGATCCATTCTTCCATACCAAAATAGTCTCAATAGCATTAATACAATGAGGAACTCAAGAAGGGTTTAATGTAGAGGTTGTTGTGATTACATCTAGTAGTAATATCAGCCTTAATCATGATGACCCCTTTTCCATTTTAGGCATCCCTCCCCATGTCTCTCACCCATTTTACTATATATATAGGCTTCTAAGCATTGAAAATGATCCTTCAAGGTTGGTATGACTAGACTCTACTAGAATTTGTATTCATGCACCTCTTAGATTAATGAAAAAGACACTTGTAGTTATTTACCAATCTATGCTTAGTGTTTTGTATTTGTTTGATATTCAAAAGTGGTTTAATCTTCCCTTTTTAGGTCCAAGCTAAACCTAAGTGCTAACAAGCTTTCCTTATAGGTCATCTTGTGTGTCATAATGTTAATGTCTTAGGTTAGAGTATATTGTTGACTATTAGTGCCTTCAATTAGGCTTTACCCTCATTGCCCTCTAGCCAAATTCAATTAAATTAACTTCTATGTGAAGAAATTTTTATTGAAAACCATTATAGGCATTGTGTTAAGTCTATTCATAGTCCATTAGTGTGTCAAATTTTCAAGCCTATGAGTGGATACAATGAATTCATGGTAAATTACCACACTTAAAGTAGGTTTTCATTGATGCAAATCTTTTATTTTCATCCAAACCTATTTAGGTCTTAGGTGAGCACTATAATGAATAATCTGAGGATATAACCTCATTAAAAACCCTAGAGGTCTGACCTAGAATTAGGTAACCCATAACCTATGGTCATTCCCATGTTGAACTAGGTTTGAGAGTAGGACTTGAACAATTCTACTTTCAACTAGGGTGCAACTTAAGTCACCAATAGTTTCTAGCACACTCAGTGGGACCCAATTTCATATATTGAAGCAATTTTATAGCACATTCATATTTAGAATTAGTTTCAAGTAATCCTTGGTCCTTATCTCAAGGTATGTGGCATATTATTGTTCATGATTTCATTTATATTCACTTTTTCTAGGCTATGGCAGCCTCTAGAGAAGGATACTATCTTTACTCTCCTTATCAATATTTTCAAAATTATTCATATACATATTTTTATGATCCTCACCAGTAGTATGAGGACTTGTATCAATCATAAATGCAAGAGTATTACCTGATATTCCCTATGAATAGCTAATCCATCATAATATTTCCCCTTCTTAGTCCTATGATGGTCCCTCTTATTACCTAGATCATCAAGCCTTCTATGAGTCTTGTCTACCCCCTCTTCATCTTGGTTACCCTCCTTATCAATCATGGCAGCTGTATGACATTCTTGAATATCCTACTCATACCCCAAGCCATTCTATATATATCCTTAAAAAATATCTATTAGACTAGGAGAGAAATATGATAAACATTTATGCAATAAAGGGGTATGGATAGGAAATTTCAAAACATGTCATTAGAGGGGTTAAAAATATAGTGAAATAGGCAAAGGAGGAGTGGATGTCTTTAATTAAGAGAGGTTATTGTAGAAAAAATAGTGACATGATTGATATAGATGGACTCATCTACAAGATTGAGGAGAAGTTAGCAGCCCATGAAGGACAAAAAACACTTAATCACCCATCTTGTCTTCCCTCATTCATTCCATGTCAAATTCACATCAATCTTCCCATCATCACTCATAATACGTCACCAAATTAGTTTCAAAGTCACCATACTTCCCCCAACTCTTCTCAACCTTCCCCTCATGAAATTATATCTAATGGAGAGTCCAGGAGAAAAGGCAAGATTGTGTTGAAAGAGCCAACCATCATGAGCAATCAAGGTCTGATTTTCAAGCCTCCCTTGCTAGGAAAATTAAAGCTATAGATACACATTTATACCAATAATTAGTAGTTAAAAAGGCAACATCACCTCAACTACACATACCTCCTTTCATTTTTGAATCCATAATGCACACTATCTAGGAACACCATGAGCCTAAGTTTCCATTTTGGAGTAAAGTCATGCAGTCAAGAAAACCCAAAGATACTCAATCCCCACCTATCCCTCCTCAATAATCTAAGTCTTTTCCCTTATGTATATCCATCTAAAGTTATATATAGAATAAGGAGGAAGTAGTGATAGTTAAAGACATGCATCTAGATGAAAGAAATAAGGTATATATTTCATCTCTCTTAGAGTCACTCCAAGGATATTTTATGCCACTTATGGAAAGAGAACCCATTATTGAAGAGGTAACCATTCAAATTAAATTTTAACTTGTAGTTAATTATTATGATTTGGATGATCTTGAGGAGGAAATGGTTCTTGGGACACCTCTTCGTAAGAACAAACATCATTCATTCTTGCATGGGTCAAAAAAGATGAGTGGTAGGAACAAGTGCAAGTAGAAGACAAAATCCATGAAGAATTAGATGTGTCATAGAGGGTTGTTTTTCAAAATCTTCTTGATCACATACTAGTTATCCCACATCAAGATGCTTTTTAAGAACCTATAGAATTGACCATTGACGAGTGTAGCCCAGCCAGGGAAGATAAACATCAAGGTAATGACAAGGATTTTTGGCAGATATATATGGATATTTACAAATAATATCAATCTATTTAAGGTCTTACACATCCCATTGAAGATCTTAAAGACCAATTAGCTACTAAAGTTGGTGTTGTCACCAAATCTTATAACCTAGAAGAAGTTGTTCAAGCTTCTTCTTGATTTGGGCAACATGGGAACATTTCCAAGTATGTGGGTGTACCTATATTGTAAATGATCCTCTATATTTAATGGCTTGCTTCCTAAATGTATCTTAAAATTATATTATCTATACCAATTTATTACTTATAGGGAAAAGATTTAGATAATGCATGAGTTGAACCTACTCTAAATGAGGTGATGCATCAAATATTTAAATATCCTCTCTCAATATTAAACTCATTAACACACTAATAGACTATGAATAGAATAATGCAATGTCTAAAATTGTTTCCAATTAATAGTGCTTCACATAGAGTTTAATTTGATGGTCTTAGTTTGGAGGGTGATGAGGGTAAGGCTTGATTGAAATCACTTATAGTCAACTCTCCACTCTATACTAGAGACATCAACCTTAATACATGCTAGATGACATGAAAGAAAAGTTTATTAACACTTACGTTTAACTTGGACCTACAAAAGTAAGAAGATAACCAATTTTTGATATCAAACAAATAAAAAACACTAAGCACATATTAGTAAACAACTACAAAATGCTCTATTCATTACTCCAAGAGGTGCAGAATACAATTATTGGAAGAGTCTAGTTAGACCAACCTAAGAGATGCTTAAAAATATCTCAAAGGCTACAGTTATAAAAGGAAGAAAGAAAAGGGGGGAAATGGTGCCCAAAGGGGAATCAAATGATATCAACTCCCTTTGAACTGTAGTTATAACTGCCTTTGTATTTATGCTCATTCAAGCTTCCTAATTGATCCAAGTCACTTTAGCCTATTGCATAGTTACATTATTCCCTTATTAATTCTCCCTAACATTATAATTATGGGATCAAGTTGTTCCAAGCTATTTTATGGTATCAATTTATTTATGACTATCGGATCAATCTATTAGAGCTTGTCCTACTATTAATTTCTCTTCATTGGTTTATCATGGCATGAAAAAGTGGAGAGAAAGGTCCCTTTCAAGTAGTTAGTCCTGGAGATGAAACCATTGGGGTATACATGTATGCCTTCATGGTATCCTCTAAATTATAGATCTTATTCAAACTAGATCATGCTCAAACTCATCCCTATGTTCATAGGTCCACTATAGATGGAAAACCAATCTCAGACTATTTATTTTCCTATAGTTGTCATATGATGTAGACTTATATATTATATAGCCTCTTTCTTGAATCTAAATAGGTCCAAATAGACCCACTTTATCTCTATAATAATAGAGGATTCACCATATTCATAGATCCTCTTTAATAATGGTGAACATAGCTACAAAAATAACCCTTTATGATATAAAATAATGAACTAGAGGTCTATAATTGGCTTTAATAGTCGTACCTTATGTCATTGATCACCTTGGCTACCTTAGTGTGTCTCTTTAATGGAATTTACTTGAGATCCAATGATTATGGGATGACCCTATAGTACATGTTTTATTTGATCAAAAATGTGCCCTTTGTTTCAACTTTACCCATCATAAATGACTCAGACCAATCAAAATGTTCCAAACTATCTTTGTTCCCATTGGCCTAATAGATCTTCACTGACTTCTCTTAGACTATTAGATAAAAATGCATGAACTAAATTTATCCCTTGGTTTCCTACCATGAATATCATTTGACATGTTAACTTTCACTCATACTATTGGATCGAGATGTATGAGTGAATGCTTGCCATAGATCTCATTGGGCCCACTTTCCTATTAGTCAAGCTCATATTATTGGATCATTGATACAATTGGGCACTAATCATTAAATTTTATTAAACCCACCTCCTTGTCAGTTGATCTCATGTTTTTGGATCTCTACTTAGTTGATCCACACCATTAAATATTATCCAACCTGTATCTCTTTAAAGAGATTTAACCTAAGGACCTTTTAACTTATTTAACCCCAACACAAATGGTTAGATCTCATGTGTCAATATGAAAGATCATGCAAGACATTATATCTTGATTAAATTTTAACCTATTAAGAAATTTTGAACCCAAATAGTTACTTTACAGAGCTCAAACTTGACGTTAGCATGAACATCTTATGTTGTAGGTCCAAATTTAAATGCTCTTAACTTGAGCTAGGAAACTAGCATGGACTTCAATTTGTAAACCATGTTCATTCCATAAATAATCCCATGGTGCTATAATATTTTGGCTCATGAGTATTTTTGAGTTCCACTTACAAAATGCAAAAGAAAATGGATCAGTGTGTTTCTATGTGACATGCAGGACAACCTGACCCTTTAAACTTAATAAGCTAAACTTTAAAGGCTTATATCTCAAAATAAAAAACTCGTCAAGATATGAAACTTGTATAGAATGATCTTGTCACTAATGACATTGATAATTCATGGTATGATGGTCACATAAGGCTTTCTAAGCATATTTATAAAATTCCCAATTGAACTAGTCCATTCATTTCTGGATGGCATCCTAGTGATGGCCTGATTCACTTAGGCTTGTGTTTGAGCTACTAATTGATCTTTGAAAGCTAAAATGAAATTTTTGGGCCCTATGCAAACTCTTTCCATGATATTAACTACTCAGACACCTTCCATTTGCATCTATGACCCTAAAAACACCCCTATGACATCAAAAAACATAAGGACTAAGCTAGATTGTGACCAAAGCAAGAATGGCATATGAAATGACATCAAATGAGCTAAAACATACCCTATGACATTAATAAAATCCCTTATAAAATATTTTGGCTATAGGGAGTTGACCCATTTTGGCCTATGGTAAAAATTGTCAACATTCTTGGTGATTTCCCAATGGTGGTATGATTGTTATGCCATGACCAGTTGCCTAATCCTATCCATTGGGTTATAGAGTCACAAGTATATAGGTTTGAAAAATAAACTACCCTCTAAAAACACACAATAATGATATAAACTAATAATAATAATAAGACACAAAATATAAAAATACATGTGCTTCACAAGTACTTATGGAACACAACACAATAAGAAAGGAAACACACACCTAATCTAATATTTACAAAACTGACCTTTTGTTCTCAATAGCAGGGATTTAAATGTATCCCATTCATAGGGATAGGTATTTCTTCTCCATTCATCCTTACTAACTAAAAATATTTTCTTTGCTTACACTTGATGATGACATATGGTCCACTCCATAGGGTATCAAATTTGGTATGTCTCCCTAGTTTTGCTCTATCTTCATCCCATTTCAACATTATGTCACCTTCTTAAAATTATCTTAGAGTTGCCTTCTTATTGAAATACCTATTCTTTAGTACTTGGTGATGCTCCATATCTTGATAAACTTTATCTCAGGTCTCTTATAACTCCATTAATTCTGTCAATCTCACCTCCATTGGGGTATTCCCAAGAAACTCTAGTTTATGTGCTAATTTTAAGGTAGATAGCTCTTAAGAGATAGACAACCTATCTTCCCTTCCATAAAAAAGCACAAAATTAAAATTCCATGTTGACATCTTGGGAGTTATCCTATCATCCCATAAGGATATCTTCAATTTGGGGTGCCAAGCTCTTTGGTTATGCTCCAAGGTTCTCTTGATGATTTTGATCAAATTCTTGTTAGTTGATTCAGCCAACCCATTACCTTGATGGTAATAGTTGTATTAAGTGATTAATAATATTACATTATGATTTTCCCAATCAACTATCTTAACACCCATAAAATTAGTAGAATTATCTAAAATAATAGTAGGAGTTCCAAAACTTGTTATGATGCTCTCATAGAACTCCAAGATAGCATTCTCATTAGCTTCCTTCAATGCTACTACCTCAACCCATCTTGTAAAATAGTTAGTTGTTATGAGTATCCATTTATGATTAACACTTGATGGGGGATTTATCATACCAATAAAATCAAGACCCCATTACATTAAAGGTTGGTCTACTTGGATAAGCTTTAAAGGAACAACTGCAAGATTCTATTTTCCTACAAAGAAAGCACATTATCCACACCTTCTCACCCAAGCATGGAAATCCTTAAAGAGGCTAGACAAATAGTAGATAGCCCTCATGATCTTGGTAGATGTGATTCTTAAATATAAATGAACTCATGTTGTCCCATCATAAAACTTCTCAAGCAACACCCCAAACTAATCATTATTAATGTATCTCAATATCACACCATTGATGTCTCTCCTAAAAATAAAACCATCCACAAGACAAAAGGGAATATATTTCAATCTAAAATATCTCCTTTGATATCTACTCATATTATTATGATAATCACCATTTTAAGGAAATCTTATCACATCTTGTGTCCAACTTTGTGGAGGCAATGAACTAGCTGATTGGGAAAAATCATGATTGGCTAGAGCCTCTTCCTTTAACTCATGATGATCTGAAGCTAGATGTTCACAAAGGCCTTTACTCCTTATCATTTTTTTTCACTTTGATATTAACATCATATTCCATTACCTTAGTGATTCACCCTACCCTCTTTTCACTAAGATCTTTGCTCAAAATAAACTTTTTGGTGCTAGGATGAGAGACTATAACATGAATCTTATTATTTAGAACCATAGGTCTAAAATTCTTTAGTCCCCTTACAATAGCAAGGACTTATTTCTCTATAAAGGTGTACTTGACTTCATAATATTCTAAATCTTAAATAGAGAATGCAAATGGATACTCCACACCCTCATCATTCTTTTGCATCAGCATGGTTGATATAGTATCAAGGTTGGAAAATAAATACAACATAAAGATTTTAGTAAAATTAGGACTCACAAGAGTAGGGGATTTTACAATTACTTTATTTATGGCTTCAAAACTGATCTTACCCTCTTTGGTCCAAGAAAAGACTTGGTTCTTCCTAAGCATAGTTGTGATAGGTTTCACCAAAGATGCAAAACAAGGTATGAATCTCCTTACAAAATTTATCTTGCCTAAAAAAATATGAAGAAATTTCTTATGCAAGGGAAATGATAATCCTAGAATAGCCTCTATTCTTTTAGGATCAATAGTCAAACCATCCTTGGAAATGATATGTCCTAAGAGCTTACCTTCATGCATAGTAAAGATGCACTTCTTTGGATTAAGATATACTTGATATTGCCTACATATTTCAAACACTTATCTCAAGTTTTGCATGTGTTCATTAAAATATTTAGAAAACATTGTTATGTCATCTAGATAAACCAATAACATATTATTGATCAAACCTTTAAAATCCATGTCCATTACTATTTGAAATATGGCACCAGCATTGGATAGACCAAAGGGCATCTTCTTATAAGTAAAATTCCCCCATTTAGTAGTGAAGGTTATCTTAAACTGATTATCCTCATAGACCAAAATTTGATTGTAGCCTGAATATCCATCTAGAAGAAATAAAAATTAAAAACCTAAAACCATTTGACTAATTTGGTCCATTAAGGGTAGGGGATAGTGATCTTTGAGTGGCACTCTATTAAGATCTCTAAAGTCTAAACAAAGTCTTATATCCCCATTATTATTTCTAATAGACATAAGGTTATCTACCCATGTTGAATGCTTGATGGGGAAGATTATCTCATATTCAAGGAGTTTGGTAAGCTTTAACCTCACGAGTTGCTCAACCTTGGGGTTGATGGGTCTTTGCTTCTATTTAATCAGTTTAAATCCAAGTTCAAACTCAATGGTATGGTGTACTAGGATAGTATCAAATCCTTTGAGGTCATTATATTCCCAATCAAATACATCATGAAACTCTCTACATAGCTTCATGAATGCATACTTCTCTAATATAGAACATACCTTGCCTAGTTAAGGAGTTTGTCCTTGAAGATCAAGACTCTTTCATAATTCTCCTCTTATATAGACATACTTAATTTCTCCTTATTTTTTTTATCATTCTCATTGAAGATAATTTCTAAGGTTAACAAACCCCTAGGTATCTTATTGGTTCTTATTTGCACAATTTGATCAACCAATTGTTCTTGGATCCTCCTTTGATTCCTTGAATAAAACTTAGCCTCATTTTGAAAGAAGCATGTAATGTTTTTGTCACTATAAAACATTTTCCAAGACACTTCATTATCAGGTACATAAGATCTAATAATGACCTTAATATGATATTGTTTAGCCTCCTCTTTTATGGTAGTTGGAGTATCAAATTGAGCTCCTATAGCAGCTAGTCTATCAGCATGACTATTTTTTTCCCTTGGGACTAATTTTATATTGAATGCATTGAAAAATTTAATAAAATACCATACCCCATGCTTGTATGAATTAATAAAAGGGTTCTTGATAGAAACCACATTCCTCACCTAATACATAACCAATTCACTATCTCCATATACTTGCAATTTCTTTATTCCTTTTTTCCTTACCCATTAAAGGCCATGAATTAAACCTTCATACTCAGCCACATTACAAGTAAAACTAAAATGAAATATATATGAAGCATAATACTATTATTTATATGGGGATACCAACATTAAAATAGCCCCTATACTAAATTTACTTCTTGAACCATCAAAAAACATCTTCCACAACTCATCATCTTTACCTTCTTCCTTGGCAAGTAGAGGTGTTGGTACTCCTTCATGTATATAATACACTCCTAAATTAGTTTCCTCCACAAAATCATATGGATCATACTCATAGGTATTAGTTTCATATTCACAAAGAAACAAATCTAAAATACCCTCAAGCTTGGAATAAGTGCCATCATCTACAATAGAGTCATTTTATTCACAATCCATGTTGTCACCAAATCTTGCACCCTAGAAGAAGTTATTCAGGCTTAGTCTAAATTTGGGAAACATGGAAACATTTCTAAGTATGTGGGTGTACCTATATGATAAATGAGCCTCTAGGTTTAAGGGCTATCTCCCTGAATATATCATGCAATGTTTGTTACATAAGCTACTACTTATTTATGGGGAAAAAGAGTTAGAAAATGCATAAATTAAACCTACTCTAAAGAAGGTGATGCACCAAGAATATATTCCACATGACCATCATATTTTCTACCACAATGAAACAAAGTATACAAGTTGGTCTCTTAGTCGCAATGGGTTCTAACATGAGTATTTCAATATAGAGGTGAGGTGTGAGTAGTAATACAAAGTAAATGAGCTAGAAGGTAGATTTCACACTCCAATAATAAGCATATACTTGAAGAGACTTTACACATTAGAGTACACTTTATATAACCTATTATATTAAGAACTCTTGCTCATACATGAAAGGATAAGGTAAGGATAGAGATTTTTTCACTTCCCATCACCATACATCACTTACAGACTTAGAAAATTATTCAAAACTTAGAAAAAAAACTTGTATTAATGTTCAAAGGGAAAATATAGCATTGATTAAGTAGGGCTTCACCAAACATGGTGTGGAAATTCTCTACAATAACTCAAGATATATACTTATAGAAGAAAGGTTACAAGAGAAAAGGGGCCTTGGTATTCAAAATGAGAATTAATCAGTTCAAATTTTTCAACCATAGTTACAATTACTTATGCAAAATATACTCTAGTTTGATTTATCCTCATTACTTTTAGTTGCTACATAGTTAAAATATTATTTCTATGATCCTTCTTGATGGTTATAATAATGGAATCAATCATTTTTATTAGGCTCTAGCATTAATATAGTTAGAATAACTTGATCAATTTGTTAGGGCCTTGTCCTGATGCTAAACCACTCCAAACTAGGTTATCACAATGTGTATAGTGGAGGGATATGATCCCTTTTAGGCAATTAGTCTCAAAGATGAAACCATTTGAGTCTACGTGTCTACTCTAGTAGAATATTTTAAAACATTTGGCTTTGGCTCTAACTAAACCATGCTCGAGCTTGGCTTCATACATTTTTCTTACTTTGCCCCATTGAAACTACTTGTCAACCTTTGCTCAGATTGGCTATCAAAATCTAGCATGGATCATTGACATATTGACTCTCATTCACTCCATTTGATCTTATACGTACAAACAATCATGAGCCCTCAGATCCACCTTTGAATTATCAACCTTGTCCCTATTGGTTCCACTTAGTAAATACACATTAATCCACAAGATCTTGTTGTCAATCTATAGCTTCATTCACTTGTGTCATGTTTTGACCCCTCAAGTTCTTTGACTATTTGACTGATCTCACTTTGTTGGATTGAGATGTACAATTAAGTGAGGACTGTTGATATCATTAGGACCCACTATTTGAAACCTAATGGCTACTTCATGATCTTAAAATTGATAGTCTATAAGATCTCATTTGACATTCACATGATCGTCATTTACAGTTACATGACCATCAAATTTAAGCTCAAAAGGATTATCTTTCTCTACCTTTTAATTTAAATTTCATACAACCCTCATTCATCATTCTATAGAATGTGACTGAATTCCTATAGACTATCAAATTTAAACACAAGTATATTTTTGCATGAGCTTTAACTTGGCATTTTCTTAAACATCTTATGTTTTTGACCAACTTTGAAAGCATGGATCTTGAAGCATAATAAATATAGAGGTCCCAAATTTTTAGGAGATGATATTATTACCAAAAATGACAAACACATTTAATTTGATGGTCTTGGGAGCTTATAAAGTGAAGATATTCAAATTTTAATACGGTTGGTTCAAAACTACTTCTACATGGCATCCCACAATGGCCAAACTCAAATGACTAAGGGAAACTTAGAATAAATGCTTGGGAGCCCAATTATGTATATGTATAAATCTATTTGTAAGATAATTCCTTTAGGTTTTATATGAGACACTTTTCCTGGAGGAATTCATTTACCATATCCTTGCCTTGAACAATTCTTATGGATAAAATGTTTGGGCATATTCATGACTTCAAGATCTTTGTCTCTAGAAAAGTACCCTTTAGAAACCTTAAAAAGTTTCCTTCAAAACTCTAACTAGATCCACCTAACTATATAAATATCCTTCAGTCTTTTATTATTGGACCCTCTGGTGAAGAAAAAGTGCCCTTTGGTAAAGTTGCACTGGACCTTTGGCAAAGGAAAGCACCCTTTAGAAAAAGTGTTTGGGACACGTTATTTCAAAAGTGCCTTTCAAAAATATTGAAGTGGACCATTTTCCATAGAAACTACCCTTCAAAAAAGTTGAGGAGGACATTTTATTGAAAAAGTGCCCTTTAGGAGAAGTGTATTGGGCCACTTTCTTGTAATATACCCTTAGAACCTTTGAAAAGTGTCCTTCAAAGAAATTAACCTTTGGGGACACTAATTCAAACAAAATGTCTAAAACAATTCTTGACACTTAGCTAAAAACCCTAAAATAAAAGTCTTGAAAGAATTAAGCCTTGTATATTTGTTGTGGGATTTGTGTGTAAACTTCCTCTGAAGGAAATCTGAATGCTTCAAATACTTGGCCAAAAGTTGAATAAAACTTCCAAGTGCCACCTTAGGCTTTTTTGGACCTAGTCTTACAACTACTCAACACCATGAAAATATGATACTTACATATATGATCAAAATGATTCTTAAGACACCAAAAGATATCATGACTAGGCTAGGCCATGACCCACTTAAAATTTCATATTAAATAACATCAAACAAATCCACAGCATACCCTATGACATTATAAAAAGCCCCTATACAAGATTTTGACTATAGGGGTGTTGGCCCATTTTGGGTTGTAAGGGAAAATGGTCAACATATTTGGTGATTTTCCAAGGGTGGTATGCTTGCTATTCCATGACTAATTTATTAATCCTATCCATTTGGATATGGAGTCACAAGTATATAGTCTAGACATACAAAAAGCCTTAAAATAATACATAAAACATAAAGGAACACAAAAAGAGGAAACATAAAGGATGAGAAACAACATGTGCTTCAAGGGCACTTATTATAACACAACACACATAACAAATGAAACACATACCTAATCTTATATTTATAAGACTGACCCCTAGAGGTGAAACATTTAATCATACCTTAACCAGAGTCAAAACTGGTTCTCTTGGCATCTTTATCACTCCATGAAAGCAACCTAGTATGAAGGGCTTGCTCATCACTAATTACTTGCACATGTAGGTGATAAAGAAGCCTATCATATTTGAATATTTTTAGGTCTATAATTTAAATATTTGAGACCTTTATAGATGATATTTTTTTATCTACATGAGCTTTGGTTGGAGCTACAATCCTCTTGATCACTACCACATCTGATATACATTATTTATTCTATAGAATAGGGATGATGGCAGCTACCTCAACCTTTTTGTATTATTTTAGAGGATATACTTAGTGCTTAGGATTATCAAGTTCCTCTTCCTTAGGATCCAAGCCCTTTGAACATGGCTCAATACTAGATGACTCTCCCAACTACCTTTTAGGCACAACAACTTCTACCTCGACCTCATTGGGTCCCTCTAGAACTGTAGGCTTTTGATTAGTAGATTGATGTCCATATTCTTTAACAACATGCCATTTACTTTCATGATTTATAGATCACTCAAGATCATGCTCGTTAATTTCATCAATAACACATTATTCATACACTTTTTGGGATAAGAAGTAATGTCACTAATTTTGTCAAATTCTTGACATATGGCCTCAAATCTTAGCCATAAGTCATTCACTTTTTCCTCATGAGTGTCATTATATAGAGCATATTCATCAATAAAATAAATAAAAACATCATTTTCCCCATTATGGTGCCTAATTAGATCCACCAATTTAGGATCATCATACTCATAGATCATATAATTACCTTCAGTAGCATAGGAATGTTTGGTACTAACTTCATCTCCTTCAAATGGCTCCTCATGCATGATGTAAGTGCCAAGGTCAGTTTATTCAAATCATGTGTAAGGGTCATGTACATATGCATCTACACCATACTCATCCAATAAAAAATAAAAAATTCCTTCAATCTTGGAAATTCCCTCATCCATATTAGGTTCTTCCCTCTCATCGACAACACAATTTAAGTCATAAACTTGTCTTAATGTAAGGTTCTATGTGAAACTTTACAAAATGTTATGTTCTAATTGTCACCTTGGTCCCATACCTTGTCCTAAAGGCCAAGAAAGACCAATAAAATTAAATATATCCACCAATCTTAGTAGTAAAGTCCCTTGATAGGCATATTGCAAAGTGGGTTAGGAGGTCAACAACAACTATGTCTTACAAGATAAGAAAGCTAGGATAGTCATGTGGGAAAACCTTCAAAATTTTTATCAGTAATATGGTTTTGGTAGGGGTATAATCTAGCTGCAAAACTCTTTTACTAAGAGTCTCATACTTCAATCCCAATTTATTAGCTACTATTTTAGACATGACTGAAGTTGAAACTCCATTATCCACTATGTAATTATGGATCAGATTGTCACCTACTATGAGAGTGAGATAGAATGGTGGAGGTTTATTAGCCCTAGTGGATGGTTAAAAAATGGTACTAGGGACACTTTCAAGGATATCAAAGTTGTTTCCAGGGTCCAAATAACATGAATGAAATGGTCAAGTGATCACATGAGATGAAGCTAGTGCACACCACAAAGAAGCTAAAGCAAAGTGAAAACACTGGAAGAGATAATTTGCAAAAGATAAATAGGAGCAAAACCCAATATTCAATTAACTTAAGATAGCCAAAGTGAAAAATACATATAAGAGAGCATGTAAGTAACTCTTCCACAAAAGGTGGTCAAAGCACCCCAAGAATAGACTGTAACTCCTCCATGAAAGGTGGTGACAAGGTGCTAAGAATAGAGAAGTAACTCCCATACCCAAAATAGCTAGTCAAAGGAGTTACTTATGACATTCTTATGACACTTATGACACATTTATGACACACATCTCCACATAAGCTAGCCTATCCCATGAATGTAGGAAAATTACATGTATGCACAAATATATAATATTCCCTAATTAAATAATAGGGAAAAAAAAAAACCTACACTAACACCCCCCCATAAGCACAGCTTAGGTGGGCAGTGTGGAAATATAAAATGGGTCCCGACAACTAGGCCTGATGAGGTACCCATGTACAAATGCAATCTCCCATAAGATAGAGAAAAGGAGAAAACCCATAGGAAAAAACTCCCCCCCAAAAGAGAGACATAAAAGAAATGAAGAGGCTAGTGCCCCCCCCAAAGATGATGATGCTATAGATGTGGATTGCACCCCTAGAAGAGCTCGTAGATGAATGAACTTGCTCTTGGTGAAAGGTTTGGTGAAGATGTCTATAACCTACTCTAAAGACTGAAAAAATATCAAGTCAATGACCTAACTATGAGTAAGCTCCCAAATGAAATACATGTGAATCTCTATGTGCTTGGTCCATTGGTGTTGAACTGGATTCCTACAAATCTGAATGGTACTCTAGTTGTCACAATAAATAATGGTGGGTAGCCTGATAGGAATGCCAAACTCAAAAAGTATCCCCTGAAGCCAAATAACCTCAGTAGCTACATTAACAGCTCCCCTATACTCTACCTCTATGGATGATATAGCAACAGCATTTTGCTTTTTGCTAGACCAACTGATAGGACTAGAACCTAGAGAGAAACTGTAACCAGAAGTGGACTTGTGAGTTTGTGAATTGCCAGTCCAGTCTGAATTTGTATACCCAATCAAGTCAGCCTTTATGCCAAATATGTAATGAATCCCATATCTATGTGAACCCTGTATGTAATGAAAGATCCTCTTAGCTGCTTTCCAATACAGCTCATGAGGTTCCTGCATAAATTTGGAGACAAGTCCCACTGCCTATGATATGTTAGGCCTGTTGTGAGTCAAGTAGATGAGACTACCAACAAGTTGTCGATACCGAGTGGCATCAACTAATGGTGAATAATAGTCAGCCTCAAGCTTGACTCCTGATAGAAAGGGAGTCAAAGATGGCTTCCAATCAGCCATGTGAAACTGAGACAATAAATCAAGAGCATACTTAGGTTGTGCAAGAGAAATCCCTGAATCTGACTATGAGATCTCGATGCCAAGGAAGTAGTGCAACAAACCCAAGTCTATCATGTCAAATCTATCCAGGAGGGATGCCTTCACTACTGTAATAGCTGATGAAGAACTCTTGGTGATCAAAAGGTCATCAACATATAGAACCAAAATCAGAAGCGAATCATCCTACTGCAAGAAGTAGACATTAGGGTCAGAATGGCACCTAGTGAAACCCGTTGTGAGAAGGAAGGAATCCATCTTGGCATACCAAGCCTGATGGGCCTATTTGAGGCCATAGATAGATTTCCTAAGTCTGCATACTAAGGAAGAATATTAAACAAATCCTGGCAGTTGCTCCATATAGATCTCCTCCTCTAGGTCTTCGTGAAGAAAGGCACTCTTCACATCCATCCGGTGCACATCCCAACCATGTGCTGCGGCAATAGCCAAGGTGAGTCAGATAGAAGTCATCTTTGCAACAGGTGAAAAGGTCTCTGAGTAGTCAATGCCTGCCACTTGTGAGAAACCCTTGGTGACCAGTCATGCTTTGTACTTATCAACTGACCCATCTACTGCAAACATGGTCTGATATATCCACCTACATTGAACCATCTTCCTTCCCTTAGGAAGTGAAGTCAATTCCCAAGTGTGATTTTTAATTAAAGAAGAATATTCTTCCTCCATAGCATTATCCCACCCAGGTACCCCCGATGCCTCTCGAAAAGTCTATGGATCCAAAACTGAAGCAAAGAAGGCATGTGGATGTCTTTGATAATCCCCCCTAGTGCGTCTGTCATCTACAGGATATCCTGCCCAAGTACTAGCACTCTCAAGTGTCTTTCTAACCCAAAGTGGCCCAAAAGTGGGTGAGTCAGGCACTAACTCCTCGTCCTCTAATTGACTAGAGGTGGATGACTCTGCATCACTATCATCACTGTCTAAACTCAAAGAAGAAGAAGATGTCTCTGGCTCAAGAACCTGCTATGGCTGATCTGAATCTAAGGAATCTTCATGAAGAAGTAGATTCGATGAGGGAGAAGAAGTGTCAAGTGTTGAGTCTCTAAGACTCTCCTGAATGTGGACACTTCTCTCAATGAATAACTCATGAGTGGTCAGATCTAGAAAGTGATACCCCTTAACACAATCCAGATATCTTATAAAGATGCAAGGCTTGGACTGACGTTCCATAGCTTTGTATTTCTTCTTTGGTATGCGGGCCATGGCTAGGGATCTAAAAACCCTAAGGTGCTCAACATTAAGTTTCCTTTTATGCCAAGCTTCAAAGGGTGTTATCCCTTTCAAAGCTTTGTGAGGAACCCTGTTTTGAATGTAGCAAGCACAATTGATGGCTTCAGCCTAGTACTGTGGTGCTAAGGATTTGGAGTGAATCATATAGCTACCCATCTCTTTTAAGAACCTATTTTTGCATTCTACAACCCCATTCTATGAAGGACTGTAAGTGACTTTGCACTACAAATCAGTCCCTTCTATGGTGCAAAACTACTCAAACCTGTTGCTGACATACTCCCCTCCATTATCATTTCGAAGAACCTTGATGGATTTCTCACTCTATTTCTCAATAAGAGCCTTGAAGTCTAGAAAATTTTCAAACACTTCAGACTTTTGTTTGAGAAAATATATCCAAGTGTACCTAGAGAAATCATCAATGAAAGTGAGGATGTACTTGGCCCTTGTGAAAGATGGTTTGGGAAAGGGTCCCGATACATCACTGTGGACTAACTCAAAAGGTTGTGAAGCACTCCAAGCTTTGCCTTTGTCAAATTTTGCTTCGGGATGCTTCCCAAGGGAGCACCCGTCGCAAAGTCCTTTTGAGAATTGGACACAAGGCAAGCCAATGACCATGTCATGTTTGCAAAGTTGCTCAAGGTAGCGGTGGTTAAGGTGGCCAAACTGCTCATGCCATAATTTGCTAACTCCATCTGAATGAGTCAGCAATGCTTTTGGAGAAGAATCAGGTGAAAAATGTGAGGTGTGTAACCTTGCTTGGTGATCTGCCCTACCCACTGCCACTGTAGTATCACTATGCAACTCCCTGATAGCCACTAAATCTGGTGAAAACTCAACTCTCATGCCCCAACCAATGTGAGTGATTTGGTACGCTGATAGGAGATTGGTTGAAAGAGAAGGAACACTTAGAACATTATTGAATTTTCCTCCTTCCATTTCAACTGACCCTCTCCTTGCAATGAAAATTGATGTGTCATCAACCAAACTAATTGAAGTCATGCTACAAGGCTCTAAAGATGAAAACTCAACTAGGGAAGAGCCCATGTGTTGAGAAGCACCTAATTCAATGACCCATGAAGATGTAGAAGCTGTTGTAGCTACAAGGACCTTTCCCTTTTCTTTCTCCTTACCCTTGCCTTTTGCCTTAGTAGAATCTTGGGTAGATGAATTCTACTTGATGGACTCAGGGACACCTATGTTGTGCTTCTCTAGAAGATGAGTTAGGTGATCTATTTGTTTCTTCATGCATTTGTGTTCATCATGCCCTATCTTTTTACAATAGGCACACTTAACCTTCTCCTTATTAGGCTTAGTATTGGAGGAGTAAGACTCAGTGTTGTTTTTGGCAGGATTGTTATTTTCTTTCTTCTTCTCCTTTGTTGAAGTCTTATCCTTACCATTTCTAGCTATCAAAGCTTGGGGTTGAGTAGACTTGATTGTGCCCATTTTAATTAGCTTATCTTGCTCCCTAGTCAAGTCGGCAATGAATGAATCCAAAAAAGGCATTTTCCATGTAGTACCAAGGGCACTTTTTGTGGCATGGAAAGTGGAGACAAAGACTGAATAGCTTGGACCTAACTTTGCGAGAATAGAAAGGATGAGTTGATCATCTTTCTTCTCTATCCCAAATTCTTTCAATTGTAATCTAAGGGCCTTAAACTTAGTGAAGAAGTCATGTAGGGTGTCAAAGTTGCTAGGACTTAGACTTATGAGTTCATTTTCGAGCTCATGACCTCTCATCTCATCAAGCTTTCCAAATAAGGTTTCTAGGTTGTCCCATATGTATTTGGGAGTCTTGGAGGTTTCTAAATGGAAGAGAAGTTTTGATGACACTAACAAGCTCAGTAATCCATATGCTTCATCACGACGATTTTACCACTTGACCTTTTCAGCATCAATGCTGGATTCTACTTTAGTACCCATAGTGATCCTATACAACCCTTTACTTCTAAGAATAATTGACATTTTAACCTTCCATTCATGATAGTTGAAGGGTGTTAGAATTTTAAGTTGAAAAGAATCTATTTTAAGCTGAATTTAGGTGAAGTTGTGTTAATTGAAAGTTGTGAAATTATGTAGAAAGGAGAATGAAAGCAAAGATTGCAAGTGTTGAAAAGCAATCACACCCCCATGAAATGTTGATCCCCCCTCTAAATGTGAAAGTGCATGCTCAAAAGACATCAGGCTCATCTGAGAATGCTTCTTAGAGCAATTAGTGCAAGACTTTAAGCAAACAAGACGTTAGACTCAGCCGAAAATGCATCTTGGGAGACCCAAATTTTTGGCACTTTATAAATTAGTGAATTTTTGAAAATTATCTAGCCTAAGTTGTGGAAAATTGAAAAAAAATCATTTTTTCAAAAGATGGCACTCGAATCCGAGCTACCGTTTGCAAGATTTTAAATTTTTAATTTCCCATAAACTAGTAATTTTGCAAAAAAAATGGCACTAAAACATTAAAAAAAATACCTATTTTGAGAGAGAAAGTGGCCTTCCAACCACTCGTTACACTTGGCATGAAGTGAAGAATGAATTGGTTTAGTATTTTTAGGGGGATTCAATCCCCTACCAATCCAGGACTTAACTTCGTCTCGTCAAGCAAAGATACAAGTTTTTTTTTTTTAACTTTAAATTGCCTTCAATGCTATTTTCTCAAAAATAACTTAATTCATAAAATCATAAAATCTGATCTTAGAATATAAAGATAATTCAAATGAGAAATAAATAGCATAAAGTCAAATTGCGTTGGATTTGAAGTGGACCCACCAAAGAGAAGCACCGAAAATGAATCGCCCAAACCCTAACTTCTTTTGCTGGCATTTTTTTTGATATTGGGCACTACCAAAGGAGAAATGCAGGGCTAAGATGAATCAGGACGTTTGCTGGGAGGTTGAGGAAGGTTGTGAGCAGCTACCAAAGACTTGCAGATTGAGAACACGCAGGGTTTTATATCGCTGAAGGGACGTTTTTTCAGTCAGAGCCTTAAAAAATGTCTCTCATAGATCTGAGGCTGCATGTAGAGGCCAAAAAAACTCTTTCCAAGGGTTTGCAACTGGTCAAAGTGCCTTTTACTCCATTTCAGGGCTAAAACAGAAATTATGGGGCACCAACTTCCACCAAAGAGCAAAAAACGTGATATGATTTTTCTATTGGTCTACAAGATGTTGGAAGAGTCGTGGAGATCCTTCACACAGCTGAGAAACTCTACAAATGAGTCATTGAAACCTCCTTGGTAACCAACAAATGGATTTGTCCTAACAAATAACGAGAACCACAACCAAACCAACAAAAAACAATACCACAAAGGCAGTCCACAGGAAAGATAAATGCAACACAAGAAATGATATTGAAAGGCTTTTTCAGATCAGATCTGGAAATTAAAAAAAGAACATAAAGAGAACTCTACTCCTCACATTTTCAAAATAAACTAATAGCATAACCAGACACATGATTACCGGGGTGAAACTGATACCATATCAGAGTTGTTGCCAAGGTCCGAATAATGCGAATGCAATGGTCAAGTGATCACACGAGATGAAACTGGTGCACACCACAAATTAGATAAAGCAAAGTGAAAACACTGAAAGAGATAATTTGCAAAAGATAAATAGGAGCAAAACCCAATATTTGATTAACTTAAGATGGCCAAAGTGAAGAATACATATAGGAGAGCATGTAAGTAACTCCTCCACAAAAGGTGGTCAAAGCACCCCAAGAATAGACTGTAACTCCTCCATGAAAGGTGGTGACAAGGTGCTAAGAATAGAGAAGTAACTCCCATACCCAGAATAGCCGGTCAAAAGAGTTACTTATGACACCTATGACACATCTATGACACACATCTCCACATAAGCTAGCCTATCCCACGAATGTAGGAAAATTCCATGTATGCACAAATATATAATATTCCCTAATTAAATAATAGGGAAAAATAAAAACCTACACTAACAAAGGAAAACATGACTTTGACTTTGATTCAAGGGTGAGGCACTAGTAAGGATAGAAGATAACTACTTTTGGAGGAGTTTTTTCTGACCAGGCATATGTAAAACATCCCAAAGGGAAATGGATGTTTTAATACTCTTCAAAGAATCTAAAATCATTAAATAATATATACCTAATTTCTCTTGGGATATTTTAGGTAGATAAATACTTAGAACTTGAGGGATAGGGGTAGACCTTACCACATTTTGGCTTGTTGGAGGTACAAAAGCCTTTAGAACTACCACAAAAGCCTTTGGAATGGTCACACTTGTAGTTGTGTTCTATTAAATTATAGGAGGATCGGATAAGCTTGTAGGCATGTGTTTCCACCCCTAGATCCCTCTTCTTAGCCTTGGTAATGTTTGAAATAGAGGCTCCTTTATTTATCATAAAAATATCTTCAGCCAAAAATTTGGTGAAGATCTCTCCTTGAGTTTGCCAATCCTCGTTAGCTTATGTCATCACCTCATTTTCATTTGATAAGATGGGAGTAAATACCCCTTGAGAAACCAGAGAATTCTCTCCATTTTGATTGGCATCCATGAATTGGTCTTGCTACCAATCTTCTCCCTATACTAAATTATTATAAATTGGTACCTTGTCCTTTGCATTGGTGGTAGAGCTAAGATTGTATGTATTAGCAGGCCTATTAGAATTATGCTACCATTGGCCTTTCCCTCTTTCATATTATTATTGATAGGGGTAAGGGTTATAATAGACACCTTTTTGCACATTGTCTTGTCTAATTTGAGATCTTAGCCTTTTAATTTTTGCATCTTTGTTCATGGCATTATCTTCCTTCTTAAGAGCAGCCCTAGGTTTGGTATTGATGTTAGGAGTTTGAACCACATTTGAAGCATTAGCATAATAATGAGAAAATGAAGGCATAAACACTATAGGTGACAATATTCTAGCTTGGATGAGACTATTCTCAACTTTTATAAAAGCTCATATGCTTCAAGGAGGGTGGAACCACCCATAGATTGAAGCATGATAAAAAATTTAGTCCCAATGGGTTTCAAGTAAGTAGGGAACACAAAAATAGCAAGTGGTCTTATGGGAGGAGGCAGCCTATGCCTAGTCTTCTAAAACCTTTCATTGAAGCCATTCATTATCTCATTGGGCCCTCTTTTTATCATGTTGAGATAATGAATGAGAGAGGCATGGTCACTTTCATTCCTAAATCTAGAATGCAACAATACTCCAAACTCATCCCATTTTGTGATGAATCCACCTTCTAGAGTTATATACCAATCAAGAGCCTTCCCTTTAAGGGACATGACAAGGATCCTAATGGCAATGTTTTCTCAGATAATATTATGGAAACTAAAAATGTTAGATACATCTCTAATGTGCTCACTATGTGTGACATGACTCTCACCATTGAATGTGGGCACACCTTTTGTGGTGTTGGGAGGTATGGCATCATATGCATGAATTTGAATGGGATTATTAGTGTTAAAGGTGGGGAAACCATAAGTTATATCCATGTCTTCTTCTTCAATATCTTCCACTTATTCAACCTCTTCCTCTTCTTCCTCTCTAGCAAAATCTATTCATTCTTCAAAGGGTAGATTAGGTTGTGGATACTATATTGTAAGAGGGATCTCAAGCTAAATGGGGGAAATTTTATAACAAAATAATGGTTTGAAACTAGATTTACTTATAGGAGTCACCAAATACTAGGTAGCACACTAGTTTACAACTAATGTTTGTCAAGACTAGCATTCACCTTCACAAGTTATCTTTGAAGACAATGGGTCCCATCAGGCATGCCAAACTTTTTGTCACCAAATATTTCACCCTATAATAGGTTGTTTATGTTTATTATAGATTTAGGAAACATGGAAACATTTTTAGGTATGTGGGTGTACCTATATCAGAAATGAGCCTCTAGGCTTAAGGGCTAGCTCCTTGAATATATCATGCAATTTTTTTCACTTAAGCTACTACTTATTTATGAGGGGAAATATTTAGAAAATGTATAAATTTAACCTACTCTAAAGAAGGTGATGCACCAAGAATATCTTCCACATGACCATCATATTTTCTACCACAATGAAACAAAGTATAAAAACTAGTCTTTAAGTCTCAATGGGTTATAACATGAGTATTTCATTGTAGATGTGAGGTGTGAGAATCAATACAAGGAAAATGATCCATAGGTTATATTTTATACTTCAAGAACAAACATATACTTGAAGAGACTTTACACACTAGACTACACTCTATATGACCTATTAGATTAAGAACTCTTGCTCAGACATGAAAGAATAAGGGAAAGAAGGATAGAGAATTATCACTTCTCATCACCATACATCACTTGTAGACTTAGAAAATTGTTCAAAACTTAGAAAACAAACTTGTATTAATGTTCAAAGGGAAAATATAACATTGGTCCTAGTAGGGCTTCACCATATACTTATAGAAGAAAGGCCACAAGAGAAAGGGGGCCTTGGCACTCAAAATTGGAATCAATAACTTCAAATTATTCATTCGTAGTTACAACTACTTCTACAAAATATGCTCCTTCAGGCCATTTGATTGATCCCCATCACTTTCAGTTGCTACATAGTTACAATATTCCTTCTATGATCCTTTTTGATGGTTGTAATGGTGGAATCAAGCATTTTGACTAGGATATGGAATTAATAAAAACTGGATCAATCTTTTAGGGCCTTATCCTAATGCTAAACCACTCTAAACTAGTTTTTCATAATGTGTATAGTGGAGGGATGTTATCCCTTTTAGGTAGTTGGTCTCAAAGATAAAACCAATTGAGTCTACATGTTTGCTCCAGTAGCATCTTTCAAAACATTTGTCTTTGGCTCTAAATAAACCATTATCAAGCTTGGCTTTATACCTTTTACTTACCTTACCCCATTGAATCTACTTGTTGACCTTTGCTCTAATTGGCTATTGAAATTCAACTTAGCTCGTTGACACATTGACTCTCATTCATTTTGTTGCATCTTCTAAACATGAACAAGCATGAGCCATCAGATCTACCTTTGAATTATCAAAATTTTCCCTACTGGTGCCATTTGGAAAATATGTGTTAATCCACAAGATCTTACTATCATTTTTTAGCTTCGCATGCTTGTGCCATGTGTCAACCCCTCAAGCTCTTTGATTGTTTAACTCATCTCGTGCCATTGTATTGAGATATAGGATCAAGCAAGGACCATTGATCTTATTGAGACCCATTATTTAAAACCCAATGGCTACTTCATGATCTTCAAATTGATGGTTTGCAGGATGTCATTTGACATTCACATGACCATTATGGATGGTCTACGACTATCAAATTTAATCTCAAAAAGATTACCTTGCTCTATCTTTAAATTTGACATTCATGTGACTATCATTCATCATTTCATAGAAAGTGATTGATGTCTTATGGATTGTCAAATTTAAACATAGGTATATTTTTTCTTGAGCTTTAACTTGATGTTTACATGAACATCTTATGTTTTTTAACCAAATTTAAAATCTTGGATCATGAAGTGCAAGAACCATGGAGGTCCCAAATTTGTAGGATATTCTCTTCTTGCTAAAAAGGATGAACCCATTTGATGTGATGGTCCTAAGAGATTTTTAAGTGAATATATTTGAAGTTCAAGAATACTAGTTCATAAATGCTTCTACATGGCATCCCATGATGGCCGAGCTCAAATGACTAAGTATGGGAAACTTAGCATAAATTCGTAGGAGCCCAAATTTACACATGTATAACTCCATTTTCAAGATAATTCCTTCAGGGTTTATATGGGACACTTTTCTTGAAGTATTTTATTTGCCTTATCCTTGCCTTAAACAATTCTTACATATAAAATCACTAGGCATATTCATGTCTTCAGGCTCTTTGTCTGTGGAAAAGTACCCTTTGGAAACCTTGAAAAGTGCCCTTCAGAACTTTAACTTGGTCCACATCACTGTAGAAAGATCCTTTAGGATTTTTGCATTGGACCCTTTGGTACAGAAAAAATACCCTTTGATAAAGTTGCACTGGACCTTTGGAAAAGGAAATCACCCTTCATAAAAAGTTTTTGGGACACTTTTTTTCAAAAGTGCCCTTCAAAAATCTTGAAGTGAACCATTTTCCCTAGATACTACCCTTCAAGAAAGTTGTAAAGGACACTTAATTGAAAAATTAACCTTTGATAGAAGTGTATTGGGCCACTTTCTTGTAATATACCCTTCATAACCTTTAAAAAGTGCCTTTCAAAGAAATGACCCTTTGAGGAAATTTTTTCAGATAACAATGTCCAAAATAATTCCAAACACTTAGAAAAAAACCCTAAAACAAAATTCACAAAAGAATTAAGCCTTGTATATTTGTTATGGGCTTTGTGTGGAAACTTCCTTCAAAGTAAATTTGAATGCTTCAAACACTTGGCCAAAAGTTTAAAAAAACTCCAAGTGTAACCTTAGGCTTTTTTGGACCTACTCTTGCAACTGCTCAACACCATGAAAATATGCTACTTGCATATATGATCAAAAAGATTCTTAAGACACTAGAAGACACAAGGAGTAGGCTAGGTCATGACCCACTTAAAATGGAATATGAAATGACATCAAAAAAATCCATAGCATACCCTATGACATTATAAAAATCCCTTATACAAGATTTTGACTATAGGGGGGTTGACCCATTTTGGGTTATGGGGAAAAATGGTCAACATGCCACACAAATCAAATTGGAACTTATCTTAATGTAAGGCTCAATATGAAACCTTTACAAGGGGTTATGTCCTAATTATCACCTTGGCCCTATACCTTATTTTAAAAGGTAAGAAAGACTAGTCAGCTGAGAAATAGCCACCTATATTAGTTATGAAGTCCCTTGATAGGTAGATTGCAAAGTGGGTTGGGAGATCAACCACAACTATGTCTTACAAGATAGGATAACTAAGACAGTCATGCAAGAAAACATTCAAGCCTTTTATCATTCCTATTATCATGGTAGGTTTACCATCTAATTAAAGGACCCCTTTGCTATGTGTCTCATATTTTAGGCCCAACTTCTCAGCTACAACTTTGGGCATGATAAAAGTAGAATCTCCACTATCCACTATGCAATTGTGTACCAACTTATCACATATAATGAGGTTGAGGTAAAATGGTTGAGGTTTATCAACCCTAGTGGATGGTTCAACAATGGTACTAGGAGCATTTTCAATAGCAACATGGCCATGACTTTAATTTTAGGGTGAAACACTAGTAAGAATAGCAGATAACTGCTTTTATAGGAGTTATTTTTGACTCGGTATATGAAGAACATCCCAAAGAGAAATTGATATTTTAGTGTTCTTCAAAAAATATATAATGTTTAAATAATCCATACCTACTTTATCTTGGGTTATTGTAGGTAGAGAATTACTTGGATCTTGAGGAAGAAGAGTAGACCTTACCATATTTTAACTTGATGGAGATGTAGAAGTTTTTGGAACTATCACACTTGTAGCTATGTATTATTACCTTATATGAGGATTGAATGAGCATATGGGTATGATGATACCGCTTCCTAGATCCTTCCTCTTAGCCCTTGTATTATATATGGCAAAGGTTCCTTGATTTATCACAAAATTTTCTTCAACCATAAAATTGGCGAATATCTCTCCTTGAGGTTACCAATCCTCATTAACTTGCATCATCACCTCATCCTCATTTGATATGAGGGAAGTAACTACTCTTTGAGACACCAAATCTTTCTCTCTATTCTCATTAGCATCCCTGAATTGGTCTTGATGCCAATATTTTCCTTGCACCAAATTGTTATGAACTGGTACCATCTCCCTTGCATTGGTTATAGAGTTAGGATTGTATACATTGGTAGGCCTATTTCGATTAGGCTACCATTGGCCTCTTACTCTTACATATTATTGACCATATTATTATTGATAGGGGTAAGAAATCTGGTAGGCACCTTGTTTCATATTCACTATCCTATTTTGAGCCTTTAAGGCTAGAGACTTTGCTTTCTAATCAACATTATTTTCTACCTACCTAGGAGTAACCTTAGTTTTATTATTGGCATTATGAACTTGAGCCACTTTTAGAGTGATAGTAGAAGTATGAGACAAAGGAGGCATAGACACCCTAGGAGGAAATCTTCTAGCTTAGATGAGACTATTCTCAGCTTTGATATCAAGATCATACACTTTAAGAAGAGTGGAATCTCCCATAGATTGAAGCATGATATAAATTTTAGTCCCAATGGATTTCAAGTAAGTAGGGAACACAAAGCTATCAGGTGGTCTCATAGGAGGATTCAATCTATGCCAAGTCTTTTGAAACCTTTTGTTGAAGTCATACATTGTTTTTTTGGGTCCCCTTTTTATAATGTTAGGATGATGTATGAGACAGGCATGATCACTTTCATTTATAAATATAGAAGTCAACAACTCTCCAAACTCATCCCATATTGTGATGCATCCACACTCTAGAGTCCTATACCAATCAAGAGCCTTCCCTTTAAGGGATATGGCAAGGAGTCTAATGGTAATGTTCTCTTGAATAATATTGTGGAAACTAAAAAAGTTAGAAACATCTCTAATATGATCACTAGGTGTGACATGACTCTCACCATTGAATGTGGGCACACCTTTTGTGGCATTAAGAGGAATGGCATCATATACTAGAAGTTGAATTGGATTTTTAGTATTAAAGGTAGGGAAAGCATGAGGTCTATCCACGTCTTCTTCTAAAATAACTTCAATTTATTTAGCCTCTTCACTCTCTTCCTCTCTATAAAAATCTACTCATTCTTCAAAGGGTAGATTAGATTGTGGATATTGAACTTCAAGAGGAATTTCAGGCTGCATGGGTGAGTTAATGGGATTTAATGTTCTAGAAGAGGATGACCTAGTGAGAACCATGAATTATGAGGGAAATTTTATAACAAAATAATGGCCTTAAACTAAATTTACCATGAAGGAGTTTCCAAATGTTGAGTAGCACACCAATTTGTAGCTGAATTTGTCAAGACTAGCATTCACCTTGACAAGTTGGCTTGAAGACAATGGGTCCCACTAAGCATGTTAGAATTGTTGTCACCAAATCTTGCACCCTAGAAGAATTTGATCAAGCTTCTTCCATTTTTAGGCAACATGGGAACATGTCCAAGTATTTATGTGTACCTATATTGTAAATGAGCCTCTAGATTTAAGGGCTAGCTCCCTAAATATATCTTGAAATGCTCTTATCTATACCAATTGATTACTTATGGGGAAAAGAATTAGAAAATTCATGAATTAAACCTACTCAAAATGAGTTGATGCACCAAATATTAAAAGACCCACTCTCAATATTGAAATCATTAGCACACTAATATACTATGAATAGAACTAATGCAATGTCTATAATGGTTTCCAAGCAATAGTGCTTCACCTATAGGTCAATTTGATGGACTTAGATTGGAGGGAGATGAGGTTAAGGCTTGATGGAAATCACTTATAGTAAAATATAAACTCTATACTATATTGTATAGTTTTTAATAATGATATGGAGGTGTCCTGGTGAGTGGATGAAGTGCTTTGATAGCTAAGTGATAATGACAAAGTGTGCAATGTGTTTGTTCTAGTATGCTTAAAGTTGGCTTGGTTGATCTTCTATTTTTTATTTATTAGAGATGTTTAGGGATGAGTAATTATTAATCAAGTGAAAAAATTCCCTAATATGTTTTATAAGCTATAAGTGCTTGTGTGCATGAGTGGATTTCATCTAGTTGATCATTATTGTCATCTAAACATTTTGGGTCTAGTAGTAGAAAATTTGAGTAGGCAATTTGATGACATCACCATTGCCACATGTGGATGAGTCAGGGGGAGTTGGTCATATGGTTGTGATCACATTATTCCCTAGTTATTATGTGTTAAGTATCAGGTCATACACCTAAGTGCAATCAAAGATATGTGGGTGCAAAGTTGGGTTCCTAGGCATTTTGATAGTGTTTTCCCATACTTTGACAAATATATATGAGGTAAGAAAGAGCTAAGTAAAAATTTTATCGGTATCATATCTTGTACATGTGGAAATTTTAGGAGAAGGTAATCATATGGGTTTGTTCAGTTTTTTACCTAATTGATTTGCACTAATTTTTAGGTCATGCAATGAAGTGCATCAAATGATATGCGTGTACAAAGTTAACCTTGCAAGCAAGTTTTGACATAGTTGGCTCTATGGTATAAAAATATAAATGAGAAGATGAATTACATCTTGCACGCATGAAATTTTTAGGAGTAGTTTGTTATATGGATGGATTTTCCTATGTGATGAGATCATATGGTCCAAATTTGAGATCATACGTCTAAGCATCATAAAAGTTATAATGGTTCAAAATTAGCTTCTTAGGCATATTGAAATGGTCCTCATACTTATTCAATTTTGCACAAGCTAATGTTTGAGAAAATATTGAAGAGATCAATGATGTGTGTTTACTCCAAGATGTCCAGAAACAATGAGATGTGTCAAGTGTTCTATGTATAATGTTGAGCAGAGATAAAGATCAAGATTATTCTAAGGATCAATGGTGAGAAGGAGATCATATAGATAGAATAAAAAGTGTGTATTAAATTCAAGAGGTCAAAGTGATTTTTGTTTATCTTTGTTAAATACTGAGCTACGTATAGAATATTAATAGAGCATGTTGTGTCAAAGTTTCTAGATTACATGATATAAAGTCAACTATTAGATGTTTAACATTTGGGCATTGGTAGACTATGTGTTAAATAACAAATAACATCAATGTTGTGTGTTTAATTTTGGAAGTGATGACATAATATGTGAGCATTATGACTGAGGTTTAACTGTGATCGTTTAAATTTGAATATTTGAATTTTGCAAAGTAAAAGACTATTATTTGGTTTTTGTGCCATATATTTGGATCAAGAATTAATTTACTCATGGTATGAAAAGTGAACTTGTAGAGGAATCCAAGTTACATCTTTAAATATGGATTTGAATATCTATAAGTGTGTATAGACAAATATATCAATCTCTAAAGTTGACTGTGTTTTTATGTGTCCTACAAATAACCCATAAAATATGTTCAATCTTGTTTTGATATTATTTTGATATTTCTTGATGAATTAGATATTGGATCATGTTTTAGAATCCATGAGGATGATTTGTGTGCATTATTAATGTTTTACCAATCATATGTATTATGAACAAAGGTTTACATGTTGACTATGTATTCATTCATGGTGACTATGTGCAAACAATATTGTTTAAGCATTTTATGCTTAAGTAGAAGGGTATTGTGATTGATAAGAACACTTAAAGACGACCTATAAATCATGTATCATGATTCCATGAGTTGAAAAAGGGTTCTTATTTTTCTCAGAGAAGTGTCAAGGATATTAATGGGTCTCCAGAGGACATAAAAGTGACTTAGGCCTATTTTAAGGTGGATTGTGCTTAAGTGTGACCCATGTGAAATGCCTTAAGGGTGAAGGCATGTATTATGAATAAAAAATAAAATATTTTGAACTTGATAATTCATGAATTATATATATATATATATATATATATATATATATAATGAAACCAAATTTGATGGTGTCTAGGCTTATGGAAGACTTGTGGGTGAGACTAGTGCAAGATGTATGTGAGAGTGGTGAGTGGAAGAGGAGTAGATATGCTCAGTGTATGGGTTGATAAGTATAATAGATTGAGGACTATGTATATGACCTATAGGTCATATTTATGATTTCTAAATAGTGCTCTTATAGTTTGAGGATATGTGAAGAAGTCTGAGTTTGCATATGAGGATAGTTTGAGTGAATGAGAGATATTGTGGCATGATTATGTGAGTGGCATGTTTGAGATAGAGAGAGTGTTTGTGCAAAGGGTAGAAAATAGAGATCCATCATCAGGTGTTGAAGATACCAATTCTAAGGTGGAGGAGTTCAAAGGAGGGTCTAAAGGACTTGATCTTCCTTAAGGGCATTTGTTCCTTATGAAGTAGGTGTTTCACTAAATACCTTTGGTCAGGAGGATATGATCAAGGTTTGCTAGTATAAAGGAGTTGATCAATTTCTTGTTTGTAATTTATTATAGGATAGTAGTCTATTTTTTATAGACTTGAGAGTGGGTTTTATTCCCCATGAGGGTTTCCCATAATAACTATATGTTATGTGTTTAATCTTATGTATACATTAAATGAATGAGCTCTCTTGTTAATGTTGTTTGATCAAGTTGATATGTGTTGGTTACTTAATAGTTTAAAGGACTATAATTGAAATTGAAATAAATGGGTTCACTAATTCACCCCCCTAGTGATTGTACCTCTAACATACCAAAGACATCAACCCTAAGACACACTAGATGACCTACAAGAAAATTTTATTATCACTTAGGTTAAACTTAGACCTACAAAATTAAGATGACAACTTTTTCATATCAAGAAAATACAAAACACTAAGCAAAAATTAGTAAACAACTATAAAATTCTCTATTCATTACTCCAAGAGGTACTAATATTATTTTTGGTGGAGTCTAGTCATACCAGCCTGAGGGAAGCTTAACAATAGCTCAAAGGCTATATTTAGAGAAGAAAGGGATAAAGAGAAGGGGGAAAATGGTGCCTAAATGGGAATAAAATGAGCTCAACTCCCTTTGAATCATATTTATAACTACCTCTACATTTATGCTCATTTAAGCTTCCTAATTGATCTAGGTCACTTCAGCCTATTGCACAATTACATTATTCCCTCATTGATGCTCCTTGATGGTTGAAATAGTAGGATCAAGTTTTTTTTAATTGGGTTTTGGAATCAATGCAGTTATGACCTTTAGATCAATCTATTAGAGCTTATCCTTGTGCTAATTGCTCTTTATTAGTTCATCATGGCATGCAAAAGTGGAGAGAATGGTCATTTTCAAGTAGTTGGTCCTAGAGATGAAACCATTGGGGTCTATGTGTATGCTTTTGTGGAATCCTCTAAAATTATATCTCTTATTCAAACTATATCATGCTCAAACTCATACCCATGTTCATAGGTCCACTATAGATGGAAAACCAATCTTAGACTATTGGTTTTCCTATATTTGTCATATGATGTAGGTCTATAGACTATGTAGCCTCTGTATTGAATCCAAATAGGTCCACATATACCTACCTTATCTCTTTAAGAACTGAGGATTCATCATATGCACAGATCCTCTTTAAGAATGGTGAACATAGTCATATAAATAACCTTGCATGATACAAAATATTGAACCAAAGGTCCATATTTAGCTTTAAAGGTGATCCCTTATGCCATTCATCAACTTGGTTGCATTAGTGTGCCCTTTAATGGTGTTTATCCAAGCTCTAATGGAAATGGGATGACCCTGTAATACCTATTTACTTTGATCAAAAACTTGCCCTTTGGTTTGACTATTCCCATCGTAAATGACTTAGACCAATTAAAATGCTCCAAACTATCTTTTCTCCCATTATTCTCACATATCTTTGCTAACATATTGAATTTTCTTGCATCATTAGATCAAAATGCATAAATTAATGTAGGCCCTCAATTTCTTACCATAAAGATCCTTTGACATGTTAACTTTCACTCACATTGTTGGATTAAGATGCGAGTGAACACTAGTTGTAGATCTCATTGGTCCTAATTTCTTATCAATCAAGCTCACATCATTAGATCATCGATAAGATTGAGCACTAATAATTGATTTTTATTGGACCCACCTCATTATTATATATCTCAAACCATTGGATCTATATTTGGTTGACCCACACCATTATATCTTATCTAACCTATAGCTCTTTAAAGGGCTTTAACCTAGGGACCTTTTGACATGTTTGACCCTAGTGTGAACCATTAGATCTCATGTGTCAACATGCAAGATAATATAGGCCATTATATCTTGATCAAATTTAAACCTTTTAAGGAATTTTGAACCCAAATGGTTGCTTTATAGATCTCAAACTTGATGTTAGCATGAATGTCTTATGTTGTAGGTCCAACTTTTAATGCTCATAACTTGAGCTAAGAATATTGCATGGACTTGAAATTTTTAGAGTATGTTCCTACCATGAATAAATACATGTCACTATAATATTTTGGATCATGAGTATTTTTTGGTTTACTTATGAAATACATAAGCAAACTGACCAATGTGTTTCCATGTGACATGCAGGATAGTCTAACCTATTAGACTCGACAAGCTAAAATTTCAATGCTTAGATCTCAAGATGGAAGACTCATTGAGATATAAAACTTGTAAAGAATGATCTTGGAACTAAGGACATTGATCATTCATGGTTTGATGGCCATGTGAGACTTTATGATCATATTTATAAAATACCCAAGTGAACTAGTTCATTCATTTTTGGATGGCATCCTAGTGATGGCCTGATTCACTTCAGTTTGTGTTTGAGGTATTGCTTGAACTTTGAAAGCTCAAATTAAATTCTTAGGTCTTGTGTGAACTCTTTCCATGATCACTACTTGGACACCATGAAAACTTTCCACTTATATATATGACCCTAAAATTTTGCCTAAGATATCAAAAGACATAAGGACTAAGCTAGACTATCACCAAAGCTAGAATGGCATATGAAATGACATAAAATAAGCTAAAACATATTATATGACATTATAAAAATCCTATATATAATATTTTGTCTATAGCTGGTTAACCCATTTTGGCCTATGGTAAAAATGGTTAACAATTGACTCAAAAGAAGAGCAAGTACAAGAAGATGAGAAGCATGAGCAAGTGTTTAATGATCCAATACCTCAAATCATTGCTACTAAACACAAATAAAATGAAGAGGTTTTTTCATCTATCATTCTTATATAAATACAAGAGGTCAATCATGAAGACATTGACAAGTCACTAATTCATAAGGGGAAAAATGAAGGCATAATGGAAGATACATTAGATCATTGGTAGCCAATGAATAAACAATAATTGGTAGCATTCTTGAAAAATAAAAGGATCTAGGAGTAGGATGATTGGGTCTTGGGTTTTTAACCTCAATACATGTAACTTATAATGGAATTTGGAGGCCCATCTACCTCATTAGGAGGTCATGAACATCCAATTACTCTAATCTACAAGAAGAGGCCATCAAGAGATGTGAGACATGTTTAAAAGTTCCAAGATGGGAAATCAAACTTTCCTTTTGATCCAGGAGGAAAGATATATGTAGATTTAAGTTATACATATTAGGGTTTTTTTTAAATCTTCCTATAAGTGTTATCCTGGCACATTTATTTATTGTCCTTATTTTGTTTAGGTTAGTTTTCCTATTTTTGTATTTCCTTTCTAGTTTTGGTGGTTGTTGTCTTTCTCAAGAGGTTGCTTGCAATCAAAGCTCAATTTTTTCATTGTTTATAAGTCCAAAATTAATGTAATAGTATAGGTTCTCAATCATATCAGGCATGCTTCCCAGTTAAGTCACTAAAGATATTGGCCAAATTTGGCCCACATACAAAATTTTGCCTAGGTCTGGAGGGAGAAGCTAAGCAGAGTCTTGATTGAAGGGTGATCTAATTAAGGAAAGAGAAAATAGATTTTAGGATAAGATCACTTATCATTTTTAAGCTTTTGAAACACTTTAAGGAAAATTAAAGTGTGAATTTGTTGATCTTAGACATCTAGCCCATCATAATATGTCTTATAAGAAAAAATGGGTCAATTTGGTTATACATTTAATAAATCCACTTAAGAGGCCTCTCAAATCCAAAATATTGCATGGACATGATGTATTTCATTCCTAGATCATCATCAACATATTTCATATATTGATGTCTTTTTTATCTCAAGATATAAAGATTCAAATTTAAATCAATAGTCTAAGATGTGTGCAGAGATGTCAAGTTAAGGCTACAACAAATAGCTATTTGAATTTAAATATTCAAAGGATGAATTGTGGCTAATAAGTGTCCAAATTATGAAATCTCAAGTCAATATCCAATAGTGAGTGGGTGATCAATGATGTCAGTCCAGATAGATCAATAGAGCATATTAAATCATGCAATCTAAGATCAACCATGAGCATAAAGTCAAAAGGTTAGCATATCTTAAGATTGAACACATGGCTAGCAAGTGGAAAGATCTCAAGTTCTCAATAAATATATAATGGTTCACATAGACTAATAATATTAGTGGGCCTAAATAGATTAATGGTGTATGATCCATCGTACCAAAGTAGATCAACAATGATCAAAAGGTCAACTAGTCATTGGATCCTAGGAATGAATGAGAAGCTACCAAGTGTCATGACTGCAGCAATTGTCAAGTAAATCAATGGTACACATTTTATCCATACAAAATAAGATTGATGGTGTGAATAAAGTCAAAAATTCAATGAGCTTAGATCAAATGTGAGGCCACCACATGGTGTAAGTGTGTGAAGCAGATGAAATTAATAGCAGGATCCTAGAATGAATGTGGAGCTAACAATTATCAAAATGTGGGAAGCCTAGATCAGGATCACTAGTTGATATCAAAATTTAAAGCCAATATATTTTGATTAGAGGTTAAATACATTTCAGGTCAAACTAAGATAAAATGTTTCAAAGGGCAAGTACCAATATTAGGGCTTAGTAAAAAATCATTAAGAAGACATAGTTATGCAGTCAAGGTTGTTAATGGTGAAACTCTATCACCTTTAAAGTTCAGATTCAAGATAGGTTTATTTAAACCTAATATAGTCCAAAATGAAGCTATGCGACCTATGGATCTACATCAATATAATGACTATATGAAAACCAATAAATTAGATTGGTTTTAAAATTATGTTAAAGATCCTTATTAAAATTGGAGAAGATGTAGACATAAATGAAATATGGTGATGGTCTTATTCTTTGACATAATCTTAACTTTGACAAGTAGGTACCTATAGTTGCTCAAAGAAAACTTAATCATGGCTCTATCAGGTGCATAAATATGAGGATTTTATCCTTATAGTGAAGGGTATTAATGCAAAGGATCTTGAGAAAGATTCATGTGATTGGGGTGGTTGTTTCTTGTAGTGGTCTTGACCTTCATGATCCATCCTTCCATGCCAAAATAATCTCAGTAGCAGTAATATAATGAGGATATTTAGAAGGATTTAATGTAGAGGTTATTATGATTGCTTTTGGTGGTAATCTTAATATTAATCATGATGACCCCTTCTCCATTATTTTAGGCATCCCTCCCCATCTCTCTCATCCCATTATATTATATATATAGGCTTCTAAGCCTTGAAAATGATCCCTCAAGGTTGGTATGACTAGACTTTATTGGAATTTATACTCATACATCTCTTAGATTAATGAGAAAGACACTTACAATTGTTTACCAACCTATGATTAGTGTTTTGTATTTTTTTGATATGAAAAAGTGGTTTAATCTTCCCTTCATAGGTCCAAGTTTAAACTAAGTGCTAACAATCTTTCCTTGAAGGTCATCTAGTGTGTCATAATGTTGATGTCTTAGGTATAGAGTAGACTATTGACTGTAAGTGCCTTTAATCAAGCCTTACCCTTATTACCCTCCAGCCTAAGTCAATCAAATTGACCTCTATGTGAAGAATTTTTTCTTGGAAACCCTTGTAATCATTGTGTTAAGTCTATTCATAGTCCATTAGTGTATCAATATTTCAAGCCTATGAGTGGATACAATGAATTCATAGTGCATCACCACACTTATAGTAGGTTTTCATTCATGAAACTCCTCTCTTTTCATCCCAACCTATTTAGGTACTAGGTGAGCACTATAATGAAAACTCTAAGGAGATATCCTCATTAAAAACCCTATAGGTCTGACCCAAAATTAGGTAACCCACAACCTAGGGTCATTCCCATGATGGACTAGGTTTGAGAGCTTATAAGACCTAAACAATTCTACTTTTAGCTAAGGTATAACCTAAGTCACAAACACCTCCCAAACTATCAAATACATAATTTATGAGGCCTTTATTATCATTTCCACCTTTGAGGAGTCATTAATCATCCACATCTACCTTGAAGGCAACACTACCACAAACTGGCATGCCAACTATGGGGTTGGAAGTGAAATAATGGCCACATGAGATGATGCCAAATAAATCCTAGACCAAATTTTAAATATAATTACTAGTAATGATGTGTACAAGTCTTAAATACATGAAAAATATATCACACATAGGAATTCAAACTATGGGTATGCAAAACTCCCCTTTGCAATTTTATAATTGATGTATTAAGGAATTCATATCCTCCACACAAGACATTAATAATGACCTTAAAGTTTTACCATTAAAGTTTAACTCTATAAATATCCACTAAAATACTTATAATAGGAGAATAAACATTCAAACATAAATGGGGGGTGACCATGACTATATGGAACCCGTGTCGTGCATTAAGGTGCAGCAAAATAAAAAATTGTGGAAGAAACTGAGTAAAGGGGTCATAATTAAATATCTGTTGAGGATTAAAGGCCATGATGAGGATCTAAATAAATATTTTATTCTCTTTTAGAATAAATGAATCATTAGGATAAGGGGAGTGAAAATTGTCATGTCTGAATAAAGTATTGGTGAAGCTACTAAGATGTCATGTGAAGGGGCTAAAGCATATAAAGACAAAAATCATAAGTTAGAGATAATTAAGAAGTCTTTTTGGATATACATCATGTTAAAGAATGAAAATAAGGGTTTTTTGTGGTATGGTCTTCCCCGTAGTGGCCAAAGATATGTTTAAAAATCATGAAATACTTAACCCTAGAAGCTAAGTATACTCTAATTTTCTCTCACCACTTTTTAATTATTAATCAAATTTGTGGATATAAAATCATCCTTTTATTCTAACTTCTTCATTCATTTGAATTCATAACCCTTGCATATTTTAGACACTCAATTTCAGCCACTTTCATGCCTAAACTAGGATTTAGTTTAATTTCTATAAAATAATGCAATCTAAGCCTAAAATCACTTGAATTCCAAAAAAAATCCATGTAAGGGATTCAATTGATTATAAACATGGTGAGGCTTTCTTATTTTGGGTATTACCTTATATTCAAAAATAACCTAGTTCAGTTTCAACCCTAGTCAAATTATAACCTAATAACTTGCCAATTTTGGCCTATTGAACTAGTAATTGAAAGTATTCAAAATAATTTTTAAAATCTAAAAAACACTAAGCAAGATTAATTAATTTAAAAATCTTAATTAACTTGCCTAAGTAAAAATTTCAAGTTGAATTAGTGAAATTTAATTTATTAAAAAAAAGAATTTTTATTTAAATATGAAGTCAAAGGTCAAAAGAGCTAATAAAGTGATTTATTAATTCTTAAATATTCCAAAAAGTCAAGTCACAACCTCAAAAATATCTAAATTGAGTTGTCATGGCTCTCAAATATCTGAAACTGACATGTTAATATTTCATGAGTGCTTTGACATAGCCCAGGGTTATCCTGACTCAACCTAGGTTATTTTAGACCCAACCAAAGTTAGAATTTAACCTATAATCCCTAGAATTATAATTAGTTCTTAGAGCTATAAAAACAAGTTCCTACACCATATGCTAACAATATTTTATGTGTAAGGTTATTTTGTAGGAATGCCTTCAATAATCCATTATAATTAGTGTTATAATTACCATTTATACCAAGCCAAGCCAATGAATACCAAATCAAAGACACAATTAATCATTGGAAAAGTTTTAAAACCATGGAGAAACATTGACAAGAGTCTCTAATGTCATAGACCGAGCATGAACATCCTTATGCCAAAAAATGGACATCAAATTTGATATAAGAGGTAAAATAATTGTGTTTTTTATCTCTATTTCTTTATCTTGTTCATTATGTTATGTTCCCCATAGTTCTTAGGAAAGAGTTTTTAGTTCTATTATATTATTATGCATGTATTTTTTTATCATTTTGATTAATAATTAACTAATAAACATTTGTGTGCTCTTTAGAATCCTAAGATACATAATGGCATGGCTAGTGGGACCACACATCCCATATGATAAAGGAGAATGATGTTCAACCTTAATTTTTCTAATAAAAGCATTTAATTCTTCAAGTTTAGAGTTTTGTACTTGAAAATCTTGTCATTCTATTTTTTTGTTATCAATAGCTTTGCTCTATGTAATGATGACTTTGCAATTTTCATGCTCTATTTTTTATCTTTAATTGTGTAGAAATAGTAGTTTCAAAATAGTGGCTTTGACATACTAAACAATGTCATCGCTAATTAGAAATGGTGGATTATACCGTAGTAAATAGAAACTTTGATGGGTAAAATTGCATATTATTTCTATGGTTTCTCCCTATTTAATAGTAAATTCACCAAAATCTAATCTCTATGTATGTTCTCAGGAAAACAAAGATTTCACTAAAAATGATGGCTTCACTCCATTGCATAAATATTTGCTTTGCTTTGTGTTTTTAGAAACTCAAGAGCTCAAAATAGATTATTATTTATTGATTTTATTTTAACCTAAAGACAATCAAATCCCCTAATGTTTTTGTAGGAACCAAAGTGGAGGGAGAGGCCTACACACTTCTAAATATCACATAAACTTTCATTTGGTGCTTAAAATAAACCTAATCAAAATTGTCTTTTAGAATTTCAAAGTTTTTACAATTGAAAACAAGGCCAAGGGGCCAAAATTTCAATGACATTTGAGTTAGTACTATAAAAAATAACATACACCTTAGTTAGATCACTTGAGAGATTTTTCACTTTTTTTTTATTTTTTTGTTAGCCAGTTTTAAAGTTCATAGATTAAATTATTTCTTTATGGAAAACCAAAAATATTATATGTATTCACTCCCTCCATCCCCTATAAAGAACTCGAGTTGCCAAAAGTTCTTGTTTTATTTCCTTGTTTGTTTAGTCTTGTTATAAATAATGGCATGTATGCTCTCTCCAAGTGTTGAGTGACTTGGGTGACCTATAAATGAACTCTAGAGTCTTTACATTTATTTTATTACATTTGGATTGTGGGTGGGAGTTTATTTCCTCCACATAATTTTAGGGGTGTGTTAACTTAGGGTTTCATCTCCTAGTATCATACCAACCCCACTCCATGGTGGGTTATATAAATTGGTGATGTGATATTGGTATTTTTATAGGGATAAGAGGCTACCCTCTCCAATCTTAATGAAAACTTTGGTTATTTCATAATAAACATTAGACTTCACTAAGCAGGTAATGGCTAAAGTCACTGTGCAAAAGAATAAACCTTTACATAGTAAGTTATCAAGTTCAAACCCAATTAATGTGATGTGCCCTTATGTTTGTTGATCATATTCATTGATGTTTTATTGGTATTTATGTCAAAGAGAGCATTAGATACTAGCACATTAATGACAAATAAGTTATGTTTGACAGCTTGGAGAATATATGGCACATTTGCAGGTCTATAAGGATAAAGAAGAAGTTGTGAGGCATCCATAGATGTCTTGGTGAATTTCTAGTGTTTCAATTCATAATTTAGAATAAGAAACATGCAAATTTCATCTTAAGAGAAGCCAAACCATCACTGCATGCCATTAAGATATGAATGAACTAGTAAGTTTGTGTATTTATTTATGGTACCTAAAAATTCAATCGAGGTCAAAGGATTTCATGGAGATGTTATCTATAGTGCCAAGAATGTCCCATAAAAATTTGGAATCTTGAAGTGTTTTCTATCTCAAGTTATAAGCCTTCAAAATTGATCTTGTAGACTATAATGGGATAGAGACCATCAAGTTTAACTTCATTGAAATTTGAGGTCACTAGTCAGTTGATCTAATGGTGAGCGTTCATCATCCAAATCTTGATCTAACAGTGCATATTTGGTCAAAATGTCAAAGAGTCTAAGATTGCATGTGCTATTGAAAAGTGTCACTATCTCGTTGAGTTGACATAAAATCAATAGTTCTTTTGTGTTTATACTAATAGATATCAATGATGTAGGTCAAGTCAAAAGTTAAATGTTTAGAAGGCACGTAGAGCTACCAAGTGGAACAATCATAGGAGATTTGATCTAAGATAAATTGTGAATATTTCAAGATAAATATAAAGGTACTCAAAGGAGATCTAAATTGCATATTTTTCTACAATTTCTAGGAAGCACGAGATGAGGTTAAGGTGTTTGATGTTTAACATTTCCTCAATGAACTTGGGATTTAAATATTCAAATTTGCAAAGAAAACTAGTGCTCAATTTTTGGGTTATATATTTTGATCTAGGATAAATTTATTGATGCTATAAAAAGCAAAGTTGTAGAGGAAATCAAGGTGCATCTATTGTATCTTGTTAGATTGTCTAAATGTTTGTACAAACAAATATATAGAGATTCAAATTTGACTATTTATTCATTCATGGTGTTCTTATGTATAAAATAATGTTTGAGTAATTTTTGCTTTAGCAGAAGAGTGTTTCAGAGGATGTATTCACATGAAGATGTCATAAGATTCATATGGAGTGGACCTAGGTATTTTAAATTGATTAGATATTCTTTATTTTCCTGATAAAGTGAGAAATGGGTGAATAGGTCTCCATGAGACCTATAAGGGCTACTAAGGCCTAATTGAAAGGCATAGCTACTTAAGTGTGACCCATAGATGTTATGGTTGACCTATGAAGATTATATTAAGCTTTTTATTAGCATGTTAGATGTCTTAATGGTTAAGGCTAGTCTTATAGCCAACTAATAAGTTAATATTCATGAAAACTCTATAAATAGTGGAGACCAAGGCAATGGTTTATAGACTTGAATTTTCAAGTGTTAAGAGAGTAGAAGAGAGACAAAGGAAAGAGATCAAATGAAGTGTGCTAAGTGGATTGAATGAAGTATAGAGTAGTTTGAGGATGAGTGAATAAGCCTAGAGTGATATAAAAAGGTGTTTTAGATGCATTGCATTACTTGTATGAGAAATTCTGAGTGTGTGTGATGAGTTGAAAGAGAGGTATTAAACATTATTTCTCTAATTAGATTGATCTAAAATCAAATTTCTAGAGTTATTTATTTCATAAGGTGTTATGTAGGTGCTCAGCATCTAGAACAATGGGTGTTTATTCATACTTAGGGGTGGGTGCTCCTTTTGAATTGGGTGCTTCACTAAAAGGTCTCCTATTTTTAATCATCTTATAGGACAAGTAGTCCATGTGTTTTCAAGATTGAGAGTGGATTTTATTCCCCAAGAGGGTTTCACACATAGATCATATGTTATGTTTATGATCTTTCATCATCTTTCTTATTCACTGTTATGAACATCTTGTATTCTTTATGAATGCATGTGATCATTAATTAAGATTTTGAAAATATTGTAATTAATGTTTGAAATATCCTTAATCATTTATTCACCCCCTTCTCAATGATTTTACCTCCAACAATTGGTATCAGAGCAGGGCCTTAATTGGAAGTTTAACCACTTGAAGGTAATCCAAGGTAGAATATGTCAAGTTAATAGATGTAGGGTTTCTCTACTAAGCAAGCACCATTATTCAATGGGTCAAATTATGCTTTCTAAAGTACAAGGATGAGGACATCCATCATGTCTCTAGGGTTTGATATTTGGCAATTTGTCATGGATGGTTATACTACACCAATTACTCCTTCACTAGTGTTATTGACAAGATGTTGAGTGAGAATAATTTAAAAAATATGAATGATATCATTTGTAGTTTATCCAAGGTTGAGTTCACCAAAGTGATCAATTATAAGTATACCAAGTAAATTTGGGTCAAATTATAGACTATCTACGAAGGAGACTCTAAGGTAAAATTGACCAAGTTGTAGACCTATTGAAGGCAATTTAAAGGTCTCAAAATCAAGGAATAAAATATCTTAGAATCCTATCTTCTAAGGGTTGATGAGGTTATAAACATGATCAAAGGTCTTGGAGAGCTAATTGATGAAGCTATTATAGTACAAAAGGTATTGAGGACTCTTACACTCAGGTTTGATTCAATGGTTTATATTGTAAAATAAAGTCATGATATCACTCAGATGAAGATGGACGAACTACATGGCATCCTTACTACCTATGAGATGAGAGTTGATAAGGATAGACCTCCTAAGAAGGAATCAAACTTTAAGGTGATCAAGGAAATGAATTCTAAGAAGAAAAAGTTAAGTCTTAAATATTTTGATCTTAATGAAGATCAACTTTAATCCATGATTGCAAGAAAATTGAATGTAGGATCAAGTAATTATGAAGGAAAACTTCCTTTCAAATGTTTTTCATGTGGTAAAATTGGTCATTTTGTAGCTAGATGTCTAGGTATAGACAAGTTTAAACACAAAGAAGTACATAAGGAATCTCATGAGGATGAACACAATAAATTTGAGGGTCCTAGCAAGTAAAAAAAGTTCTTTAGTAAGAAAAATGGAAAGAAAAAATCATACAAAGGTAGTAAAAGTCTTTACCATGAAGAATAGGGTAACTCATCTACATAATAAGAAGTGAACACATTATAAAGTGATGATTCTTTTCATAGTGAGGGAATGGAGACATTGTCCTTGGATCTTAATGGTGATGAAGGTGAATGTTATTTAAGCAAATATTTATTTGGTGGAGATAGCTCAGAGGAAGAAGATGAGAAAGTCACACTTGAAGATAAATATCTAGATCCTATGGAAGAAATTAAGTTACTACAAAGAAAAAATAGAAAACAAGATTCCTTGATCAAATCTTATGAGGAAAAAATTTGAATGTTTGAAGGTAGGCTAAGTAATGAAGTCAAGGAGCATGATAAGTGTTGTCAATCAGACTCACACCCTTGTGAAGATAGTTTTAGGCCTTCACAGTCTGTTGAAACATGGAAATAATCCTAGGCTATGGGTGACCTAATCAATGGATTAAATATCTAGATTCCAAGTGATAGCTCCCTTTGGTGTATCACTTAGGATCCCTAGTCTATGCCATAAATTTCTAAGGAAAAGGGGAGAGGGAATAGGTGAGAAATAAACTTGAAGGGAAATCCTATCTATGATGGTGATACACCAAAAATATGACCCTCATCTGCTTGACATGCATTGAGATGATGAATAAGGATGTGGACCTAATTACACTAGTCAAATGGAAACCTTTGAGCATTAGTATTTTGAATAGGGGCTTAGGATTACACATGATCTAAGTCAATTATTCAATAGGTCTATCAAAGACACTAGAGAGATCTTTCACTTACCATACAAACAAGATGATAAAGCACACTATGTGACCTATAAGGATGAGTTTAACACCTAAAAATAGGTATAATGGAAAGGATAAGATGGTAGGAATCCTTAGCTATCACTTTCATTTCCTAATAGACCATTAAAATACACTAAAAGATTTTGAGGAGATATGAACTCTATCTTATCCATCAAAAGAGGTGAAATACAGATGTTCTCCGAACATGGAAAAATCCAGTCCTTACAATGGTTTAAAAGCTCGTATATCTAGAATAAAGGACAAGAGAGAAGAGGGACTTGCATGTTAAAATAGGGAACCAAGAGAAGAAGTTACCAATAATTGTTTATCCTTCCTTGTTGTTCTCGAGCTCCTCAACATTGAAAGCATGTAACTACTTTGATCATGAGATCAGTCATCGAAAATCATTGCAAATCTCCTTGAGCCCCTCATGCATTCAAGTCCCTTCTTTAAGAAATGATAGATCCATGTTGAATGTAGTTTCATGTCCATACCAAGTGTGAATTATTCAATCCTTGCATTTAAAACTTAGTGTGTTTCCTAATACAGTCTTGGACTCCCATGGCCATCAATATCTAATCATGAGATCTTGACAAGTGTCAAGCTTGCAATAATCTTGATGAACCATTTGAAAACTTGAATTTTGAAAATGTCTACTTATCGGGGCTCAAAATTGATGTTTACAGGCCTCTCATTTGTTATTTTAATCCCAATGGCTATTTGTTGAGGCTAAAGTTGACGTCTATGCAACTATCATCAATTCCTTAAATTTTTTCTCTTCAGCCATTTCCTGTGGACAATTCTTTCAAAATAATTTCCTCATGCTATTTTCACAAACTTATCTCTTTTGGATATTTGTTTCATCCTTTTTTCTAAAATAATTCATTTACTTTTCATTTAGACAATTTTCTTATCACTTTCCCATAGATAATTTGTCTGAAGAAAATCATGTCTTTGGACTTTTTGCTTTGAATAATTTCCATGGAAAAAATGTCTAAAGGAAATCATGTCTTTAGGCTTTTTGTCCATAGATAATTCTCCTAAAAAAATTCATCCTTTTTCCTTAGACTTAAAAATTCGCTTCTAGTTTTTTCTCTAAAAATGGACCTTTGAATATTTGAAAAGTGCCCCATTTTCCACTTGAAATGCCCTTTCTAAAAGGAAAGTACCCTTTGCCTTTTGAAATGTCCCTTTAAAATTTTTAAAAATGACCTTTCAAAAAAATTTAAATGGACCCTTTAGAAAAAATGAAAAGGTCCCTTTAGAATTCTTGAAATAGTCTTTTCCTTTGAAAATAACCCTTCGACACTTTTGAAATGAACCCTTCTACCAAGAAAAGTGCCCTTTGGAAAAGTTATTTCAGATAAAATATCTAAAGTAATTCTTGACACTTGGATAAAAACCCCAAAAATAAAACCTCTAAAATTTAAACACTTGGTGAAAAAGAGCCCAAAAAGAAAATAAAATTTTACTTTTACTTCATCAGTTTCCTTGAAAAACTTGCTCCTTTCTCTACTCTAATCAACATCAATACTTTCCTACAAATAACAAGATAAGTGAAAGAAAAGACCCTAAATCACCTAAACAACCTTAAGATATATTAACCATGGATTCTTCAAGGACTTTTAAGGAACAATTACTGACTCACAAGAAAATATGGTATGGTATGCAAAGTTTCGAATGGTAGGGGTGATAATTTGACCTACTAGGTCAAAATTGTCAACATTTTGGTGACTTAACGAGGAAGCATGCTTGGTATGCTTGAGAACCAAACCATTTACATGACATTTGGACTCAAAAAACAATGAAAAATCTTATCTATGACTACAATTATCTTATAAGGATCATGCTCATGAAAATTAGAATCCCACTCATCTAAAAACAAATCTGGAACTCCATCCAAAGGTGATTCTTTTTTAACTTCTCTAGTTTTTGGTACCTCATCCAAGATGATACAATTAGTGTTCACAACACTTGGCATATATGACTCCAAATGGAAATGTGCAATAGGTTCAAAATGAATTATTACCTTGGTACCATACCTAGTTTTTAACATCAAATAAGTATAATCCCCTGATAAATATCCCCCAATATTTGAGGTAAAGCCCTTGAAAGGCACATAACAAAGTAAGGAGGCAAGTCTACCATGACAACATCTTGGTGAATGGTAACATTAGGAAAATCATGTAATGTCATAGTCATATCTTTGATGATGCCTACCATCTTTGTTTGTGACCCATCCAATTGCAATAACCCCTTAGTATTTGGCTTGTAAATAAGGCCAAGCTTGTTTGTAATCTACTTAGGCATAACTATGCTACTAGCTCCACTATCCACCATATAGTTATGAACTAAAATATCACCCACTATTAAAGAAAGGTATATAGGAGGATTTTTATTTGATTTTATCTCATTTTTTTCCACATTTACCATCTTATTCACTTGATATTTAGTTGGCTGATCTAAACTAGTTAAGACAACACCTTCCTTCTCAATCAGCTTTGGAGACAATTTGAGAGCTTAAAGCTCTTGGATGAGCATATCCTTTTGTCTTGGAATGGAAAGAGACTCCCACATGATAATTCTAATATTATAATTCTTCATCTGATTAACTAAATTGAACTAAGATCCACCAACCTTTGATTGTACTTTTTGAAGCACTGGCTACTCACGAACTAGAGGTATTCGATGAACTTTACTAACCTCTATATTTTGATTTTCTTGAGTTTTAGGGGAAAAAGGTTATTCTTTTGTACTCTTAGAAATAAAATTAAGAGTACTTGAAGCATTTTTCACCTCATGATCCTCATCAAATGGATCTTATTTTATCTCTAGTTATAGTTGTAGCTTGACCACTTGCATTATTAAACTCAACACCCTGAGTAAAAACAACATGGTCATATATTTTCCAACTCACATTAATTGCATCAGTCTACCCTTGAACTTGTTAGGTTTCTCCTTGTGACTCCAAACATGTATCTTGGTACTGACCTCCTTGAAAAAAACTCTTCTTGTGTCATTTGTGGCATAGTGATGTTTTGTGATACCAAGGCCTGATTTTGAGCATCGTTGAGATTTAAGGGATGCCACATGAATCTTGCATCAAGTTGTTTTGATGTGGGATGGGAAAAATTTATTTTAAAGTAGAAGGAGCATTAGGATCAAGGGTAGCATATGCCTTAGCTATATTTATAGTTCCTTGTGCTTAGTAAGGTGGTATATTCTCTCTAAACCCCTAATAAGGAGGCCTTTAATCTCTAAAGGGTTTATAGGTAGTTTTATTTTGTTAATAATAAGGCCTATTAGCCTAAAAAGTTTACCTTTTTAGTTGTACTATTTCATTACCAAAGGACTGTAACAAGATTTTCAACTATCTTATCTCACTAGCTTGACTAGTAGGGGCTATAATATGAGCTTGAGGGGATGGTATAGGAGATAAGGATAGAATTTGAGAAATTTGAGAGGCTAGAACAAACCTTAATTTTGGGAATATAAAAATTGGAGGCTTTGGGAAAAGCTTACCAGTTTGTATCAAATTATTCTCAGCCCTTGTTACAACTTCATAAACATTTGGCAAAGTAGTACCACCCATTGACTGTATCATCACACTAATGTTAGAGTTAAGGGATTTTAAATAATATAGGAATGCATATTTAGGGGATTGCCTAATCAACATAGGTATCTTGGTCATTGGAATCTGAGGTTAAAATCAAACATGAACTCATGAGGATCTCTCTTTATGGTAGTTAACTCTCAACCAAAAAGAGGTGATCAAATTTGTCCTCAAATTACTTGACTAAAGTTGCACCCAATTCATCCCAGGTAGAAATGGAATTTATTAGGAGGTTTCTATACCACTAAAATGTTTTTATTTTGAAGGAAGTAGCAATTAATCTAGTAGCAACATTATCCTAAATAATATTATGGATAAAATAGAGATTAGCTACATCCTAGATATGCTTGATAGGGGTTATTTGATTTTTTCCTAAGAAGAATGGAATACTCTTGAGGGTAGACACATGAATGTCATCAAACTAGGTTAAATTCAGTGGACCACCTCTATTAAATGGAACAAACACCTAGTTTTTGATAGCCATTTGGATAGTGGGGATTAGAGTTTTTGGAATAATAGGATAACTAGGAGACAAATATTGCTTTTGAAGATATGGATTTGTCCTACTAAACTTTGAATTTTATATGATGTAGAAGACAACTCAATGAATTCAAAAGGAGTATGTTTGCTAGTTGATCCCATAGTAACCTTTGGCATGAAAGAATTGCCTAGATGATGTTATGAACTCTACAACCTAAAGAATCTTTATTTTGTGATGAAGATAGATATTCTCCTCTACTACAAATTTTTCTCCTCAGCTCCAAAATTTATCTATGCAAAGGAGTAAGTGTCCCATTGAGCATGCTAAAAACTCTTGTCAATCAAAATCATACCCTTCTGAAGGTAGTTTCAAGCCTTCACAATCAGCTAAAACATAGAAATAATCCTAAGATATGGGTGACCTAATCAATGAATTGAATCTCTAGATTATAAGGGATAGCTCCCTTTGGTGTATTTCTTAGGATCCCTAGTCTATGCCACAAATTTATGAGGAAAAGGGGAGAGAGAAAAGGTGAGAAATAAACTTGAAGGGAAATCATATATATGATGGTGATACACTAAAATTATGACCTTCATCTGCTTGACATGCACTAAGAAGATGGACAAGGATGTGGATCCAATTACACTACTCAAATATCAGCCTTTTTAGCATGAGTATTTTTCATAAGGGATTGAGCTTGTGCATGATATAAGGTAATTATTCAATAGTTTATCAAAGACACTAGAGAGAGCTTGCACTTACCATACAAATAAAATGATAAAGCACACTATGTGACCTAAAAGGATGAGCTTAACACCTAAATATAGGTATAATGGAAAGGATAATATGGGATTAAGCCTTAGCTATCACTTTCATCTCCCAATAGACCATGAAAATACACTAAAACATAAGATTTTGAGGAGATATAAACTCTATCTTATCCATCAAAAGAGGAAAAATATAGATTTTCTCCGAACATGGAAAAATCTAGTCCTGATAATGGTTTGAAAGCTCATATATCTAGAATAAAGGACAAGAGAGAAGAGGGACTTACATGTTAAAATGGGAAACTGAGAGAAGAGGCTACCAATAACTATGGATCCCTCCTTATTATTCTCAATATCCTCAACATTGAAATCATACAACTATTTTGATCAAGAGATCAACAAGCCAAAATCACCACAAATATCCTTGAGCCCCTCATGCATTCAAGTCCCTTCTTTAAGAACTGATAGATCCATGTCAAATGTAGTTGCATGTCCTTTCCAAGTGTGAATGGTTTGATCCTTGCATTTAAAACTTGGCATTCTCCTTTCTACAGTCTTGGACTCCCATGACTATCGATATCTGATCTTGAGATCTTGACAAGTGTCAAGCTCATGGAAATCTTGATGAACCATTTGAAAACTTAACCTTTACAAATGGCTACTTATTAGGGATCAAAATTAACATTTGTGAGTCCATCATTTGTTATTTAAATACCAATAGCTATTTGTTGAGGCTGAAGTTGACATCTACATAACTATCATCAATTCCTTCAAATTTTTATCTTCAACCATTTCCTACAGACAATTCTTTTTGAAGAATTTCCTCATGCTATTTTCCCAAACTTATCTCTTTTGGCTATTTGTTTCAGCCTTTTTTCTAAAAGAATTCATCAACTTTTCTTTTAGACAATTTGCTTATCACTTTCCTGCAGACAATTTGTCCAAAGGAAATCACGTCTTTAGACTTTTTGCTTTGAATAATTTCCATGTAAAAAATGTTCAAAGGAAATAATGTCTTTGGGATTTTTTTCTACGGACAATTCTCCCAAAATAATTCATCCTTTTGCCTCAGACTTGAACAATTTCCTCTGGATTTTTCTCTAAAAATGGACCTTTTAATCTTTGAAAAGTGCCCCCGTTTCTAATTGAAATTCCCTTTCCAAAATGAAATTACCCTTCAACTTTTTTGAAAATGACCCTTTGCCCTTTTGAAATGTCCCTTCAAAATTTTTGAAAATGACCTTTCAGAAAAATTGAAATGGACCATTTAGAAAAAATGAAAAGGACCCTTCAGAATTATTAAAATGGTCTTTCAAAAATTTTGAAATGGTCTTTGCCTTTGAAAAAACCCTTTAGCACTTTTGAAATGAACCCTTCTATCGATAAAAGTGCCCTTCATAAAAGTTATTTTGGATAAAATGTCTGAAACAATCCCTTCGAAAAGATATCCTTCAGGAAAATTACTTCAAACAAAATGTTCAAAATAATTTTCTGACACTTAAACAAAAAACCTAAAAACAAAACCTCTAAAATAATAAACACTTGCTAAAAAAAGGTCCTAAAATAAAATAAACTTGTAATTTTGCTTCATCAGTTTCCTTGAAAAACTTGCTCCTTTCACTGCTCTGATCAACATCAATACTTTTTTGCAAAGAACAAGACAAGTGAAATAAAAGACCCTAAATCACCTAAACAACCTTAAGACCTATTAACCATGTATTCTTCATGGAATTTTTAGGGCCAATTATTGACTCACAAGACAAAATGGCATGGTATGCAAAGTTTTGAATGGTAAGGGTGATAATTTGACTTGTTAGGTCAAAATTATCAACAATAAGATCACACAATAGCTTGAAACTTAGGTTTATACTCTTGATGATGAAGTAAAGAATAAGGATGAAGATTATATCATGTATCAATAACTCAAGACAAGATAAAGGTTGATGTTTATAAGGACAATCAGATTTTGAAGATCAATCATCAATCAAGAAATGAATATGTTGGAAGAATAAAGATAAATTAGATCAGATAACCAAATGCTATGAGATATGCAAATTAAAATGGTCATTTTTACTCCTGAAATCAATTTGGTCATAGGTCAAAATATTTTAAAATATATTCAAGGAATGAATTTATATGGAATTATGAGCAAGACAATGGTAAACATGAAGAACATCATCAATCAAGATAGTCAACAGGTTCCCAAGGAAATAATGACATCTTTTGCTACAAGTGTCAAGGGTTTGGTCATATTACAACATTTTGTAATATCTTCATCAGGAGACCAAATGATCAGGTACATGAACAAATTCATGAAATTTCAAGAAATCATCATATGTCTCAATCACAAGGTATGTACAATCTAGAAAATCTAATTTGTTTCAAATGTCATGAGAGAGGTTACATAGCAAGGTTCTGAAAGAATGATCAGTATTCTACTTCAAATATTATCAATCCTATCATGAAGATGAGTCATACTGAATGGAGGCCTAAGTAGGTAAATGAACAATAAGCTCAAAATGGATTTTTTTTCATGATAGAATAAGGAACAAGTTTAAGTATCAAAGAACAAGCCTTATATGCCCAAATAGACAAAGAAATCAAGGAGGATCCTAAGATAAAAGAAAAGAATAAGGTTGAGAACTCATTCAAATACAATATGAAGATGAGGAATGACTACAAGTTAAGTGAAAACATGGAGATATGGGAATCTCCTAAGTTTTGGGATCTTTAGTTCCTCTATGACAAGTGGGTGTCTCTACCTATGCTTCTTAGGAGACATCTTTCATGTGTGGAAGCAAGTGTGTGTGCTCTAGGTAATGAACAAAGTGCCAATCAGTAAAGAGCTTGAAGGAAAAGGGTAATCAAGAGATTGTGAAATATATGCTTATAGATGAAGGACTTTGATAAGGTTAAATCAGTTTGGTTTCTAGTTTAAGAGGTTGATCAATCAGGACAAGGATAAGTAATTGTAGGACAAGAATATCATTTGAATATGTGTTTGGCTAAGGGGGAGCTAATTCAATTAGCTTATGTGTCTTTAAGAAGATGTGCATCATGTAAGGGGGAGTATATGTGAAGATGATTTATTCATGATAGAAGTGTGAATATGTCAGCTATAGTTATGATTTCAATAAAATTGGCATGATGATTGGATCAAACCAAGTCATTTATTTTGATAAGGTATTGAATCTTCATGCATGAAAAAAGAAAACTTGTGAGTTATATAGATAGATAGGTCCAAGAATAATATAATCTTAGGTTCGGATTGGCGTATGTCAAATAACATATGACATGAGATGGAAATTGATGTTAGGGGGAGAATTCTAAGCTCTGTGAGCAGTTTATTAGGTTCAAGGATCAGAGAAGTCCAAGTTTAGATTGGTACATGTCAAAGGAGAAGCAATTGTTTTATATGCCTAAAAGTATGTAAGTATCTTGAGTGTCTTAAATAGTAATTGAATGCATACATATTGTTGAAGAATGATTGTTAGCATGATGAAAAAGAGACCCTTTATCATTAATGTCAAGGGGGAGAAAGATTAAAATGAAGGAGCTCAATTAAAATAAGTAAGAAGTTAGTTTGAGGGTCTTTTGCCATTAATGACAAAGGGGGATATTTTTTAGCATACTCATTTATGTCAAAGAGAGCATGAGATACTAGTACGTTAATGATAAATAAGTTGTGTTTGATAGCTTGGAGAATATATGGTACATTTTTAGGTCTGTAAGGATAAATAAATTATGAGGCATCCATAGATGTCTTGGTGAAGTTTAGGTATGTCACTTGATCATTTAGAATGAGAAACATTCATCTTCTAGCTTAAGAGAAGCCAGACCATCACTACACATCATATAGATATGAATGAACTAGAAAGTTTGTGCATTTATTTTTGGTACCTAAAAAGTCAACTAAGGTCAAAGGATTTCATGTAGATGTTTTCTATAGTGATAAGAAGGTCAAATAAAAATTTGAACTCTTGAAGTGTTTTCTAGCTCAAGTTATAAACCTTCAAAGTTTCTCTTATAGACTGTGATGGGCCAGAGACTGTCAAGTTTAGCTTTGTTGAAGTCTAAGGTCACTAGTCAATTGATCTAATGGTGATCATTCATTATCCAAATCTTGATCTAATGGTGCATATTTGGTCAAAATTTCAAAGAGTCTAAGATTACATGTGTTGTTGATAAGTGTCACTATCTTGTTGAGTTGATAGAAGATCAATTATTTTTGGGTGTTCATACTAATAGAGATTGATGATGCAGGTTGAGCCAAAATTCAAATGTGTAAAAGGCATGTAGAACTACCAAGTTGCACAATCGTAGGAGCTCTGATCTAAGATCAATGGTGAGAATTTTAAGATAAATATTGAGTTACCCAAAGGAGATTTATGTTGCGTATTTGACCATAGTTTCTAGGAAGCATGAGATGAGGTTAAGGTGCTCGATGTTTAACATTTGCTCAGTGACCATTGGAATTTAAATATACAAATTTGCAAATAAAATTAGTGTTCAGTTTTTGAGCTATATCTTTTGATCTAGGACTAATTTATTGATGATATAAAAATCAAAGTTATAGAGGACATAAAGATTCATCCATTTTATCTAGTTATAAGGTCTAAATGTTTGTACAGACGAAGTTATGGAGCTTTAAAGTTGATTGTTTGTTTATTCATGGTGTTCTTACATACATAATAATCTTTGAGCAATTCATGCTTTAGTTGAAGTGTGTTTTGGTGGATGTATTCACATGAAGATGTTATAAGGGTCAAATGGAGTGGACCTAGGTATTTGAAATTGATCATATGTTCTTCATTTTCTTGATGGAGTGCTAAATGGGTGAATAGGTCTCCATGAGACCTATAAGGGCTACTAAGGCCTAATTGAAAGGCAAAGTTACTTAAGTGTGACCCATAGATGTTATGGCCAGCATGTGAAGATGATATTGAGCTTTGTATTATCATGTTATATGTCTTAATGGTTAAGGCAAGTCTTATGGCTGACCAAGAAGTTGACATTCATGAAAACTCTATAAATAGTGGAGACTAAGGCAATGGTTTCTATACTTGAATTTTCATGTGTTGAGAGAGTAGAAGAGAGATATGAAGGAAAAAGATCAGAGGAAGTGTGATAAAAGTATGGAATGAAGTATAAAGTAATTTGAGGATGAGCGAAGAAGTCTAGAGTGATCCAAAAGGGTTTTTTGGATGCATTGCTTGATGAGCAAATTTGAGTGTGTGTGATGAGTTGAAAGAGAGGTGTTAAATATTATTTATCCAATAAGATTGATCTATAATCAAAGTTTTGGAGTTGTTTATTTCATAAGGTGTTGTGTGGGTGCTCAACATCTATAACAAGTGGGTGTTTGTTCATACTTAAGGTTGGGTACTCCTTGTGAAGTGGGTGCTTCACTAAAAGGTATCTTATTTATAATCATATTATAAGATAAGTAGTACATGTGTTTTCAAGATTAAGAGTGGGTTTTATTCCCTAAGAGGGTTTCCCACATACATCTTATATTATATGTATGATCTTGCATCATCTTTATTATTCATTGTTATGAATATCTTGTATTCTTTATGAATGAATGTGATCATTGATTAAGAATTTGAAAGGATTACAATTAAAGTTTGAAATATCTTACATCACTGATTCACCCCCTAGTGATTGTACCACCAATAATTGTTATCAGATCAAGACCTCATTTCAAGTTTAACCACTTAAAGGTAATCTAAGGTCCAATATGACAAGTTAATATATGTAGGGTTTCTTTACTAATCAAGCACCATTGTTTAATGGGTCAAATTATTCTTTCCAGAGTATAAGGATAAGGACATACATCATGTATCTAAGATTTGATGTTTGGTAGTCTATCATGGATGGTTATACTACACCAACTACTCCTCCAACTAGTGTTGCTGACAAGAAATTGAGTGAGAATAATTCAAAAGCTATGAATGATATAATTTGTGGTCTATCTAAGGTTGAGTTCACCAAAGTGATCTATTGCAAATCTACCAATGAAAATTGGGTTAATTTATAGACTATCTATGAAGGAGACTCTAAGGTAAAACTATCCAAGTTCTAAACCTACTAAAGGCAATTTAAAGGTCTCAAAATGAAGGAAGAAGATACTATGACATCTTATATTCTAAGGGTTGATGAGGTTTTAAACATGATCAGAGGTCTTAGAAAGGTGATTGATGAAGATATTATAGTATATAAGGTATTGAAGACTCTTACACTCAAGTTTGATTCAAATGTTTCTCCTATAAAATAAATTCATGATCTCACTCAGATGAAGATGGATGAATTGCATGGCATCCTTACTTCCTATGAGATGAAGTTGATGAGGATAAACCTCTTAAGAAGGAAGTAATCTTTAAAGTGATTAAGGAAACAAATGCCAAGAAGAACAAGATAAGTATTAAAGATTTTAATCTTAATGAAAATCAACTTGAATCTACGATTACAAGAAAATTGAATGTAGGATCAGGTAAGTATGAATAAAAATTTCCTTTCAAATGTTTTTCATGTGGTAAAGTTGGTAATTTTATAGCTAGATGTCTAGGTATAGACAAGTTTGAACATAAAGAAGCACATAAAGAATATCATGAGGATGAACACAAAAAATCTAAGGGTCCTATCAAATATAAAATTTTCTTTAATAAGAAAAATGGAAAGAAGGAATCATACAAAGGTAGTAAGAGCCTTTACCATGAAGAAGATAGTAACTCGTCTATAGAAGAAGTCAACACATCTAACAGTGATGATTCATTTCATAATGAGGACATGGAGACATTCTTTATGGATCTTAATGATGATGAAGGTGAATGTTATTTAAGAAAGTATTTATTTGGTGGAAATAGATTAGAGGAAGAAGATGAGAAATTCACTCTTGAAGATAAATATCTAGATACTATGGAAGAAATGAAGTTACTAAAAAGAAAGAATAGAAAACAAAATTCCTTGATTGAATCATATGAGGATCAAATTAGAATTTTTAAAGGTAGGTTGAGTAATGAAGTCAAGGATCATGATGATATCACATAACATCTTGAAACTCAAGTTTGTACTCTTAATGATGAAGTAAAGAGTAAGGATAAAGAGTGTATCATGTATCAATCAAAGATAAAGTCTTTGTAGATGAAACTAAATCAAGATATGAGCAAAGATACAGCTGATGAGTCAGATAATAAGGATGAATTGATGAATCCTCTTAAAGATCTAAAGATTGAGAATAAAAAGAACAAAATTCAAATTGGCTTCTAACCTAGAACAAGACCCCTTAGTTGAATATAATTCATGGATAGATATTAATGAGTTAATGAACTATTACCAAAGTGCAAAGTATCATATTCCTAACAAGATTATGGATCACCTACATTATCAAGGCAAAGTCATGGGGATATATTAGCAAGGGATGATCAATCTAGTCTTAATGACCAAGTATGAGGGAACCCATGGTATTGGATTTAAACCACCTAGGGTGACCTTGCATACATTATTCATGTTCCAACACCATCAACTAGTGAAGACAATGTTGATAGTGATACAGGTTTTGATTATATCATCTATGATGACCTTTCCAATACAAATTTGTTTAACCCCCATGTCATTTGTACCATTAACCCTATTTATTAACCTCTACCAATAACCCTTTATCACTTATAGTTAATATATTGGGACCAACAAGAGTTGACAATGCCATTAGAAGAGTTTGAAAATGATGAGGCAATAAGAAAATTTATGAGATTGAGGAATAACATTCTTCTTGGAGATCACAAGCAATGCTTTTATATCAGATTAGATCATATTGCCTATTTTGAAGAGTGGGTGAACTTCCTTGGATAAAAATTTTAAAAAATCAAATATTTAGGTCTAAAAGTGAAAACTTGTTTGAAGCACTTTCTGACTAGGGTAAAAGTAAAGAAAAATGTAAGTTTCTTGGTGAAAGTTGATTTCCAATGTCATTAAATGGGGATGTTCACCCCTCTTCCTATGAAGCACATGATACATATAGTTCAAGTCCTACATATGGATTTGAGATAGGTATCAAGGAGCGACAAGCTTTTGCATATATTTTTCAAGAGTGCCCTAAGGTATTTGTTTCATGGCCTCTATTAGCATTAGGAGATTCTAGTTCTTCCTACTTGGGATAATTAGGTGAGCCAATCTGGCCAGAGGAATTTTCCATTACCAACCAATTTACCTCCTTGTTGACTATTTTATAATATGGTTGTATAATTATTTTGGAGGACACTCAAAGGTTAATATTGGGACTCCATTGGACCCAAATTGGATCAAACTAGGTGCATCCCCTACTGAAGAGGAACGTGAAGTTTTTACAACCTTTTTGAGGGACTTTGTTGAGATATTTGCATGGGCTTATTTAGACATGATAAGTTTAGACCCTACCTTGGTTTTACACCATAATTTTATAGATCTTGATGCCAAGCCTATTAAGTAGAACCTACATAATATACATCCTCTATTATTGTGTTAGTTAATAAAGAGTTAGATAAAATCTGCGACATGAGATGCATCATGTCGATCGACTATTCATAGTGGATTTCAAAGATTGTGCCAGTGAGAAAGAAACCTGAAGGTATTAGAATCTACACTAATTTTAAGGATATAAATAAAGCTTACCTAAAAAAATACTTTCCTCTTCCTAACATTGACATGATATTTGACACAACAACTGGATATGAAATGTGTTCTCTTATGTATTGGTTTTTAGGATATAACTAGATCATAATTACAACAAAAGAAAAACACAAGAGACTATTTATCACTATATGGGGAATGTTTTGTTATTAGGTGATGTCATTTTGACTTAACAATGTATGGGCCACATATAAACAATCCATGATAATGATTTTACATGATATGATGCATGACATCATTGAATACTATGTCAATGACATCCTAGATAAATCAAAGACATGTGCCAATTATCCAACTATGATTTAAAGAATATTTGAGAGAATTAATGAGTATAATGTTAGGATTAATCCAAATAAGTGTTTATTTGGCATAATCTATAGTAAATTTTTAGTTTTCATTATCTCTTGTAGGGGCATTGAAGTTAACCCAACCAATTTTTGACCCATTACTGAAATACCACTGCCATCTACTTTGAAGCAGCTCTATAGTTTTTAGGGTAAGATCTAGTGATTCTAATGCTTTATATCACAGTTGGTTGAAAAATTCCATCTATTTACACACTTATTTAATGAGGGTATTACATTTTACTGAAATAAACATAAATCATTTGAACATCTTAAAGAATATCTAGCCAATCCACCTATACTATTGCCATCCACACTGAATAAGCCATTGTCACTTTATTGTCAATGACTAGAAATGACTTGGGGGCACTTTTGGCACAACATGATGAATAGGGTAAAGAGAATGCCATATACTTTCTAATCTAAACATTGGTCACGTATGAGCATAATTAGACACTGATTGAAAAGACTATTTATATGTGGCTTTCATAACCAAAAATTTGCATCATTACATACAAAATAACAAGACCATTATTATTTCCAAAGTAGACCCACTCAAGTATCTGCTTTCCAAAATATCTCTATAGGTCTACATGTTAAAGTGGATCATGATTTTGAGTGAGTTTAAAATTAAATATGCCAATCATAAGGATATTAAGGGGTAAGTACTTATAGATCAATTTGTTGAAAACTCCTCTTCACAATATTCAATCTCTTACATTTAGATTTTCAAACGAATCCATTATGACCATAGTAGAAGAAAAATCACCTCTTGAGGTAGAGAATTGAAAAATTTAATTTTATGGTTCATTCACAACTCATGGATTAGGTGAAGGAATATTATTTATCATGTTAAAAGGGGATCTCTTTCTCAAATCCTTTCAAACTATTTTTCCTTGTACCAATAACATGGTTGAGTACAAATCACTCATTACATGACTTCATCAAGAAGTTAGTGGAACATCAAGAAATTGTCAGTTTATGGTGATTATTAGTTAATCATCAATTAGGTCATTGACCAATACCACATGAAGGATGAGAAGTTTGTACCCTATAAATATATGGTCGATACTCTCAAGCAATAAATTTCCAACATCTAATTTGAAAGAATACCTCAAGTCAATAACATAATAGCTAATCTCATGGCCACTATTGGTTCCATAATTTAGATCATAAATAGATCAAGATATTATCAATTTTTTGTTGAACATCTCCTAGTGCCATCACATGAACAATCAACCACTGAAATGGTTTGTGACATTGTTTTTTTTCACATTTTCCTAGTATTCTAACATATATGCCTATCTTCAAGACCAAATTATTACACCTGACTTATCACGTAAGAATAAAAAATACTTCATCTATAAATCCTCTTATTATACTTTACTAAAACCAACCCTATATTATACAAGCTATGATGGAACTCTACTTCATTATTTCTTATTGTCACTCAATTTTGCACCTTGGGAGAGGTATTTCAATCCTTCTCCAAATTGAGTGGAATATGGGATTACCTATAAGCCTATGGTTTAAATATAATAGAGGTAAACCTATATATTGAAGGGCTATCTCCCTTGGTTTATCTATTGAAACTGATCACCTAAACTACTAGCTCATTTGGATGAAAATACATAGAGAGGAACATAAAGTAAACCTATCCTAATGAGGTCATGCAACAATTATAACCTGACCACTACAAACTAGTTACAATGAAACTTCAAACACAAGCCTAAAGTACACATGCGCTAATCCAAATCTACCCCTTGCATTAGTATTTCTCATGGAGGTTTGTGAAGGAATCTTGAGTTAGGAATACTAAACACAAGGTCGTGAAATTACACTAGTGGAGAGATAACTCACTAAACATATGAAATAGTTCCAGAGACTTGTAATATGCTTCCAAAGCTAAATATGAATGCAAATAAGGACAACTTGCTAAGGAAGAGAATTTATCATTTAACAAGATCAACTAGATATCAAACACATTGAAATAACTCATGTCTAAGGTAAACCATATCATTTATTTTTCAAAGGATAAAAATGATTAGGGCTTCACCATACTTAAGTGGAGTATATAAAATTAGCCAAAAGTGGCTCAATATATAGAGAATATGAGAGAGAGGAGAAGAACAGTGTAAGAGAGAGAAGGTAGACAAGTGTCATGTGAGTTAAAAATAAGAGAGGAGTTAGGTAACTACCTCAATAGGTCTATGATGACATGTGTATCAACTCTTAAGATGCTCCAACCCTCCAAGTGACATGGGAGTTGAAATAGTTGCTTGAAACCTTGACTAACTTCTTGAAACTCCTCTTCTTCTTGACATGTTGAAGGACAAGTGGCCTTCTTGATGGTTAAATCAGTTTATCTTGCCTCTTTTTTATGCTATTGAAACCTTTCAATTGACCCCAATAGGTTATTTTTGACACATCACCTCTTTCTCTTACATGGTGTCTAGAGGACTCTTCATCTCCTTAGGCCTATTTTTCACACAAGTGTCAAAACTTGGATTTATCTTCTTTCTCTCATCCAAACCTCATGGATGGCCTATTCATACCATATTAGACCTTTGAAAATCCATTTTGAGGCCTCAAATTAGCCCTAACAAATCATTCTCTACTAAAATCCTTAAATAGCCATCATTCCTTGTAGCCATAAAATGATGAAAAAATCCTTTTATGGAGAAAATTATAGAGTATCCTAAGAATATAATGATATATTATAGTACTCTCTATGTCTTTACAGCTCTGGGTTCAATTTCATGCTTTAATAATGAGTGGAGATGTCCTTTTCTTCCCTTTCTCTCTCATGACTAGGCCTCCCTACCAAGAGAGTGAAAGTTCTTCTATAAGATCCTGACACATTCCAAACCCCAAAAAATTATGTGATTATCTTATAAAACATCCTCTCCTACTTACATTCCAAATTTTAAGCTCTGACCCATTGTATGGACTTTTAATATATAAAAAATTAATGATTTTAGTCCTAATCCATATGGTTTTGTATAGTAATGTACCAGCTAGTTACATGAGCTGATGCTCAATAGAGTTTTAAATATGGTAATATGTGGTTTTTAATCTTTTTCGATCCATCTAGAGGCATAAATATTCATTTCTCTCTCATTGGGTCCTTATGGCTCTCCTAGGTAACCTGAAAGTGACTTGGGTTCTTAAAGATGATTCATAAAGATGGATGTAGGAATCCTCCAAATAATTCCAAAAAATGAAAGTTCATTATGGTATTAATATTTACCTATCATCCCAATGTCCCATGCAAATCCTCCTAACCATAAAAAGCAAAATAAAGTGAACTTTTAGGTTGGAAACAAGCATTCTGTGAGGTGTAAGCAAGATTGTTATCTATAGGTGTGTGTTCCTAAATTGTTTTGATCTCCAATAACCCTAATGAGGTCTATGATATTCTCATTGACCTATTTCAATGGATTTCCAACCACTTTCCTTCATTAAAATTCTACAACATGTCACTTTCTCAAGCCTAGTTGACTGTTATACCCTACTTGAATGTATCCATTTCTTTCTCCATTGATAGGGGTCTAGAATCTTATGGAAGGTCTATTTATTCCATTTCTCATCTTCTCATGTTATTAAAGTATTCAAATCAATCCACTTTACCATCTCATCTTACTACCTATATAAAACTGTGTGTGAAATGGAGTACTTGAATTAAATAGGGTCAGGATTATGCTTCACTTTGCCTGTGTTTGAAGCATATAGTTGGTCTATGATCACACTATCTACATCATGTTCCAACTTACCTTCCTCTTAGACCCATTTAATATCTTTAAAGGCTTCTCAAACCAAGAAAAACTACCATGAGAGGAAATAGGATTGTGTCATGCCATTGGGCTAAGTATGTAAGAGTTTCTAGTGTTTATCTTTAGGTTTGAAGATCAAATGTGATCCAATTAATTTAAATAATCACCTTCAACTTATACCCTTATCTCTTAGATCCTCTAAATTCTTTCAAAACTTTCAAATCGACAACCTTTTTAAGAAAGCAGGAGAGTGTTTGAACTGTGTATTGGCAATATGACTTATGACCTTATTTGATCACTTCTTATTCTCTTGGCTTAAAAATCCTTTAGCCTCAGTGTCCTAAGTTTCCTTTATTTCCAAATCACACATATAAACCATTATCTATGTTTTACCAACCCACTGTCTCAAGACCATTTATTTTCAATGAATAGTTGTAGGTGTGCATTTGAGAGTTTGAGTGTGTATTTGGATTGTGACTACCAACTTAGGTGTTTTAGGATTCTTAATAATAGTAATAAAAACTATTATATATTTTCATGTTCTTGGTATATCTTGGGTATCTTATCCCAAATCCTTGAAACATCTATCATCACAAACCTCTTTGTTTAATGCCCATCCTTAACGGGTTGGCTATAGGTGATAACATTGGATAGTTTGATTGTGTTTGAAGATTAATTGTACTCTAGGCCTTCAAAACCAACCCATAGAAATCCTTAATGGATTTTTCCTACTCTGCCTAATGTCTTAAGTCCCTTTTCAAAACCCTAAAGACTCCAAACCTTTCCAACATCACTGTTAAGGCATATTTCTCAACCTGACTGTAGGTGGATGTTGAAGTAGGAGTGAATGTGATCTAGGCCTTCTTAGGTATTAAAAAAAATTCCCAAACTTATTAAAGGATATTTTCTATTTTTTATGGTATTCTAAGAGATTATCAATTCCTTGAAGCTCCAAATCTTCATCCACTTTACTTTTCAAGGCCTATTTCAATGTAGGCTAGCTGTAGGTGCCAACTTTGATAGTTGACTATGTATTAGGCCTTATATTTTCCTTTTAAAGTTTACCATGTTATATCATAGTGACCAAAAATTATATATTCACTTTCTCCTTTGCCTTAAAATTCCAATTAACCCTCTCAATAACTTGTAGACTCTATGTTCATTGTTATTACAATCACAGTCATGTAGGTGACTGTTTGTTAGGCATTGTTAGCTCAGTCTTCACTTGGATCTAGGTATTTGGAGACCTTCATACTTTTTTTTCTCTTTAAACCACTTGAAATATCACAGTGTTTCCATGCCTGAGATAACCTTAATTAGACATCATTGATTTCTCTTGAATGATAGACCTATACGTCCGTAGGTGACCATTGAAGGGAATTCTGAGTATGAGAGATTTGAAGTATTTAAAAGTGAAAAACATGATTTCATAGACTTTAATACCATTTTTTATCATTTAATAAACATATTTTAAGGATAATACAACTCTAAATTCCATGAAAATGCATATTCCAACTATTTCAATCACCTTTTTATGCAAACATAGAACACAGTCCACAAAGAGTGAATGAAGAAGTAGCCATTTGGGACTTGTACATAATAATTGGATGATTAAAAATCCATGAATGGATTTAAAAGAGAGTATAGGACAATGTAAAAACATAAAAATTCATTAAATCACTTGGGAAACTTAAAAACTAAGAAAATATGAGAGTCACTTCATACTATGCATAAGAACCACTTTCCATGCCAAAAGGACATCCACACATGCCAATAATATTATTTAATGTGTATGATTCATATAATTACATATTATAACATATTCCAACTAGTTTCATGAACCCATTAATTCACATTTTGCAATGGTGTTTCTATAAAATTAGCCTATGGGGTTTTAAGCATTCAAAAAATAATTTGCCTTCTTAAAAATTATTCATAAATATAAGGGCACAAATATAAAAAAAAAATACAAAAAATTTAATCCTATAAGGGTCCAAAACTTTGTACAAAATATCAGACCCCAACTCAAATTGTACAGCCTATACTTTATGTTTGACATTGGCTTTCACTAGCTTATGAATGAAGTGATGGAGGAGAGAAATGATTTTTTGAAAATTCTGGATCTTAAAATTCCTTCCAAGATTTTTTTTGACCTATAGTATATGAAAGGAAATTCTAAAGTTTATTTCTCTTTTAAGCGACTTCAAGTGTCTATACAAATTCCTCTAACTCCTCAAACTAGCATTGAAATCCAAGAATCTGCTCTCTTTCTAACATGTTGACAAGTGTGGTAGTTATGTAACTGATTCAATATCCTTTTAAGTTATATGGTAAAAAAAAAATTCTTTGGTGACTTTTACATATATCAATGTTAGCCAACAATCACATTTTTATGCATTTTTAACACCTTAGAGCTAGCAAATGATCCTCAAAATTTCCAAAACTTTATGAAATTTTGTTAGAATGTGTTTAACACATAAAATGACATTAATTAACCCCTAATAACCTATTATATAACTTTACCATTTCTTATTTTCTCATGACAACCCTAGATCACTATATGAGCAAAATATGACCTTACCTTAACTTCTCCAAACTAACCTTAAAAAATGCTAACAAGGTTAAATAAAGACTTCTAGGGACCTTATAAGACATAACAAGACCATGTAAATACCACATGAAAGTTTTCAATATATAGTGGGTGATAAATTTTACTTGGGGTCAAATTTTTTCAATATTGTTGGTGGAACATAGGGGTAGCATGCACGTAATGCTAATAGGATTAGTAACCTTACATGTCCATTGGATGATAGAGTCTCTTACACTCAAATTCAAACTTGAACAAACTTTTAACATGACACAATAAATTTATTTACATTCACAAAATATTAAAAAAAACAAGATACAAAGCAAATAAAGACACACACATGTGCTATCAAGCACTTAGGAAACACAAAACAACTTAAGCAAACTAGACTATATACAAACTAACCTGAAACAAACTTTCTCCTCCTAGATCAAAGGGAAAGTTTATACCATATTTTATTCCATTATATGAAGGATGATATGAATTAATTTTTCTCTTGTGCCTTTCTTTTTATGTCTTAAACTCCTTCATGCTTGCCAAACTTCTTGACACAATCTCAAATGCAACAATGACAGCCACAAACATGTCACCTATGATGGTGAACTCTTCTTGTGTTTCAACAATATTTTCATGATGTTCTTCAAATGAAACATTGTCCAATGATACCTCATCCAAGCATGTTTATTTGACCTCCATGGTATTTTTAATGAGATCAAGCCTATTACCAACTTCAATCTCATCAATCTCTTAAAGGATATTTGCATACCTAGCCCCATTTTCATCATTCTCTTCAATGGAGACATCTTGAACAATCTCTTTATGAACATGATATTTGACCTTTCAAAGAACTTAAATCTCTTAAAGGATCTCAATATGCTACTACTAATCACCTTTTTCTTCCTTCTCGTTAATAACCACAACTTATTCAACTTCATCTTCAAGGTTGGTTACAACTTGCACAAGTTTAGATGGCATAAGGTCTTCCTATTGGAACACACCATCAAGAGGCAAAGCATCTTAAAGAGTGTCTTCAACTTGACCATCAAGTTGTGTAGGCTTTTGAAAGCCTTCAAATTATTCACAAATTTCATTGAATCTTTGCCATAAGTCATCTTGGTCCATGCCATTAGCAACAACTTCATCTTCTATTGTATTTTTAGATTCCACTTCTTGGTCATGCTCATGAATCTTAACCAACTCAGTTGATGTGATGTTCTTTTAAAACTCCTTATCCTCCATGCCTTGATCAATATCTTTATGAATAGCTACAACATTGTCAAGATCTTCACTTTCCTCACTCAATAAGGTTGAATTATGCTTGTCTTTAGAAAGGGGAGTTTCTATAGAGAACTCTTCATCATTTACACTTCAGTCATCTTCTTGATCAGTTGTAACTTTGGATTGATATTATTCACTTATCCCCTATAGGATGGGTTTTCCTTCAAGAAGGGATGTGGTGGAAGGGTGATGGACAAGTTCAAGGGTTGGAGAGGGAGTATGAGGTGTGGTGGATGGCTTATGGATGGGCTTAGGAATTGGGGTTTCTTGAATGAACTCTTGGGGAGATGACAAGTTGGGTTGGGCAATGGGAGAGATATCTTATCCAACAAGGTTTTCATTTTCTTTAGATCTCTATTGAGGCTCTTTAATAAATGAAAATTGATTGGAATGATATGGGTTTTAATTAGCATCTAATTATTTAGTTAGTTACCAAGCTTGAGATTCTAAGATTTTATATCTTACTTCCTAATATTTTGATTCCCAATCAATGGTATCATTTTATTCCTCATGGAAACATTGATATGAATTAGGTTGAGGTTGATATAGAACATAAGGCTAGTAGGAGTCATATTGAGGCTGATAAGAAGACACTTATTGGTACTCTTCTTGATATCCTTCCTTATAGGCTTCTTCATAGGTCTACTCAACAACATCATGATCATATAACAGGGGATTAGGTTGACCATAGGACTTTCACGATTCATAGGGCTGATAACAATCTTGATAGGGCTATTAAGACACATAATTGGAGTCATGATAAGGTTGGTAGGGAGGTGTATAGTATAAAATTTCATCATACCCATCCATTCCAACTTCATTATTGAAATGAAACACAATATATCATCAAAAAAAATTCACAATAAGTAACTGGGATACTTATAACCAACCGATTACATTCAGATTCATCATTTGTGTTTGTTGAATGCCTCCAAAGGTTGATAGGAGAAAGAACACACCAAGAATTCTTCCACTCTCTTCAACCTTAGTCCCATCGAGCATGTCATAACTATTTTTAATCAAATTTTCACCCTTGGAGAGGTAGTTCAAGCCTTATCAAAATTTATTGGAACATGGTATTACCTCTATTCTTATGGATTTCCTATAATATAGATAAGCCTCTAAATTGAACGGCTAGTTCCCTTGGTTTGTCTATTGAATCTCATCACCTAAACTACTATCTCATTTAGATGAAAATAGAGATAGATAACATGAATTAAACCTATCCTAATGATATGATGCACCAATTTTAACCTAACCATTACCAAATAATTGTAATGACATTTGAAACTCAAGCCTAACCTGCACATACACTAATCTAAATCTACCCCTTACAAAAAAAATTTATTTTGGAGGTTTATGAAGGAATCTTAAACGATGAGGACTAAACGCAAGGTCATGACATGACACTAGTGGATAGACAACTCAATAAACTCATGAAACACTTCATTAGAACATTTCAAAAGACCTGCAATAGACTTTCAAAACTGAATATGAATGCAAACAAGGACAACATACTAAGGAAGATAATCTATCACTTAGAAAAGTCAACTACTTATTTAACACATTGAAAAAAATCATGGATAAGGTAAAATAGATCATTATTTATTTCACAAAGGCTGAAAATGAGCATGATTTTCCATACTTAGGTGGAGGATACAAACTTAGCCAAAAGTGGCTCAATATAAAGAGAATATGAGAGAGAGGAGAAAAAAGGTGTAGGAAAGAGAAGGTAGAAAAGTGTCATGTGAGTTAAGAACAAGAGAGGATTTATGGAAATACCTAAACAAGCCTTGGATGACATGTGTAACTTCTCTAAAGATGTTCCAACCCTCCAATTGGCATGGGAGTTGAAATGGTTATTTGACACCTTGACTAGCTTTTTTAAACTCCTCTTTTTATTGACATGTTGAAGGACAAGTGGAATTATTGATGGTTATATTAGTTTATCCTACATATTTTATATTTTATTGACACCTCTCAACTAACCCCAATAGGTTCTCTTTGACACATCACCTCTTTCTCTTGTAAGGTGTCTAGAGGCCTCTTCATCTCCTTAGGCCTATTTTGCACACAAGTGTCAAAACATGGATTTGTCTTCTTAAAATCATAAAAAACTCATGTATGGCCTATTAATACCATATTGGACTTGAAAAAATTCATTTTGAGGCCTTAAACTATCCTTAACAAGTCATTCTCTACTAAAAGCCTCAAATAGCCCTCATTCGTTATATCCCTAAAATGATACAAACCTCTTTGTGTGGATAAAATTAAATATTAAATTGAGAATATAAGGGAATATTTAAGTACCATTTATGTATTTACATCTCTAGGCTCAATTTCATGCTCTATTATTGAGTGGAGATGTCCTTTTATGCCCTTTCTCTCTCTTAACTAGGACTCAATTAGGCCTCCCTACCAAGAGAGTGAAAAATGATTACACATACTCTCCACATGTTCCAAACCCAAAAAAAGTATGTGATTCACATATAAAACATCCTCCCCTACCTCCATGCCAAATTTGAATCTCTAAATCATTGTACAAACTTCTCAAATAGAAAAAATTAGTGTTTTTAGCCCTAATCTATATGGTTTCATACAATATTGTATCAACCAATTACATGGGATGATGCTAAAGGGAATTTTAAATATTTTATTGGTACTTTTTAATTTTTTATGATCCATATTGAGGCATAAATATTCACTTCTCTCTCACCAGGTCCTTATGGTTCTCCTAGACAGCCTAAAAGTGACTTGGGTTCTTAAGGATGATTCATAAAGATAGATGTATGATTCCTCCAAAAAATTATAAAAAATGGAATTGAATTAGGGTATTAAAATTTTCCTAGGATCTCAAGGTCCCATGAAAATCCTCCTGACCATACCAAGCAAAAGAAAGTAACCTCTCAAGTTGAAAATAAGCATTTTATGAGGTTCAGGTGAGATTGCAGTCTATAGGTGCATGTCCCTGAGTTATTTTGAGATCCTTTGACCCTAATGAGTTATGTGATATTCTTATTGACATATTTAAATTGATTTATATCCACCTTCCTTCATCAAACTTCTACAACATGTCACTTGCTCTAGCCTAGGGTTCTTAAGCCTAGCTGATTATTATATCCTAGCTACTTGTATCCATTTGTTTCTCCATTGACATGAATCTAGAATATTATTTAAGTTTTTTTATGTCCTTTATCATATTCTCATGGTCTCAAATAATTAAAATCACTCCACTTTACCATCTCATCTTACTACCTATATAGGACTATGTGTGAAATAGAGTGCTTGAACTGAATAGGGTTATGACTATTTTTTACTTTGCCTAAGTTTGAGGCCTATATTTCAGATATGATCATGATATATCCATCATGTTATAACTTACCTTTCTCTTATAGCCATTGAATATCCTTAAATACTTCTCAAATTAAGAAAAATTTCCATAAGAGGAACAGGGCTGTGTCATGCCATTAGGCTGAGTATGCAGGGGTTTCTAGTGTTTATCTTCAAGTTTGAAAATAAAATGTGATCTCATTTATTCAAAAAAACACCTTAAATCTTATGCCTTTCTCTCACATATCCTCTAAATTATTTCAATCCTTTCAAATAGACAACCTTCTTGAGAAAGCAAGATTGTGTTTGAACTATGTATTGACAATATGACTTGTGACCTTTTTTATCACTTCTTGTTCTCTTGGATTAAAAATCCTTTGGCCTCAGTGTCTTAAGTTTCCTTTATTTAAAAATCACACATAAAAACCACTATCTATGTTTTACCAACCCACTATCTCATGACCATTTATTTTCAATGAATAGTTGTAGGTGTGGTTTTGAGATCTTGATTGTGTATTTGGATTATGACTGCAAACTTAGGTGTTTCAGGAGTCTTGATCATAGTACTATAAACTCTTATATATTTTCATTTTATTTTTATATTTGGGTATATTCTCCCAAATCCTTGAAACCTCTATCATCACAAACCTCTTTGTCCAAGGCCCATCTTTAACTAGTTGATTGTGGGGACAACATTGGATAGTTTGACTGTGTTTGAAGATTGATTGTGCTCTAGGCCTTCAAAAACAATCCTTATAACTCTTCAATGGATCTATCCTACTTTGATGATGTCTTAATTCCATTTTCAAAACCAAACCTTTCCAACATTATTGTTAAGGCATCTTTCTTAACTTGACTATAGGTGGATGTTGAAGTAGGAGTGACTATGTTCTAGGCCTTCTTGGCTCTTAAAAAAATTCCAAAAATTATTGAAGATTCACTTATGTTTTTTATGGTGTTCAAAGACATTATCAATTCCTTGAAGCTCCAAATTTTCATCCACTTTACTATTTAAGGCCTAATTCAATGTAGGTTAGTTGTAGGTGCCAACTTAGATAATCAGTTGTGTATTAGGCCTTATATTAGCCTTTTAAAGTTTACCATGCCATTTCACAGTGACCAAAACTTCTATATTCACTTTATCCTATCCCTTAAAATTCCAATCAACCCTCTCAAGAACTTGTAGCCTCTATGCTCAATATCAATATAGTCACAATCTTGTAGGTGACTGTCTGCTAGGCATTATTAGCTCAATCTTCACTTGGCTCTAAGCACTTGGAGACTTTCATATTTTGTTTCCTCTTTAAACTAATTAAACTATCATAGTGTTTCCATGCCTAATATAACCGTCATTATACACCATTAATTTCTCTTGAATGATAGACCTATAGGTCTATAGGTGACCATTGAAGGGAATTCTGAGTATGAGAGATTTGAAGTCTTGAAAAGTCCAAAACATGATGTTATAGACTCAAATACCATTGTTTCTCATTACTTAAACATATTATTAGGACAATTCAATTCTAAATTCCATGTAAATGCATATTCTAACTATTTCAATCACCTTGTTATGTAAACACAAAACATAGGGCACAGAGAGTGAATGAAAAAGTAGCCATTTGGGACTTGTATAGAATATTTAGCTAATTTAAAATCCATTAATATATTTAGAAGAGATTATAGGACAATTTAGAAACATTCAAATTCATTAGATCACCTTGGAAACTCATAAACTTAGAAAATATGATAGTGACTTCAAACTATGCACAAAAAACAAATTTCAAGCCAAAAGGACATCCACACATGCCAAGGAGATTAGTGAATGTGTGTGAGGCATATATAGGCATATTATAACCTATTATAGCTGGTTTTATGTAGCCATGACTTAAAAAAATTTAATAGAGTTACTTTAAACTGAGCTTATGGGGTTTTAGGCCTTCAAAAACTAGTATGCCTTAGCGATTTCATAAATCTAAGGGAACCAATCCAAAAAATAATTCCAAAAATTGGAATCCCATATGGGTCTAAAAATGTTTTAAAATTTTATCCCATAACTCAAACTATACGGCCTATACCATCTGCTTAAAATTGGCCTTCACTAGCTTATGATTGAAGTGATAGAGGAGAGAAGTGAATTTATAAAACTTTTGGATTTGAAACCTCATTCCAAGATTTGTTATAACATGTATGAAATTAAAGGACATTTTGAATATATTTTCTCTTGCAAGTGACTTTAAGACTCTGTACAACTTCCTCTAACTCCTCAAACTAGCATTGAAATCTAAGAATCTGCTCTTTTCTAACATGTTGACAAGTGTGGAATTTATGTAACTAATCCAATATCCTTTGAATGTGTATGTCATGAATTTTGATATCTAGAGACTTTGACATATATCAATGTTAGCCAAAAATCACCTTTTTATGCATTTTTAACACCGTAGAGCTAGTAAATGATCCTCAAACTTTCTAAAACTTCATGAAATGTTGTTAAAATATGTTTAGCATATAAAATGGCATTAATTAACCCCTAATAACCTATGACATAACTTTACCATGTCTTATATTCTCATGACACCCCTAGATCACTATATGACCTTACTTTAACTTCTCTAAACTAACCTTTTACAATGCTAGCAAGGTTAAATGAAGACTTCTAAGGACCTTATAAAATATGATAAGACCATGAAAATACCACATGAAAGTTTTCAATATATAGGGTGTGATAAATTTGAATTGGGGTCAAATTTGGTCAACATTTTTGGTGATTCACAGGGGTAGCATGCCTGCAATGCTAATAGGACTAGTAGCCTTACATGTCCATTGGGTAATGGAGTATTTTGCACTCACTTTTAGACTTGAACATGACATAATAAATTAATTAACCTTCACAACACAAAAAATAAAACAAACAAGACATGAAGTAAATAAATACACACCTATGTGCTATCAAGCACTTATTAAACATAAAACAACTTAAGAAAATTAGACTATATACAAACTAACCTGACACAAAATTTCTCCTCTTGAATCAAAGTGGAATTTTGTACCATTTTTATATCCATGAGATGAAGGATGATATGAAGCAATATTTCCTTTGGGCCTTGCTCTTGATATCTTCAAATCCTTCATACTTGCCAATCTTCTTGGTATGATCTCAAATACAACAATGATAGTTGCAAACATGTCATCTATGAAGATGAACTCTTCTTGTGTATTAACAATCTTTACATGATGTTCTTCAACCGAAATCTTCTCCAATGATTCTTCATCCAAGCATGTTTATTTAACCTCCATGGTATTTTGAATGAGATCAAACTTCTTACTAGCTACAATATCATTAAGCTCTTCAAAGAGCTTTGCATACTTATCCCCATATTCATCATTGTCTTAAATAGAGACATCTTGAACAATCTCTTTATGAACATGATCTTTAACCTTACAAAGACATTAAATCTCTCAAAGGAGCTCAATATGTTTTTGATAATCATTTTTGTCTTCCTTTCTTAAATCAGGTCCTTATGGTTCTCCTAGACAGCCTAAAAGTGACTTGGGTTCTTAAGGATGATTCATAAAGATAGATGTATGATTCCTCCAAAAAATTATAAAAAATGGAATTGAATTAGGGTATTAAAATTTTCCTAGGATCTCAAGGTCCCATGAAAATCCTCCTGACCATACCAAGCAAAAGAAAGTAACCTCTCAAGTTGAAAATAAGCATTTTATGAGGTTCAGGTGAGATTGCAGTCTATAGGTGCATGTCCCTGAGTTATTTTGAGATCCTTTGACCCTAATGAGTTATGTGATATTCTTATTGACATATTTAAATTGATTTATATCCACCTTCCTTCATCAAACTTCTACAACATGTCACTTGCTCTAGCCTAGGGTTCTTAAGCCTAGCTGATTATTATATCCTAGCTACTTGTATCCATTTGTTTCTCCATTGACATGAATCTAGAATATTATTTAAGTTTTTTTAGGTCCTTTATCATATTCTCATGGTCTCAAATAATTAAAATCACTCCACTTTACCATCTCATCTTACTACCTATATAGGACTATGTGTGAAATAGAGTGCTTGAACTGAATAGGGTTATGACTATTTTTTACTTTGCCTAAGTTTGAGGCCTATATTTCAGATATGATCATGATATATCCATCATGTTATAACTTACCTTTCTCTTATAGCCATTGAATATCCTTAAATACTTCTCAAATTAAGAAAAATTTCCATAAGAGGAACAGGGCTGTGTCATGCCATTAGGCTGAGTATGCAGGGGTTTCTAGTGTTTATCTTCAAGTTTGAAAATAAAATGTGATCTCATTTATTCAAAAAAACACCTTAAATCTTATGCCTTTCTCTCACATATCCTCTAAATTATTTCAATCCTTTCAAATAGACAACCTTCTTGAGAAAGCAAGATTGTGTTTGAACTATGTATTGACAATATGACTTGTGACCTTTTTTATCACTTCTTGTTCTCTTGGATTAAAAATCCTTTGGCCTCAGTGTCTTAAGTTTCCTTTATTTAAAAATCACACATAAAAACCACTATCTATGTTTTACCAACCCACTATCTCATGACCATTTATTTTCAATGAATAGTTGTAGGTGTGGTTTTGAGATCTTGATTGTGTATTTGGATTATGACTGCAAACTTAGGTGTTTCAGGAGTCTTGATCATAGTACTATAAACTCTTATATATTTTCATTTTATTTTTATATTTGGGTATATTCTCCCAAATCCTTGAAACCTCTATCATCACAAACCTCTTTGTCCAAGGCCCATCTTTAACTAGTTGATTGTGGGGACAACATTGGATAGTTTGACTGTGTTTGAAGATTGATTGTGCTCTAGGCCTTCAAAAACAATCCTTATAACTCTTCAATGGATCTATCCTACTTTGATGATGTCTTAATTCCATTTTCAAAACCAAACCTTTCCAACATTATTGTTAAGGCATCTTTCTCAACTTGACTATAGGTGGATGTTGAAGTAGGAGTGACTATGTTCTAGGCCTTCTTGGCTCTTAAAAAAATTCCAAAAATTATTGAAGATTCACTTATGTTTTTTATGGTGTTCAAAGACATTATCAATTCCTTGAAGCTCCAAATTTTCATCCACTTTACTATTTAAGGCCTAATTCAATGTAGGTTAGTTGTAGGTGCCAACTTAGATAATCAGTTGTGTATTAGGCCTTATATTAGCCTTTTAAAGTTTACCATGCCATTTCACAGTGACCAAAACTTCTATATTCACTTTATCCTATCCCTTAAAATTCCAATCAACCCTCTCAAGAACTTGTAGACTCTATGCTCAATATCAATATAGTCACAATCTTGTAGGTGACTGTCTGCTAGGCATTATTAGCTCAATCTTCACTTGGCTCTAAGCACTTGGAGACTTTCATATTTTGTTTCCTCTTTAAACTAATTAAACTATCATAGTGTTTCCATGCCTAATATAACCTTCATTATACACCATTAATTTCTCTTGAATGATAGACCTATAGGTCTATAGGTGACCATTGAAGGGAATTCTGAGTATGAGAGATTTGAAGTCTTGAAAAGTCCAAAACATGATGTTATAGACTCAAATACCATTGTTTCTCATTACTTAAACATATTATTAGGACAATTCAATTCTAAATTCCATGTAAATGCATATTCTAACTATTTCAATCACCTTGTTATGTAAACACAAAACATAGGGCACAGAGAGTGAATGAAAAAGTAGCCATTTGGGACTTGTATAGAATATTTAGCTAATTTAAAATCCATTAATATATTTAGAAGAGATTATAGGACAATTTAGAAACATTCAAATTCATTAGATCACCTTGGAAACTCATAAACTTAGAAAATATGATAGTGACTTCAAACTATGCACAAAAAACAAATTTCAAGCCAAAAGGACATCCACACATGCCAAGGAGATTAGTGAATGTGTGTGAGGCATATATAGGCATATTATAACCTATTATAGCTGGTTTTATGTAGCCATGACTTAAAAAAATTTAATAGAGTTACTTTAAACTGAGCTTATGGGGTTTTAGGCCTTCAAAAACTAGTATGCCTTAGCGATTTCATAAATCTAAGGGAACCAATCCAAAAAATAATTCCAAAAATTGGAATCCCATATGGGTCTAAAAATGTTTTTAAAATTTTATCCCATAACTCAAACTATACGGCCTATACCATCTGCTTAAAATTGGCCTTCACTAGCTTATGATTGAAGTGATAGAGGAGAGAAGTGAATTTATAAAACTTTTGGATTTGAAACCTCATTCCAAGATTTGTTATAACATGTATGAAATTAAAGGACATTTTGAATATATTTTCTCTTGCAAGTGACTTTAAGACTCTGTACAACTTCCTCTAACTCCTCAAACTAGCATTGAAATCTAAGAATCTGCTCTTTTCTAACATGTTGACAAGTGTGGAATTTATGTAACTAATCCAATATCCTTTGAATGTGTATGTCATGAATTTTGATATCTAGAGACTTTGACATATATCAATGTTAGCCAAAAATCACCTTTTTATGCATTTTTAACACCGTAGAGCTAGTAAATGATCCTCAAACTTTCTAAAACTTCATGAAATGTTGTTAAAATATGTTTAGCATATAAAATGGCATTAATTAACCCCTAATAACCTATGACATAACTTTACCATGTCTTATATTCTCATGACACCCCTAGATCACTATATGACCTTACTTTAACTTCTCTAAACTAACCTTTTACAATGCTAGCAAGGTTAAATGAAGACTTCTAAGGACCTTATAAAATATGATAAGACCATGAAAATACCACATGAAAGTTTTCAATATATAGGGTGTGATAAATTTGAATTGGGGTCAAATTTGGTCAACATTTTTGGTGATTCACAGGGGTAGCATGCCTGCAATGCTAATAGGACTAGTAGCCTTACATGTCCATTGGGTAATGGAGTATTTTGCACTCACTTTTAGACTTGAACATGACATAATAAATTAATTAACCTTCACAACACAAAAAATAAAACAAACAAGACATGAAGTAAATAAATACACACCTATGTGCTATCAAGCACTTATTAAACATAAAACAACTTAAGAAAATTAGACTATATACAAACTAACCTGACACAAAATTTCTCCTCTTGAATCAAAGTGGAATTTTGTACCATTTTTATATCCATGAGATGAAGGATGATATGAAGCAATATTTCCTTTGGGCCTTGCTCTTGATATCTTCAAATCCTTCATACTTGCCAATCTTCTTGGTATGATCTCAAATACAACAATGATAGTTGCAAACATGTCATCTATGAAGATGAACTCTTCTTGTGTATTAACAATCTTTACATGATGTTCTTCAACCGAAATCTTCTCCAATGATTCTTCATCCAAGCATGTTTATTTAACCTCCATGGTATTTTGAATGAGATCAAACTTCTTACTAGCTACAATATCATTAAGCTCTTCAAAGAGCTTTGCATACTTATCCCCATATTCATCATTGTCTTAAATAGAGACATCTTGAACAATCTCTTTATGAACATGATCTTTAACCTTACAAAGACATTAAATCTCTCAAAGGAGCTCAATATGTTTTTGATAATCATTTTTGTCTTCCTTTCTTAAATCAGGTCCTTATGGTTCTCCTAGACAGCCTAAAAGTGACTTGGGTTCTTAAGGATGATTCATAAAGATAGATGTATGATTCCTCCAAAAAATTATAAAAAATGGAATTGAATTAGGGTATTAAAATTTTCCTAGGATCTCAAGGTCCCATGAAAATCCTCCTGACCATACCAAGCAAAAGAAAGTAACCTCTCAAGTTGAAAATAAGCATTTTATGAGGTTCAGGTGAGATTGCAGTCTATAGGTGCATGTCCCTGAGTTATTTTGAGATCCTTTGACCCTAATGAGTTATGTGATATTCTTATTGACATATTTAAATTGATTTATATCCACCTTCCTTCATCAAACTTCTACAACATGTCACTTGCTCTAGCCTAGGGTTCTTAAGCCTAGCTGATTATTATATCCTAGCTACTTGTATCCATTTGTTTCTCCATTGACATGAATCTAGAATATTATTTAAGTTTTTTTAGGTCCTTTATCATATTCTCATGGTCTCAAATAATTAAAATCACTCCACTTTACCATCTCATCTTACTACCTATATAGGACTATGTGTGAAATAGAGTGCTTGAACTGAATAGGGTTATGACTATTTTTTACTTTGCCTAAGTTTGAGGCCTATATTTCAGATATGATCATGATATATCCATCATGTTATAACTTACCTTTCTCTTATAGCCATTGAATATCCTTAAATACTTCTCAAATTAAGAAAAATTTCCATAAGAGGAACAGGGCTGTGTCATGCCATTAGGCTGAGTATGCAGGGGTTTCTAGTGTTTATCTTCAAGTTTGAAAATAAAATGTGATCTCATTTATTCAAAAAAACACCTTAAATCTTATGCCTTTCTCTCACATATCCTCTAAATTATTTCAATCCTTTCAAATAGACAACCTTCTTGAGAAAGCAAGATTGTGTTTGAACTATGTATTGACAATATGACTTGTGACCTTTTTTATCACTTCTTGTTCTCTTGGATTAAAAATCCTTTGGCCTCAGTGTCTTAAGTTTCCTTTATTTAAAAATCACACATAAAAACCACTATCTATGTTTTACCAACCCACTATCTCATGACCATTTATTTTCAATGAATAGTTGTAGGTGTGGTTTTGAGATCTTGATTGTGTATTTGGATTATGACTGCAAACTTAGGTGTTTCAGGAGTCTTGATCATAGTACTATAAACTCTTATATATTTTCATTTTATTTTTATATTTGGGTATATTCTCCCAAATCCTTGAAACCTCTATCATCACAAACCTCTTTGTCCAAGGCCCATCTTTAACTAGTTGATTGTGGGGACAACATTGGATAGTTTGACTGTGTTTGAAGATTGATTGTGCTCTAGGCCTTCAAAAACAATCCTTATAACTCTTCAATGGATCTATCCTACTTTGATGATGTCTTAATTCCATTTTCAAAACCAAACCTTTCCAACATTATTGTTAAGGCATCTTTCTCAACTTGACTATAGGTGGATGTTGAAGTAGGAGTGACTATGTTCTAGGCCTTCTTGGCTCTTAAAAAAATTCCAAAAATTATTGAAGATTCACTTATGTTTTTTATGGTGTTCAAAGACATTATCAATTCCTTGAAGCTCCAAATTTTCATCCACTTTACTATTTAAGGCCTAATTCAATGTAGGTTAGTTGTAGGTGCCAACTTAGATAATCAGTTGTGTATTAGGCCTTATATTAGCCTTTTAAAGTTTACCATGCCATTTCACAGTGACCAAAACTTCTATATTCACTTTATCCTATCCCTTAAAATTCCAATCAACCCTCTCAAGAACTTGTAGACTCTATGCTCAATATCAATATAGTCACAATCTTGTAGGTGACTGTCTGCTAGGCATTATTAGCTCAATCTTCACTTGGCTCTAAGCACTTGGAGACTTTCATATTTTGTTTCCTCTTTAAACTAATTAAACTATCATAGTGTTTCCATGCCTAATATAACCTTCATTATACACCATTAATTTCTCTTGAATGATAGACCTATAGGTCTATAGGTGACCATTGAAGGGAATTCTGAGTATGAGAGATTTGAAGTCTTGAAAAGTCCAAAACATGATGTTATAGACTCAAATACCATTGTTTCTCATTACTTAAACATATTATTAGGACAATTCAATTCTAAATTCCATGTAAATGCATATTCTAACTATTTCAATCACCTTGTTATGTAAACACAAAACATAGGGCACAGAGAGTGAATGAAAAAGTAGCCATTTGGGACTTGTATAGAATATTTAGCTAATTTAAAATCCATTAATATATTTAGAAGAGATTATAGGACAATTTAGAAACATTCAAATTCATTAGATCACCTTGGAAACTCATAAACTTAGAAAATATGATAGTGACTTCAAACTATGCACAAAAAACAAATTTCAAGCCAAAAGGACATCCACACATGCCAAGGAGATTAGTGAATGTGTGTGAGGCATATATAGGCATATTATAACCTATTATAGCTGGTTTTATGTAGCCATGACTTAAAAAAATTTAATAGAGTTACTTTAAACTGAGCTTATGGGGTTTTAGGCCTTCAAAAACTAGTATGCCTTAGCGATTTCATAAATCTAAGGGAACCAATCCAAAAAATAATTCCAAAAATTGGAATCCCATATGGGTCTAAAAATGTTTTTAAAATTTTATCCCATAACTCAAACTATACGGCCTATACCATCTGCTTAAAATTGGCCTTCACTAGCTTATGATTGAAGTGATAGAGGAGAGAAGTGAATTTATAAAACTTTTGGATTTGAAACCTCATTCCAAGATTTGTTATAACATGTATGAAATTAAAGGACATTTTGAATATATTTTCTCTTGCAAGTGACTTTAAGACTCTGTACAACTTCCTCTAACTCCTCAAACTAGCATTGAAATCTAAGAATCTGCTCTTTTCTAACATGTTGACAAGTGTGGAATTTATGTAACTAATCCAATATCCTTTGAATGTGTATGTCATGAATTTTGATATCTAGAGACTTTGACATATATCAATGTTAGCCAAAAATCACCTTTTTATGCATTTTTAACACCGTAGAGCTAGTAAATGATCCTCAAACTTTCTAAAACTTCATGAAATGTTGTTAAAATATGTTTAGCATATAAAATGGCATTAATTAACCCCTAATAACCTATGACATAACTTTACCATGTCTTATATTCTCATGACACCCCTAGATCACTATATGACCTTACTTTAACTTCTCTAAACTAACCTTTTACAATGCTAGCAAGGTTAAATGAAGACTTCTAAGGACCTTATAAAATATGATAAGACCATGAAAATACCACATGAAAGTTTTCAATATATAGGGTGTGATAAATTTGAATTGGGGTCAAATTTGGTCAACATTTTTGGTGATTCACAGGGGTAGCATGCCTGCAATGCTAATAGGACTAGTAGCCTTACATGTCCATTGGGTAATGGAGTATTTTGCACTCACTTTTAGACTTGAACATGACATAATAAATTAATTAACCTTCACAACACAAAAAATAAAACAAACAAGACATGAAGTAAATAAATACACACCTATGTGCTATCAAGCACTTATTAAACATAAAACAACTTAAGAAAATTAGACTATATACAAACTAACCTGACACAAAATTTCTCCTCTTGAATCAAAGTGGAATTTTGTACCATTTTTATATCCATGAGATGAAGGATGATATGAAGCAATATTTCCTTTGGGCCTTGCTCTTGATATCTTCAAATCCTTCATACTTGCCAATCTTCTTGGTATGATCTCAAATACAACAATGATAGTTGCAAACATGTCATCTATGAAGATGAACTCTTCTTGTGTATTAACAATCTTTACATGATGTTCTTCAACCGAAATCTTCTCCAATGATTCTTCATCCAAGCATGTTTATTTAACCTCCATGGTATTTTGAATGAGATCAAACTTCTTACTAGCTACAATATCATTAAGCTCTTCAAAGAGCTTTGCATACTTATCCCCATATTCATCATTGTCTTAAATAGAGACATCTTGAACAATCTCTTTATGAACATGATCTTTAACCTTACAAATACATTAAATCTCTCAAAGGAGCTCAATATGTTTTTGATAATCATTTTTGTCTTCCTTTCTTAAATCAGGTCCTTATGGTTCTCCTAGACAGCCTAAAAGTGACTTGGGTTCTTAAGGATGATTCATAAAGATAGATGTATGATTCCTCCAAAAAATTATAAAAAATGGAATTGAATTAGGGTATTAAAATTTTCCTAGGATCTCAAGGTCCCATGAAAATCCTCCTGACCATACCAAGCAAAAGAAAGTAACCTCTCAAGTTGAAAATAAGCATTTTATGAGGTTCAGGTGAGATTGCAGTCTATAGGTGCATGTCCCTGAGTTATTTTGAGATCCTTTGACCCTAATGAGTTATGTGATATTCTTATTGACATATTTAAATTGATTTATATCCACCTTCCTTCATCAAACTTCTACAACATGTCACTTGCTCTAGCCTAGGGTTCTTAAGCCTAGCTGATTATTATATCCTAGCTACTTGTATCCATTTGTTTCTCCATTGACATGAATCTAGAATATTATTTAAGTTTTTTTAGGTCCTTTATCATATTCTCATGGTCTCAAATAATTAAAATCACTCCACTTTACCATCTCATCTTACTACCTATATAGGACTATGTGTGAAATAGAGTGCTTGAACTGAATAGGGTTATGACTATTTTTTACTTTGCCTAAGTTTGAGGCCTATATTTCAGATATGATCATGATATATCCATCATGTTATAACTTACCTTTCTCTTATAGCCATTGAATATCCTTAAATACTTCTCAAATTAAGAAAAATTTCCATAAGAGGAACAGGGCTGTGTCATGCCATTAGGCTGAGTATGCAGGGGTTTCTAGTGTTTATCTTCAAGTTTGAAAATAAAATGTGATCTCATTTATTCAAAAAAACACCTTAAATCTTATGCCTTTCTCTCACATATCCTCTAAATTATTTCAATCCTTTCAAATAGACAACCTTCTTGAGAAAGCAAGATTGTGTTTGAACTATGTATTGACAATATGACTTGTGACCTTTTTTATCACTTCTTGTTCTCTTGGATTAAAAATCCTTTGGCCTCAGTGTCTTAAGTTTCCTTTATTTAAAAATCACACATAAAAACCACTATCTATGTTTTACCAACCCACTATCTCATGACCATTTATTTTCAATGAATAGTTGTAGGTGTGGTTTTGAGATCTTGATTGTGTATTTGGATTATGACTGCAAACTTAGGTGTTTCAGGAGTCTTGATCATAGTACTATAAACTCTTATATATTTTCATTTTATTTTTATATTTGGGTATATTCTCCCAAATCCTTGAAACCTCTATCATCACAAACCTCTTTGTCCAAGGCCCATCTTTAACTAGTTGATTGTGGGGACAACATTGGATAGTTTGACTGTGTTTGAAGATTGATTGTGCTCTAGGCCTTCAAAAACAATCCTTATAACTCTTCAATGGATCTATCCTACTTTGATGATGTCTTAATTCCATTTTCAAAACCAAACCTTTCCAACATTATTGTTAAGGCATCTTTCTCAACTTGACTATAGGTGGATGTTGAAGTAGGAGTGACTATGTTCTAGGCCTTCTTGGCTCTTAAAAAAATTCCAAAAATTATTGAAGATTCACTTATGTTTTTTATGGTGTTCAAAGACATTATCAATTCCTTGAAGCTCCAAATTTTCATCCACTTTACTATTTAAGGCCTAATTCAATGTAGGTTAGTTGTAGGTGCCAACTTAGATAATCAGTTGTGTATTAGGCCTTATATTAGCCTTTTAAAGTTTACCATGCCATTTCACAGTGACCAAAACTTCTATATTCACTTTATCCTATCCCTTAAAATTCCAATCAACCCTCTCAAGAACTTGTAGACTCTATGCTCAATATCAATATAGTCACAATCTTGTAGGTGACTGTCTGCTAGGCATTATTAGCTCAATCTTCACTTGGCTCTAAGCACTTGGAGACTTTCATATTTTGTTTCCTCTTTAAACTAATTAAACTATCATAGTGTTTCCATGCCTAATATAACCTTCATTATACACCATTAATTTCTCTTGAATGATAGACCTATAGGTCTATAGGTGACCATTGAAGGGAATTCTGAGTATGAGAGATTTGAAGTCTTGAAAAGTCCAAAACATGATGTTATAGACTCAAATACCATTGTTTCTCATTACTTAAACATATTATTAGGACAATTCAATTCTAAATTCCATGTAAATGCATATTCTAACTATTTCAATCACCTTGTTATGTAAACACAAAACATAGGGCACAGAGAGTGAATGAAAAAGTAGCCATTTGGGACTTGTATAGAATATTTAGCTAATTTAAAATCCATTAATATATTTAGAAGAGATTATAGGACAATTTAGAAACATTCAAATTCATTAGATCACCTTGGAAACTCATAAACTTAGAAAATATGATAGTGACTTCAAACTATGCACAAAAAACAAATTTCAAGCCAAAAGGACATCCACACATGCCAAGGAGATTAGTGAATGTGTGTGAGGCATATATAGGCATATTATAACCTATTATAGCTGGTTTTATGTAGCCATGACTTAAAAAAATTTAATAGAGTTACTTTAAACTGAGCTTATGGGGTTTTAGGCCTTCAAAAACTAGTATGCCTTAGCGATTTCATAAATCTAAGGGAACCAATCCAAAAAATAATTCCAAAAATTGGAATCCCATATGGGTCGAAAAATGTTTTTAAAATTTTATCCCATAACTCAAACTATACGGCCTATACCATCTGCTTAAAATTGGCCTTCACTAGCTTATGATTGAAGTGATAGAGGAGAGAAGTGAATTTATAAAACTTTTGGATTTGAAACCTCATTCCAAGATTTGTTATAACATGTATGAAATTAAAGGACATTTTGAATATATTTTCTCTTGCAAGTGACTTTAAGACTCTGTACAACTTCCTCTAACTCCTCAAACTAGCATTGAAATCTAAGAATCTGCTCTTTTCTAACATGTTGACAAGTGTGGAATTTATGTAACTAATCCAATATCCTTTGAATGTGTATGTCATGAATTTTGATATCTAGAGACTTTGACATATATCAATGTTAGCCAAAAATCACCTTTTTATGCATTTTTAACACCGTAGAGCTAGTAAATGATCCTCAAACTTTCTAAAACTTCATGAAATGTTGTTAAAATATGTTTAGCATATAAAATGGCATTAATTAACCCCTAATAACCTATGACATAACTTTACCATGTCTTATATTCTCATGACACCCCTAGATCACTATATGACCTTACTTTAACTTCTCTAAACTAACCTTTTACAATGTTAGCAAGGTTAAATGAAGACTTCTAAGGACCTTATAAAATATGATAAGACCATGAAAATACCACATGAAAGTTTTCAATATATAGGGTGTGATAAATTTGAATTGGGGTCAAATTTGGTCAACATTTTTGGTGATTCACAGGGGTAGCATGCCTGCAATGCTAATAGGACTAGTAGCCTTACATGTCCATTGGGTAATGGAGTATTTTGCACTCACTTTTAGACTTGAACATGACATAATAAATTAATTAACCTTCACAACACAAAAAATAAAACAAACAAGACATGAAGTAAATAAATACACACCTATGTGCTATCAAGCACTTATTAAACATAAAACAACTTAAGAAAATTAGACTATATACAAACTAACCTGACACAAAATTTCTCCTCTTGAATCAAAGTGGAATTTTGTACCATTTTTATATCCATGAGATGAAGGATGATATGAAGCAATATTTCCTTTGGGCCTTGCTCTTGATATCTTCAAATCCTTCATACTTGCCAATCTTCTTGGTATGATCTCAAATACAACAATGATAGTTGCAAACATGTCATCTATGAAGATGAACTCTTCTTGTGTATTAACAATCTTTACATGATGTTCTTCAACCGAAATCTTCTCCAATGATTCTTCATCCAAGCATGTTTATTTAACCTCCATGGTATTTTGAATGAGATCAAACTTCTTACTAGCTACAATATCATTAAGCTCTTCAAAGAGCTTTGCATACTTATCCCCATATTCATCATTGTCTTAAATAGAGACATCTTGAACAATCTCTTTATGAACATGATCTTTAACCTTACAAAGACATTAAATCTCTCAAAGGAGCTCAATATGTTTTTGATAATCATTTTTGTCTTCCTTTCTTAAAGAACCATAACTTATTCAACTTCATCTTCAAGGTTGGATTCAACTTGCACAAGTTTGGATGGCATAAGATCTTCCTTTTGGAACACACCATCAAGAGGAAAAGCATCTTCAAGAGTATCTTCAACTTGATTGTCAAGATGTGTAGGATTTTGAAGGCCTTCAGATTCTTCACAAATTTCATTAAATCTTTTCCATAAGTCATCTTGGTCCATGGCAATAGTAGCAACTTCATATTCTATTATATTTTCAGATTCCACATCGTAGTCATGTGCATGAAACTTAACCATCTGAGCTAATGTGATGTTCTTTTCAAACTCCTTCTCCTCCATGCCTTGATAAAAATCTTTATGAATAGCTACAACATCATCAAGTTATTATCTTTCTTCACTCAAGAAGGTTGACTTATGCTTGTCTTCACCGAGGGGAGTTCCTATAGTGAACTCTTCATCATAAACACTTGAGTGATCTTCTTGATCAGCTATAACTTTGGTTTGATCCTCTTCACTTATCTCCTATAGGATGGGTTTTCCTTCAAAAAGGGATGTGGTGGAAGGGTGATGGATAGGTTCATGGGTTGGAGAGGAAGTATTAGGTCTAGTGGATGGCTTATGAATGGGATTAGGAATGGGGGTTTCTTGAATAAACTCTTGGGTAGATGACAAGTTGGGTTGAGAAATGGGAGAGATATCTTCTCCAATAATGTTTTCATTTTCTTTATATCCCTCTTGAGGCTCTTCAATAGCTATAAATTGATTGGAATGATAGGGGTTTTGGTGAGCTTATAATTGTTGAGTTAGTTGCCTAACTTGAGCTTCTAAGATTTTATATCTTGCTTCCCAATTAATGACATCATTTGATTTCTCATGACAAGGCTGATATGAATTAGGTTGAGATTGATACAAATCATGTTGTCATAGTATTATCATTGATGTCAATCTGATGTCATTAATGTCAAAGTATGTTGGCATAGTGTTTTCATTGTTGTCATTGATGTCTAATGTGACAAGTAGTTTATATAAAAGAGAGTTTAATCATTATGAATGAGGTTGATGTCAAATATTTTTTTTAAGACTTATGTCTAGATGAGTAAGGTCAGTTGGCAGTGTATGTTGTGACAAGCTAATGAGCATTGAAGTTATGTGTAAGTAGCATGGTGAAGTGAGTAAACTTAGGCATGTAATAAGTTGTTTCTCATTATATGGGCTTGATATTTAGGTATATAAGCCTTTGTAAGTGTTGTAAGGTAGATCTTTGAGGATAAGTAATTAAGTAGCCTAATCATAGTCATATCATGAAGATACCTTGTGTGAAGGAAATCGCTTGGTTGCTTGGTGAGATGAGTGGTCTCAAGCATGTGAGATGTATGGTAGTGGGTAAGCATGGTAATATGTCATATAACATGAAGATGTATGTATAGAGATATGTCATTATTTGAGGAGCATTTAAGGCATGTGAACAAGGTCTAGAAGCATCAAGAAGTGTTTCAAGGTCAGTTGTCAAGTTTCAAGAGCTTGATAAGCCTAGTCATGACATTGGTCATTACATTAAGATACCTTGTGATAATATATGATCTTGGTGGCATAGTGAGATGGATGCACATAGGCATAAAATACTGTAAAAAGTTGTTTGAGAGTGCATTTGAGGCATTAGAGCACTCAGGGGAGTTTCAAAGTGAACCTATAAGGATAAGACCTTAAGCCCAAGTCTGCAACTATACTAGTTCTAAACCCTACCTAACCTAATGAGGTATATGAGATGTTCTCAAGGAGTAAAAAGTATGTTTGAAATTTTTTGAGAATGTGAGATATTGTGTGAGCATGTATATGAGGTGTTGAGAGCATATAAAGAGGTTACAAGGTTAGTTTCAAGGCCTAATGTGACTTACAGGTCAAAGCTTAGAGAGCAAAGAGAGAGAGCATGAACTAATGAGGCATGAGGTTATATTTCCAAGGCTAATATGAACATGTGAACATTTATAGAAGTGAGTCATGTTGTTTCAATTATGTTGACCAAGTTTCAAGTTAAAATTTAAAGGTTAAGGCAAGAAAAAGTGTTTTGAGGTCTCTCATGTGCACAAAATGAAGGGTTATCAACTTGAGAAAAAAATTCAAGTGTTCATTGGCATGTGTAACCTTTGAATGATAACCTAAGATATTCATGGTAGATTTAAAATGTCCTAGCTCAAAGTTTCAAGCATTGATTTTTGAAAAGAGGAGCCAAGCTTTATGAATGATCGGTAAGACTGGAAGATGGTTTAAACCCTCAAAGAACCCTAAAAATGGCTTGATATGATCGATATTGTTTTAAAATTCTCAAAATATATTGTTATGGCTAGTTAAGTTATTATATTTTGTATTCAACTCTCTTAGGCATCTCTAGGTGTGAGTGGTTTGTCAAGTGAGTGAGTGGAACCTATATAAAAAGCCTTATTTCTTGAAGATTTGTTGTAACAGTCATAGTTGACCAAGTCAAAGTTGATAAATATATGGAAGAAAAATATTGAGACTTGTATTTGATGTCTATGGTTATTTCTAGTCAGGTTATATCCCTTATATGTGTTAAATTGGTTATATAAGTTGACCAATCGCTAACAGGCCTAATGACAAAAATAATGAGAAACCTAAGAAGAAGCGAGAAGGTGATTAAGGATGTGATATCATGGATTAGGTATGATTCCAAGTTCATAGAGAAGTTTTTAAATATTTTTAATGCATTATAATGTTGGATAGAAGTTTTTCTGTTTAGTGGATATGATGAAAATGTTGCTCATAAGTTGACCTATCTAGTACAGATGAGACAGTGAAAGTGTAAGGTTATGAGATTAGTCTGCAAGACCAATATTATGATTTGAACATGTTATATTTGTATATGATAATTGTATAAATATATCATAAGATCATCCATATGCATTGGAAGTCTCTTAAAGTAGTCATACAGGTGTTGAAAGTCATTTTCACCATGACTGTGCTTTAAGGCAAATTGACAGATCTAGATAAGCAAGTTGTAGTGATGAGTTGAAGGCTCTTTGACATGATTTGATATATCTAATGCACATAATTATATTTTTGGGGACTTGAATTATGTTTCCATTCTTTTAATAATCTTGGAAGTAAGTGAAAGTGATTGGAATGTTGAAGCCAAAATGGGTTGACTAGTTCAGGTTTGACTGTGTGTACAGAAGACAAAAGATTGGTTTGCAAGACCAATATTTGAAATTAGAAATTGTGATATTTGTATTGAGAATTATTTAAAGATGTAATTTATTATTTTTAAGGTTTCAGTGATCATGAGAAGTTTTATTTTAGGTGTTGAATATCAAGTTGTCCATGACTATGTTTTGAGGCTAGTTGGCAATTCTGACTGGGGTACTTGCAGAGAAGGATTTGAGTCCTTTTGCCCTGTGTAATGAATCATAATTAATTTGATGAATTTTTTTAGTTCATATATATATATATATATATATATATATATATATATATATATATATATATATATATATATATATATATATATATATATATATATATATATAATTTTTCATGGTTTTTCATCAAAATTGTGTTTATGCTTCAGTTGTTTAAGATAGATTTTCTATGTATGCACGAACCTATTATGAACAGTGTTTTGAGAAGAGATTCAAGTGGTGGTTGGACCTAAAAGGTGTTGTGGACCTAAATTGAAGTTGGATAAGGTATATTTTTAATGATATATGAAGTTATCCTACTATGTATGAATTTTTTAATCATTTAAAGAAAGACAAAGTGTAACATGCTCTAATGAAGGCCTAATGGGATTAGGTCTCCTTAAGGCCTAAAAGAGGTTTTGATTTTATATTATATGACCAACCTATTGTATTATTTGATTCATATTTAGAACATGTTCTAAGACATATTTTAAGGTTAATCAAATTATTCAAGTGTGCATGGTTTTTTGTTTCTAAAATTAGCTCAGTGCATTTTTGGAATAACCCCCTGCGAAACTTATCCGTTTCTCCCTTTGTCTCTCTAAGTTCATTTTTCGAGACAAGTTTGTCTCATTCTCATTTTTGCTCAACTGACATTGTTAAAAGTTACTAATGTCTTTTCGGTATGTTTTCCCCAAAATGTGAAAGTTGTTATGATCTTAATGCGACCAAGGGACCAATTTCTTTTTTTCTAGAGTTAGCCTTATTTCTTCCATGTTTATGCACGAGTGGCAATTTCTGTCGTCAGTGCATTTTTCCTTTATGCCACGCAAGAGCAGAAAATTTTGCCACCCTTGCATCCAAGATGTAGGAGTGGCAAATTTTTTTGCCCCTACATTTTTCTCCCTCACATGCAAGAGTAATAAATTTCACTACCCTTGCATGTCTAAAATTTTTTAGTGTAAGGGCGGCAAATTTTGCCGCCCCTGCACTGCCTTGATTTTCACATGCAGCATTTATGGCTACACATGTCGAGTGGTTGGGGTCAATATTCACCCCATTTAATCCATTTTTGGATCATTTTGATTCATTCCTTCCACTCCTCCTACCCTCTACCTCTGGATGATCCAGCAAGCAGGAAAAAGTGCATTTTGACAGATTTGAGCTCGCGGTGTGCTTTATTTTTCAGGTAGGTCCTTGTTTTTACTTTTTATTTCTTGTTTTTCCTCTTTTTTAGGTTTTATTTTTATATTTATTTTTGTTTTCTTCTCTTCCCCTCTTCTCTTCCTCCAATCTAGGTGCCCTCCCTTCCCTAAACTTCATACCTTTAAGGGCAGTGGATTCCACTTCGCTAACCGAGCATTTCCCCACCTCTCTTGTATCGGCAAAAAATTTTGCTACTGATACAGGGTTGCACCACTCAGTTCCACCGATGGCAAATCTTGTCTTCGATGCAGATCTCAAGTTCAAGGATGGCAAATTTTTCCGCCCTTACACTCTTTCCTACGAAACATGCACGGGCAAAAAAATTTGTCGCCCGTGCCTTTTTTCCCTCTTACATGCATAGGTGGCAAATTTTTTCGCCCATGCATGCCTACAATCCCACATGTCGAGGCAGTGAATTTTGCCACTCTTGCATTTTTTCCTTCAATTTCTCTAACTCTAGAGAAATTTTAATCCCTTCCATTTTTTGACCTCCTCCCCATTTTCCTCTTATTTTCTGACCAACTTTCTAACCTAGCCCTGTCAAGTGCCCTTCCTTGGTCATGATCACCCAACATGCAAATTTCTCAATTTTCCTATTTTTTATTAATTACACGATCATGATTCTCATTTCAGTACCCCCTGAGGATTCTCGTTCATCGGCACCCGCTAAATCAAGACTCATCCCAATGACTGAAACTTCTCCAAAGAAGTCGAAGGCCATGAAGTACCAATACCAAGGTGTTTTTCCAATCACCTTAGTCACTTCTAATGTTGACAACATTAGAGACATAGAGATCAGCCATGTGGATATCGCTGAGTTCATGGAGAGAACCAGGGTGACCAACTCGAGCTCAGAGATGAAGAAAATCATTGAGAGTAACATCCATCTAGTTGCCTCTTTCCCTATAGTTGCGCATCACTATAGTTCATCCTCTAGTGTGCCTAGTTCTACAACAGAGAGACCAGGTCAGTGTCAGATGCCAGTGGAAACACAATAATTTGGCTGGACCCCAAATTTATCGATAAAGTCTTCAGGTGCCCTCCTGCTACTGAAGTGATGAAAATTGACTTCATTGAGGCACAAAAAGAGTACGACAAGGATCTCGAGAGGGCAAAGAAGGTGATGATTAATAGGTGACTTAAGACTCCTAGAACCAACTTGTCTAGATGGCCACATAATTTTTTGAGAAGTGATTTCATAGAAGAAGTCAGTGACTTAATTACTCCTCTCAGCAAAGTACGAGGTCTACCATCTTCTTCCTAATTCCATGAATGGATGTATCCCTTTTTAAAAAATAATTCTACAAGGGGAATAAGTCATCTTCTGGAGTGAGTAGATCAGCAATGATCTTCATGAGTAGTTGACAAAAGTGTCTACTACTTTGAAGTTTTATATGACTTTGTACTTAGTGTACATTGCAGCCTCCATGCGAACCTTTCTAGGTTTGACAATTAAAGGAGACAGAAGAACCACCCCAGTCTATTCATATTACCCTCAGCTGACACTAAAAGGATCAATCTGTCACTTTAAGAGGGTAAATGATGCCTTCTTTGCAGTGTTTTTATGCCTTTTTGATCCTCAGCTAGAATAGAAAAGAGTATCAGATGAAGCCTTGATGGTTGTCAATGACTTTGGCTGCATATTTCTACAATTTCTCTTCTTTTGCTATCTATGGGTTGGCTTTTTCCAAGGCTATCCCTACATGCTCCCCCAATTTCCATCTGATAAATTAGTCCTAATGGAGCTATGTAGGTAGATTATTGTCATACACGCTAAGCAAATGGAACTAAAAAAACTAGGTTTTAGGTTCCCAATAGAAATTGGTAGATACTTAGTTTTGACTACAACCAAAGCAAGGGTAATGGAGATAAAATGCAATTGGTTACCATGAAGCAGTTCAAAAGAAGAGACAATTTTGACTATAGGGGTGTCAAATATATGATCAAAAAAAATACTCAATTTCATGAGCTTATGATTGAAGACATCTGGATAGACTTGAGAATAGTGGAAAAAATTAGAAGGATGGACTACAGCAGGCTGACTCTAGAGCAGATTGAATATATGGGGCTTGCAGATATTCCCCCTAGTCTGGTTGATGATAAAAATGTAATCAATAGCAGACACCTAGCTGAAAAAGTCACTGACTCTCTTCTTCCTCCAATTCAATGGTCTCAAAAAAAATTGACTTCTTTGAGAAAGAAATTCGAACCAATATTGGCTAACACTAATGATTGGCTAGCAGCCAAAGGGATCACGTTGAAGGAATTCATCACAAGATCAGAGGCTAAATTCGAAGCAAAAACAAGGAATAAGGCAGAGAACAGGACTAAGAATAAAGGCGATGTTCCTTCTCTGTCTAGGCCTCACAAGCCTAGAATCATCTTTGTGTCTAAGAGATCAAAGGTTGTTAAGGAACCAAAATCAACAGCTAAGGGGGTTAAAGAACAAAGCACTCAAGAACAGGCAGCACAATAGATGGAGATAGATGACAGGCCTTCAGAGTAGCAGAGAACTGAGCCTCTATCTCCCTAGGAAGGGGCATAGTCACTTGCAGGCCTTTCTTCTTCACCACCTCAATCCCCTATGGCATCTCCTTCACCTCTTTTTCCCATCAGTGTTCCTTCTTTTGGAGCCACCTCTCCTTCTAGATTTATGTTTGGTGATCCTCAAGGTGCTTCTGGAGATGTCCTTCGCTCCTCAAGTTCTATCTCTAGTCTCTCTTCTTCTTCTTTCAATATCAGAGAAAGTCTCGCCATTGACCAGCTAGCAGTCGATACAATTTCACCTGTTACTCCCACTGCACCCACTATTCCCACTAGCAATGCAGAGGTTACCCCAGTGACACCAGTTATAGGAACTATTGCCATAGTAAGTACTTCTACTCTCCCTCCTTGGTTTTCAGCTTTCACGCCCAAAAGGAAGAAGCTAGCCATCTTTGCAGATGACTTTGATTTTGGAAAGATAGTGCTAGTGAAAGCTAAGGCCCCTAAGAGACCAAGAATCCTTTCAAAAATGGTTGATAAAAAGGGGCACAAATTTTTGAAGATAGCCAAACCTCCACAGGATGCAACCCTAAAGGGTTTTGACATGAACAACTATTTCGTTTCTCATGTTGAATTGGGAAAAGTCACTCACGAGGGTGCAAAGAACGACCTACAATCCACAATGGATATCATGGTCTAGAAATTTGACAGGGAAAAGGAGATGAAAGATTACTATAAAAAAAGGTGAAACAATTGACCACAATAGTTAGGAAAGTCACTCTTGCTCCTGAAGCAACAACCCCAAAAGCCTTTTCTATAGATGATCATGTTATCCAAAAAGCAAAGAAAACCTACATGAAAGGGAAAGTGCTTGAAGACTATATAGAAAAGATGCATACTCAGAGAATTTCCTTGCTTACAGAGGTTGCTGAGAAGATAGACAAGATGAAGAAGGTGAGGACATATTTAGAAGACCTCGTCTCTCTTATTTCTCAAGATATTGGCAGTACAAATAAATATCTTAGCAAGTGGATAGAGATGAAGGATCTGAAGAAATGCACCTTGATATCCATTGGTGTCATTGCCAACAAAGATTCCTATGTTGAAATCAAGGAATCATTGATATACAGGATTTAGGTACTCAAGGAGCTGATCGAAGATCTCAAGTCTTTCAAAGACGCTAGTGAGAAAAGTGACACAGGTTTGTTGAACAGATTGGAAGAATTGCCTTGCGATTTCACCTCTAGAGATAATCAATTTCTCTTGGTAAAAGAGATGATTTGAGAATTCAAAACTATGATCCAGAGGGATTTCAAGAGAAAGCATTTTCAATGACTTCTGTGGATAGCATCTTAGATACTCAGTTAATTCTAGATAATCTAAGAACCAGATTAACTAGTCATGCCAAAGTAATCACAACATTGAAAGATGCTACAATTAGAGCTAGAGTGATCTTTAAAAATACCATCGCTCTAAAAAGTATAGAAATTTAGGGATCTATCACCATGTATGATGCTCATCTAAAGAATTTTGGTGGCAGGAGTTGAACCATCTCTCCATTCTCTCTTCTTCCTCTCTTCTCATGCACTTTTGTCATGTAAAAGTGCACGCACTTTTGTAATATATAATTACATGTAAAAATCCGATAAAATATCTCAAAGTCAAAGATGACTCATCTTTGACTAGATATTTTAATATTTTAATCTTTTTTCAATTTTGAGGGTTTCTCCCTATATAGAGAGGGAACCTCTTTTGTAATGGCTCTCTAGATAATCAAGAGCGAAAACTCTACTGAAATTGAGACACTTCTTGAGACTTTGTGCTCAACTTCTAAATCATATTTTACCGAATGAATGAAAAATAAGTTTATTTCAGACTTTGTGTTGAAGTAATTTATGTTATTTAAGAAATAGTTCTTACGTTCTCTTTCCTGATAATCTCTTATCTGTTCGATTTAATAAGCAAAGTGTATGTATTGAAATTATCTAAAGATGTTCCTAAAAGATAAAAGAAAGACTTTGAGGTAATTTTATCTTGGTGACCCTTTTTATCTATTGTAGTTTTAGGTGAAGACTTTGTGCTTTATTTCACTCTACTGTTACACGTGTCCCGAATCAGTGAAGGAGGCAATGAAAGACTATGCTTTCATAGATTTTTTTGTGGACTTTGTTACTACTTCAGAAGATTTTCTACTCTACGCTGGATACCATTCCTAAAAGAAGAGGAATGCTTTTAGCCATCGATCGAGATTTACCTCTTTGTTCCTTGGACATCCTCTCTAAAAAAAGAGAGATGGATGGTGGTATACTACCCTAAGTATTATTTTTTGCTTACTTATATATACATATATAGCATATAAGCGATTCATAGGGAACCTCTCCTTGATGAGAGGAGAGATTTATCTCGTTAAGATGTAAATCTACACTTTTTGTGGCATAAATCTCCTTGTACTGTGGTTGATATACCTATTTTGTCATTACTTAGTTGACAAAAAAATATTCACCCAACAGCTTTTGGCAACTCCACTGGGGATACGAACATGTATTTTGAAGCCTCAAACTTCAACTTGAAGTAGTTTCAGTCCCTTCTTCATTTGACACTCTAGCAGATCCATCGTACACATGAGGCTAGAGAGCTCAGGGTATTGTTGATCCTATATTCGAGTTGGTGCAGCAAACTAATTTTGAGATTTCTCCTTCATCATCTCATCTTCAGCGAACTAGGAGCTTCTGGTGAAGCTTCTAGCCTCAATACTGGTAAGGATTTGTCTTTATTGACCCCACCAAGATTTACTATCCTACCATTTAATCATCTTATCATAATGGCTCAAGGTCCATGGGGTAATTCTTTTGATCCTCTCAATTTGATCCCACCCTTACATGAACTACCTCGTAGTTCTAGGAAAAAAAATTCCAAGTTTTTTGGTGATGGGAAGGTTCACCCTGATGAGCATATTTCTGCCTTCTCTATAACATGCGGCATAATCGGTGTGGAATTCAAAGACATAGCAGTGAGACTTTTTTTAGAAACTCTTCAAGGCACTATCACGAATTGGTTTTACCACCTTCAAGCTCAAACTATAACTGACTGGAATACACTAAACTCTAAATTTGAAGCTAGGTTTAAACCTGTTGAAGATGCACACTCCTTATTAGCTCAACTTATGCAAATGAAGAAAGAACCTCATGAGCCTATGAGGGATTTCATAGCCAAATTTAATAAGTTAAGGAACTGGATTCCTACCATCACTCAGCCCATGCCAGAGAATCTCAAGTGCTTTTTCATCAACTTGCAACTTCTCGAAGTGAGTTTTATGTTGAGGTAGGTTGGCCTTATGGATCTCGCGTTAGCTCAAAATTTGGCTACTGAGATTGAGGATGATCTTATCCTGGCAGGTAAGATTAGAAAAGACTCCAGTAAAAATAGGTTCTCTTCATCTGCTGAAAGTTCTTCTACAGGCACTACAGATCCTATGGTGCAGAAATTGATAAATGAACTAATAGCTTTGAAGAGACAAATAGCCCAAGGTATGTCTATTCCCACCTATCAAGATATGCCAAGGAGAACATTCCAGAATCAATAATATTAGGGAAATGCTGCCCGAAACCAAGGGCAACCAAATCGCCTGCCTCTCCCTCAAGGGAAACTTGCCATTGAAGTAGCACCTGCCAATTCAGTAGTCAGTTACTTAGATGCTGAACGTGATTTTTTGCTCCAACCTAAGTTAGACCAACAAGATGATCTTAATCTCTTTGAAGAATAGGGAGAAGAATTAGCTGGAGACTCCAATATCAGTTTCTTGGATTACCAAGATGAAGCTGGAAGTAAAGGAGAAGGGTTAGATGGATCTTATGCAATTTTTACCAGATCTCAAAATTAGTCAGCTCCACATGTTGACAAAATAAAATTAGAATAAGAACCTCAATCGGTGGTCTCCATCGCTAAATGAGGGACTCTATTGCCTCCCCAATCAAAAGAGCAGGTAACTCACAAAAAATTAAGTACCTCAAACCGCCCCATATCTTCCACCTTTGTTACTCAGACCAGTGCCACACCCACTAAAGACCCAGATGATGGACCCTCTTCCTTTGTCTCAAATTATTTTCAATTTTTTGATATAATTGATCACACTAGAAAGACTAAGATTCAAATGACAAAGATTGATTATTTGAGAGCCAATCCTGAATAGTTTGATAGGTTGGCAGAATATGTGAAAAATAAAGTTGTCCCCATAAGACAAGATTCTTCAAAGGCCACTCATGATTCCCCCAAGTATAAATTCACCCAAAATAATCTTGTCATGACTCCTCATGTTGCTCCCGAGAAAATAGAACCTTTTTATGTTTTCCTGTTGATAAATGGTTATAAATTGAGTAATTGTATAATAAAGTCTGGAGCTTCTGATAATGTTATGCCTGCTAAGGTGGTAGAATCCCTTGGTCTAACTTTGACCAAAACTTTTGAGAGCTATTTTTCTATGGAAAAAAAGTAAGTCCCACTCCTTAGTCAAATTAAAGATGCCCAATTTGCGTTTACAGCTTTTCTAGAAAAGAGGATAAAAATGATGGTTTTAGTGGCCAATGTTCCAGCCTCTTACGACATCTTTCTTGGGCAAAATTTCTGCAAAGATGTTGGGAGTGAGCTAAGCATGTACTTGTCGGAGGCAAGGACCCCAATTCAAGGTATTATGAAGAAATTGCTTCCTGAAAAAGAGGAAAGATATGTAGTCACTCGATCATTAGCACCAGAAGCTCAAATTTTATTTGAGTCTTCGGGCATGGGTAACTACTTCCTATCTATGGATGAGGTCCATGAGGCATCCGATGAAACTCCTACAGGTAATAACTTGGAAATGTGTTCAGCTGATACAACAAAAGAATTGGTGAAGCAAAATAAACATGTGGAAGAACCTCTTCCCCCCAATGAAGAAGTTTCCAAAGGAAAAATGATGTCTAATGAGGTATGGAACCTAGAATTCAATGGTAGTTGCTCCTCTACCGGTTCATAAGCCAGAGTTGTGTTGGTATCTCCTCAAAGAGATATTGTTCCTTTATCCTACAAGTTGCAGTTCAACAACACCAACAACACAGCTAAGTATGAATCCCTATTATTTGGATTACAGGCTACTAGAGAAAAAGGCATTAAACTCCTCCATGCTAAAGGGGACACCGAATTGGTGGTTTGCTAGGTAAGGAACCTCTATCAAAATAAGAATGAAATATTTCATCACTACCGCAATCTTGTCTGAAACTAAATTGAAAGTTTTGATGCTTTTAGCATCTCCGCCATTTCGAGAGAATTTAATGACTGAGCAGATGCATTGGCTATTTCTGCTACTCTCTTGGTTTTCCACCCAAATTTTAAAGGAGACAAGTACACTATTAAACTATTCTTTTGACCAAGTGTACTTGATAATGTTGGCCATTGGCAAGCATTCAACAATGATGATAAAATCATTGCCTTCTTGGAGCAAAAGGACAACTTTAAACAACTACATTTTGAAGGTAGTGAACTTCAAGAATATGAGACAACTTCTGAATCAAACATAGACACAAGTGAAGATTTCCTACAGCTTAAAGGGAATAAGATTTTCAAAGGCCTAGTTTCCCTAGAGAAATTGTTTGATAACCATAACAGGTTCATCAAACAACCACAAACAGATTCAAATTCCTCTCAGGATTTTGATCAAGTAGACCTAGGAACCAAGAGAGATCCTAAGATGGTGACCATTGGAAAATGTTGCACTCCCAAAAAGAGATTCAAGCTTCCTAATCTACTCTGCCAATATATAGATGTCTTAGCATATTCTTATGACGACCTGAGATCACTCAGGCCTGATGAAATTCACCACGACATTCCTCTTAAAGTTAACTTAGTGCCTTACAAGAAAAAGTCTAGGCAATATAATCCAAAAATATTAAGTACCATTTTATCTGAGATACAAAAAATGCTTGATGCCTAGATAATTTTCCCAATCCATCACTCCACATGGATTGCCAATATAGTGTCTATGAGAAAGAAGAACGGTGAAATTTGAATCTACGTGGATTTCAAAAACTTGAATCAGTTGTCTTTAAAAGATAACTACCCTCTCCCTATCATGGATCAAGTTCTACAGATGGTAACAGGTTCAGAGATGTTATCAATGCTGGATGGTTTTTCAAGATACAATTAGGTTGAAGTTGGAAAAATAGATCAACATAAGATTGCCTTCACCACACCTTGGGGCACCTTCGCCTATCGAAGAATGTCTTTTGGTCTGATAAATGCAAGTGCCACCTTTCAAAGAGCGATGGACCTCACTTTCAAGGATGAAATGGGTAAGTTCATTGTAGTATACTTAGATGATTTGATGATATTTTTAAAGCATCATTCTGACCATGGCCACCATTTACAAAGAATACTGGAACGCTGCCATCAGAACGGTATTTCTCTAAATCCTAAAAAATCTATCTTGACAGAAGGGAAACTTCTCAAATAAATTATGTCTTGAGAAGGTATTAAAATTGACTTGAAAAGAGTCAAGTCCATCCAAGAACTTACTCTGCCTACCAGTAAAACTGTGGTTCACTCTTTTTTCACAAAGGTGAATTTTTTTTGAAGGTTCATCCTTGAGTTCACTGAGAAAACTTGCCACATTGTCAATATGATGAAAGGCAACACTACCTTCAGGGGGACTACAGAGGGCAAATCAGCATTCAAAGACATCAAAGAAGCAATCACTCGTGCACCAATTCTGGTTTGTCCAGACTACACCAGAAACTTCAAAATATACAGTTATACTTTTGAACATACACTCTCAGCTATTTTAGTTCAATAAAACCAAGGTGTAGAATCTCTTATTTCTTTCATGAGTTGTCCACTCAAGGCTCACAAGCTGAAATATTCAAACATGGAGAAGCATGTGTATGCAATGGTCAAAGTAGTCAAACATTTCAGGTTTTATATCCTGAACTCACACACTAAGGTTTTAGTACCAGATAAAATAGTGAAATCTATTTTGACTCAACAGGAGTTTGGTACGAAGAGGGGTAATTGGATCGCCAAAATTTAGGAGTTTGATCTAGACATCAAACCTACCAAACTTGTGTGGGGAAAAGGTCTTTGTCATTTGATTGCCGACAACATTTTTGAAGGAGCAGAAAATGAAGAAATGGAGATCGAAAGCATGCCTACGGTCCTCTTTATTACCACTACTGATGAATGTTTTTCTAACATCACCTATTTTTTGACCTATAGTGAGTGTCCCACTCATCTCTCCTATAAGGAAAAATGGAATGTTAAACTAAAGGCTGCTAGCTATGTTTTGTGGGATAATGGTCTATACAAAAGAAACTTGGACAGGGTATTTCTTCATTGTGTCGATAAGGTACAACAAGATAAAATTTTAGAGTCTTTCCATAATTTGGCTTGTGGAGGACATTTTTCTGCACTAGTGATAGTGCATAAAATTTTGTGAGCGAGATATTATTGGCCTATGTTGTTTCAAGATGCTTACAAATGGGTGCATAGATGTGAATTGTGTCAGTAGTTCATCGAAAAGCCTAAACTGGTTGCATTACCCCTCAAGTCAGTAATAATCGAAGAGCATTTTCAACAGTGGGGTATTGACTTCATTGGGGCAGTTAACCCATCTTCAAGTGCCGAACATGATTATGTCCTAATGGCAATTGATTACTTTACCAAATGGGTGGAAGTCATCCCAACCAAGCACGCTACGTCTGAAGTGGGGTGCAATTTTCTCAAGGAAAATATCATCTCTCGGTTTGGGGTTCTGCTCAAAATTGTAACAGACAATGTGGCCTATTTCTCTTCACATGAAATTACTCAATTCTACTTTTATTATGGAATTACCCTATCCCATACATTAGATTATTTTTTACATGGAAATGGCCAAGCAGAATCGAGCAATAAGAACATGGTCACTATTATCAGGAAATTCGTAGATGACAATCAGAGAACTTGGCACAAAGCATTGTTCGATGCTTTATGGGTGGATGGGCTTACACCCAAGAGAGCCATAGACATGTCGTCATTCCAAATTTTATACGGCTTGAATGCGGAGATACCTATCACTTTAAAACTACCAGTGCTTAGGTTAGCCAAAGCAGTCGAAGATTCAACCTTCAAAAATTTGATCGACAAAAGGATCATGTGTCTAACCAAATTGAATGAGCAGTGAATCATGGTGGTGGACTGGATTACGGCACATCAGAATCAGGTGAAGAAACTTTTTGACAAAAGGGCTAAGGTTCATGATTTTCAAATCAAAGATCAAGTCTTGTTGTGGGACAAGAGGAGAGAACCAAAGGGAATACACAGCAAATTTGACTCTTTGTGGAGGGGTACATTCACCATTCGACAACTCTATGGTGAGAATAGCTTCTTGCTGGAGTATTAAGATGGAGCACCATTTACACTACCCCACAGTGGGCAGCATCTAGAACTTTTCAATCCTTGAAGTTTAGATGGATTTACTTGTATTTTTGTATAGTTTTTTGTGTTTTGTTTATTTTTCTTTCATTTTTAGCGTGACTCCATAGCCCAATAGCTCGGATGAAGGCACTTAGAGACTAGTTTCTACTCTCGTTGATCGATTTGATCGAATAAAAGTTCTCCAACAAGAGCCAGCTGTTGTTTCCAAAATCAGCTTAGCTCATTTTTGGAACAACCCCCTGTGAAACTTATCTATTTCGCCTTTTGTCTCTCTAAGTTTATTTTTCGAGACGAGTTTGTCTCGTTCTCATTTTTTCTCAACTGACATCGTTTGAAGTTCGTAACATCTTTTTGATATGTTTTCTCCAAAATGTGAAAGTTGTTACGGTCTCGATGCGTCTAGGGGACCAATTTCTCTTTTTCTAGAGTTAGCCTTATTTCTTCTATTTTTATGCACGGGCAGCAATTTCTACCGTCAGTGCATTTTTCCTTTATGCCATGTAAGAGCAACAAAATTTGCCACCCTTGCATCTAAGATGCAGAAGCGGCAAATTTTTTTGCCCCTACATTTTTCTCCCTCACATGCAGGAGCGGCAAATTTTGCTGCCCCTGCATGTCTGAAATTTTTCAGTGTAAGGGTGGCAAATTTTGCTGCCCCTACACTGCCTCAATTTTTGCACGTAGCATTTATGGCTACATGCATCGAGTGGTTGAGGTTGATTTTCACCTAATTTAATCTATTTTTGGATCATTTTGATTCATTCTTTCCACTCCTCCTGCCATTTGCCTCTGGATGATCCAGCAAGTAGAAAAAAGTGCATTTCGATGAAATTGAGCTCACAGTGCGCGTTATTTTCCAAGTAGGTCCTTGTTTTTACATTTTGTTTCTTGTTTTTCCTCTTTCTTATGAATATTAAGTGATGATCATTATTTTTATAAGCTTTGGCTATTAGTGTACGTGGTGAAAATGTTACTCACCTCTCTTGTAGAGTAAGTTTTGTTTTTGTTTTTGTTTTGGTTTTCTTCTCTTCCCTCTTCTCTTCTTCCAATCTAGGTGCCCTCCCTTCCCCAAACTTCTTACCTAAAGGGTGGTGGATTCTGCTGCCCTAATTGAGCATCTCCCCACCTCTCTTGTATCGATGGCAAATTTTGATGTTAATACAGGTTTGCACCACTCAGATGCACCGGCGAGAAATTTTGCCACCGATGCAGATCTCAAGTGTAAGGGCAACAAATTTTGATGTCCTTACACTCTTTCTTGCAAAACATGCACAGGCAGAAAAATTTGCCATCCATGCCTTTTTTCCCTCTTACATGCACAGGCGGAAAATTTTGCTGCCCGTGTATGCCTACCATCCCACATGCCAGGGTGGCGAATTTTGCCGCCCTTGCATTTTTTCCTCCAATTTCTCTAACTCCAGAGAAATTTTCATCCCTTTCATTTTTTCACCTCCTCCCCATTTTCCTCTCATTTTTTGGCCAACTTTCCAACCCAGCACTATCAAGTGCCCTTCCTTGGTCATGATCACCCAACATGCAAATTCCCCAATTTGCCCATTTTTTCCTAATTGCATGATCATGATTCTCATTGAAGTACCCCCTAAGGATTCTCATTCATCAGCACCCACTGAATCAAGGCTCATCCCAATGATTGAAACTTCTTCGAAGAAGTTGAAGGTCATGAAGTACTAGTACCAAGGTGTTTTCCCAATCACCTCAGTCACTTTTAATGTCAATGACATTAGAGACACAGAGACCGGCCATGTGGATATGGCCGAGTTCATGGAGAAAACCAAGGTGACCAACCCGAGCTTAGAGATGAAGAAAATCATTGAGAGCAACATCCATCTAGTTTCCTCTTTCCCTGTAGCCGTGCATCACACAGAGTTCATCCTCCAGTGCACCCAGTTCTACAACAGAGAGATCAGGTCAGTGTCAGATGCTAGTGGCAACATGATAATTTGGTTGGACCCCAAATTTATCGATAAAGTCTTTAGGTGCCCTCGTTCTACTAAAGTGCTAAAAATTGACTGCGTTGAGGCACAAAAAGAGTACGACAAGGATCTCGAAAGGGCGAAGAAGGTGATGAATAATAGGTGGCTTAAGACTCCCAAAACCAACTTGTCTAGATGGTCACATAATTTTTTGAGAAGTGATTTCATAGAAGAAGTCGATGACTTAATTACTCTTCTCAACAAAATATGAGGTCTACCATCTTCTTCCCAATTCCATGAATGGATGTATCCCTTTATCAAAATAATTCTACAAGGGAAACAAGTCATCTTCTAGGGTGAGCAAATCAGCAACGCTCTTCATGAGCAGTTGACAAAAGTGTCTACTACTTCAAAATTCTATATGACTTCATACTTGGTGTACATTACAGCCTCCATGCGAACCTTTCCAAGTTTGACAACTGAAGGAGACAAAATAACCACCCTAGTCTATTTATATTACCCTCAGCTGACACTGAAAGGATCAATTCATCACTTTAAGAGGGTAAATGATGCCTTCTTCACAGTGTTTTTGTGCCTTTTTGATCCTCAGCTAGAAAAAAAAAGAGTATCAGATGAAGCCTGGATGGTCATCAATGACTTTGGTTGCATGTTTTTACAATTTCCCTCCTTTTGCTATCTATGAGTTGGCTTTTTCAAGGCTATCCCTACATGCTCCCCTGATTTCCATCTAATAAATTAGTCCTAATGGAGCTATGTAGGTAGATTATTGTCGTACACGCTAAGCAAATGGAACTAAAAAAACTAGGTTTCAGGTTCCCAATAGAAAATGGTAGATACTCAGTTTTGACTGTAGCCAAAGCAAGGGTAATGGAGATGGAAATGCAACTGGTTACCATGAAGTATTTTAAAAGAAGAGATAATTTTAACTATAGGGGTGTCAAAGATATGATCAGAAGAAAGACTCGATTTTATGAGCCTATAATTGAAGACATCTGGGTAGACTTGAGAACAGTGGAAGAAATCAGAAAGATGGACTATAGCAGGCTAACTCTAGAGCAGATTAAATATCTGAGGCTTGCAAATATTCCCCCTAGTCTAGTTGATGATAAAAACATAATCAACAACAGATACCTAGCTGAGAAAGTTGTTGACTCTCCTCTTCATCCAATTTAATGGTCCCAAAAAGAATTGACTTCTTTGAGAAAGATATTTGAACCAATATTGGCTAACACCAATGATTGGCTAGCGGTCAAAGAGATCACATTAAAGGAATTCATCACAAGATCAGGGGCTGAATTCCAAGTAAAAATAAAGAAGAAAGTAGAGAACAGGACTAAGAATAAAGGCGACGTTCCTTCTTTGTCTAGGCCTCAGAAGCCTAGAATCATCTTTGTGTCTAAGAAATCAAATTTTGCTAAGGAACCAGAATCAACGGCTAAGGGGGTTGAAGAACAAAGCACTCAAGAACAGGCAGCACAAAAAATGGAGATAGATGATAGACCTTTAGAGCAGTAGAAAATTGAGCCTCTATCTCCCCAGGAAGGGGCATAGCCACTTGTAGGCCTTTCTTCTTCACCACCTCAATCCCCTGTGGCATCTCCTTCACCTCTTTCTCCCATCAATGTTCCTTCTTCTGGAGCTGCCTCTCTTTCTGGATTTATGTTTGGTGATCCTCAAGGCACTTCTGGAGATGTACTTCACTCCTTAGGTTCTATCCCTAATCTATCTTCTCCTTCTTTCAATATCGGAGAAAGTCTTGCCATTGACAAGCCAGCAGTCAATACAGTTTCACCTATTACTCCCATTGCACTCACTGTTCCCACTAGCAGTACAAACATTACCCCAGTGACACCAGCTACAGGAATTGTTTCCACAGTAAGTAATTCTGCTCTCTCTCCTTGGTTGTCAGCTTTCACGCCCAAAAGGAAGAAGCTAGCCATCTCTGTAGATGACTTTGATTTTAGCAAGATAGTGCTAGTGAAAGCTAAGGCCCCTAAGAGACCAAGGATCCTTTCAAAAATGATTGAGGAAAAGGGGCACAAATTTTTAGAGATAGCTAAACCTCCACAAGACGCAACCCTAGAGGGTTTTGACATGAACAACTATTCTATTTCTCGTGTTGAGTTGGGGAAAGTCACTCGCGAGGGTGCAAAGAGCAACCTACAGTCTGCAATGGATATCATGGTCCAAAAATTTGACAGAGAAAAGGAGATGAAAGATTACTATAAAGCAAAGGTGGAACAATTGCTTGCAGTAGTCAAAAAATTCACTCTTGCTCCTGAAGCATCAACCCCAGAAGCTTTTTCTATAGACGATCTTGTTATCCAGAAAGTAGAGAAAACCTACATGAAATGGAAAGTGCTTGAAGACTATATAGAAAAGATGCATACTTAGGGAATTTTTTTGCTTATAGAGGTTGCTAAGAAGACAGACAAGATGAAGAAGGTGAGGACAGATTTAGAAGACCTCGTCTCTCTTATTTCTCAAGATATTGACAGTACAAATAAATATCTTAGCAAGTGGATAGAGATGAAGGATCTAAAGAAATGCACCTTGATATCTATCAGCATCATTTCTAGCAAAGACTCCTATGTTGAAATCAAGGAATCATTGATATACAGGATTCAGGTACTCAAGGAGCTGATCAAAGATCTCAAGTCTTTCAAAGATGCTAGTGAGAAAAGTGACACAGGCCTATTGAACAGACTGGTAGAATTGCCTTGCGACCTCACCTCCAGAGATAATCAATTTCTCTTAGTAGAAGAGATGATTCAAGAATTCAAAGGTATGATCTAGAGGGATTTCGAAGAGAAAGCATTTTCAATGACTTCTGTGGATAACATCTTAGATACTCAGTTAACTTTGGATAATCTAAGAACCAGGTTAACTAGTCATGCCAAAGCAATCACAACATTGAAAGACACTACAATAAAAGCCAGAGTGATCTTCAAAAATACCATCGCACCAGACAGTATAGAAATTTAGGCATTTATTGCCATGTATGATGCTCATCTGAAGAAGTCTGACAACAGGAGTTGAACCATTTCTCCATTCTCTCTTCTTCCTCTCTTCTCATAAACTTTTGTCATGTAAAAGTGCATGCATTTTTATAATATGTAATTACATGTAAAAATCTGGTAAAATATCTCAATGTCAAGATGACTCATCTTTGACCAGATATTTTAATATTTTAATCTTTTTTCAATTTTGAGGGTTTCTCCCTATATATAGAGGGAAACTCTTTTGTAATGGCTCTCTGGATAATCAAGAGCAAAAACTCTATTGAAATTGAGACACTTCTTGAGACTTTGTGCTCAACTTGTAAATCATATTTTACCGAATGAATGAGAAACAGGTTTATTTCAGACTTTGTGTTGAAGTAATTTGTGTTATTTAGAAAATAGTTCTTACGTTCTCTTTCCTGATAATCTCTTATCTGTTCGATTTAATAAGCAAAGTGTATGTATTAAAATTATCTAAAGACATTCCTAAAAGATAAAAGAAAGACTTTGAGCTACTTTTATCTTGGTGACCCTTTTTATCTATTGTAGTTTTAGGCGAAGACTTTGTGCTTTGTTTCACTCTACTATTACGCATGTCCGAAATCAGTGGAGGCAATGGAAGACTTTATGCTTTCGTGAGTTTTCTTGTGGAATTTGTTACTACTTCAAGGGATTTTCTGCTCTGTGCTAGATACCATTCCTGAAAGAAGAGGAATGTTTTTAGCCATCAACGGGATTTCCCTCTTTGTTCCTTCGACATCCTCTCTGAAAAAAGAGAGATGGATGGTGGTATACTACCCTGAGTATTATTTTCTGCTTACTTATATATACATATATAGCATATAAGCAATTCATAGGGAACCTCCCCTTGATGAGAGGAGAGATTTATCTCGTTAAGATGTGGTAAACCTACACTTTTTATGGCATAAATCTCCTTGTACTATGGTTGATATACCCATTTTGTCATCAGTTAGTTGATGACAAAATATTCACCCAACATGGTTGAACAAGGTGTGTAAGATCAAGTGACTTGTATAAGAGCAAGACTAATTAGGTCTATTTGAGTGAGTCAAATAGAGAGTGTGCAAATGAATAAAAAAACACAAAGATGAGAATAAGGAGATCATTTAGAGCATAATATTGGTGTAGAGAGATAATGATGAATATATAATATAAGGTATGAGTAATAATATCAATATTATATGACCTAATTAGTCTTGAAGAGACCTAGTAGAGCAAAGAAACCTAGAGGCAACTTTGAAAGAAATAGAGGTGTGTGAAGAGATGAAGAAAAGGACCATCGTATATTGAAATATTAAAATAAGGACATAGATGGAATGCTAAGGTATACTTGGCTAAGTGGTTTCTTGGTCAAGAGGTGGTTGAGTTGGTGCTGAGTCACTAAGGGAGTTGGTTCTTCCTTGAAAGTGGGTGCTTGATATAAACTCTATCAAGTTGGTGCTTGATAGACTAATGTTGGTTCTCCAAGTTGAGTAGGTTCTGAAATGAATTTGATTCATTGCTTTATATGAGTGGTTATTTAGGCTATGGTCAGTGGATTTTATTCTCCATGAGGGTTTCCCAATTAGATGATGTGTTCATATTTTCTATGTGTATATTCTCATTACTATGTTTTTAGACTAGTTAATATTGCTCATATGATGATGTTTCCATTGAAGTGAAAGTAAAATTTTATAAGGACATTGATTCACCCCCTCCTCTTAGTGATTATATCTCCAATAGATCATAGGGATGGTAAGAGTCATATTGAGGCTGAAAAAAAGACACTTCTTGGTACTCTTATTGATAGCCTTCTTCATAGGCTTATTCATAGGGCCTCTCAACAACATCATGATCATATATGGGGGATTAGGCTAACCACAGGACTACCATGACTCATAGGGCTGATAACAATCTTGATATGTCTATTGAGACATATAATTGGGGTCATGACAAGGTTGGTAAGGAGGTGTATAGTAGAAACTTTCATCATATCAAGCCATGCCAACTTCATTAGTCAAATGAAACATGAGATATCAGTAAAAAAAAATCACAATAAGTACTCGAAATGATTATAACTAACTGATTACATTTGGAGTCACTATTGGTGTTTGTTGAATGCCTCCAAAGGCTAATAAGAGGAAGAATACACTGATAATTCTTTCACTCTCTTGGACTTGGTCTCATTGAGAGTGCCATAATTGTTGTCACTCCTTTTTTCACACTTGGATAGGTGATTCAAGCCTTATCCAAAATGAGTGGAACATGGTATTACCTCTAGGTCTATGGACTGCCTATAAAAGAGGTAAAGCTCTAGATTGAAGGGCTAACTCTTTTGGTTTGTCTATTGAATTCCATCACCTAAACTACTAGCCCATTTGGATGACAATGGAGAGAGAGGACATAAAGTAAACCTATCCTAATAAGGTGATGCATCAATTTTAACCTAACCACTACCAACCAATTGTAATGAAACTTCAAACACAAGCCTAACCTACACATACACTAATCCAAAAATGGCCCTTGCATTAGTATTTCTCATGGAGGTTTGTGAAGGAATCTTGAGATAGGAGGACTAAACACAAGACCATGAAATGACACTAGTGAAGATACAACTCACTAAACTCATGAAACACTTCATTAGAATACTTCAAGATACATACAATAGACTTTACAAATTGAATATGAATGCAAACAAAGACAGCATGCTAAGAAAGAGATCCTATCACTTAACAAGTTAACAAACACATTGAAAAAACTCATGGAGAAGGTAAACCATATCATTATTTATTGATAAAAGGTTAAAAATGAGTAGGGATTCGTCATCCTCAGGTGGAGGATACAAACTTAGCCAAAAGTGGCTCAATATATAGAGAATGTGAGAGAGAGGAGAAGAAGGGTGTGGGAGAGAGAAGATAGACAAGTGTGATGTGAGTTAAAAATAAGAGAGGAGTTAGGGAACTACCTCAACAAGTCGAGGATGACATGTGTATCTCCTTTGAAGATGTTCCAACCCTCCAAGTGGCATGAAAGTTGAAATGGTTGCTTAACACCTTGACTAGCTTCTTGAAACTTCTCTTCTTGACATGTTGAAGGACAAGTGGCCTTCTAGATGGTCAAATCAATTTATCTTACATATTTCTCTAATATTGACACCTCTCAACTGATCCCAATAGGTTGTCTTTGACACATCACCTCTTTCTCTTGCAAGGTGTTTAAAGGACTCTTCATATCCTTAGGCCTATTTACACACAAGTATCAAAACTTGGATTTGTCTTCTTCAGCTCATCCAAACCTCATGGATGGCCTATTAGTACCATATTAGACCTTTAACAATCCATTTTGAGGCATCAAACTATTCCCAATAAGTTGTTCTCTACTAAAAGCCTCAAATAGCCCTCATTCCTTATAGCCCTAAAATGATACAAACCTATTTGTGTAGAGAAACGTATAGAGAATCTATAGAATATAATGGCATATTCCAGTACCTTCTATGAATTTATAGCTCCAAATTCAATTTCATGCTCTAAAAGTGAGTGGAGATATCCTTTTCTACCATTTCTCTCTCCTAACTAGGCCTCAATTATGCCTCCCTACCAAGAGACTGAAAAATGCTTCGAAAGGCTCACCACACATGCCAAACCCCAAAAAAGTGTGTGACTCACTTATAAAACATCCTTGCCTACCTCCATGCCAAATTTGAAGTTTTGACTCATTGTATAAACTTTTCAAATATTAAAAATAAATGTTTTTATCCCTAATCCATATTGTTTATTATAGTACTGTATCAACCAATTGCATGGGGTGATGCTCAGCGGATTTGTGAAGATGTTATGGGTGGTTTGGAAGCTTGTCTAATATGTTTGGGGGCATAAATATTCATTTCTCTATCATTAGTTCCTTATGGCTCTCCTAGGCAGCCTAATAGTGACTTGCATTCTTAAGATGATTCATAAGGATGAACGTATGAATTCTCTAAAAAATTTCACAAAATGGAAGTGAATCAAGGTAGTAAACTTTCCCTAGGATCCCAAGGTCCCATGAAAATACTCCAGACCATATCAAGCAAAAGAAAGTGACACCTCAGGTTGGAAACAAGCATTTTGTGAGGTCTAGGCAAGATTGCAGTTTGTAGGTGCATGTTCCTAAGTTGTTTTGAGCTCTAATGACCCTAATGAGGTATGCGATATTATTATTGACCTCTTTCAATGGATTTAAAACCACCTTGTTAGCAACCCAAATAGTACTCTACTTGAAGGCTTGATGGATTTGGTTTTAAAACTCCACACATAGACTAACATTGAAATGATTTGAGGTGTGGGACACCTGAACTCAGATCAGACCTCTAGATTTTGGTGAGGCTAGCTCCTCTGATATATCACTCTACACTGCTTATTAAACTATTGATTGTTGGGATGAAAAAGGTAAGAAGGAAACTGAAAAAGAAATCCTACTTTACTATTGGTGATACACTTCTATTGTTGGTTCATCCACTCTATTTGAGCTCCTAAAACACCGATTAGATAATCAAATACTAAATCTACAATTCCAAATGACTCTTATGAATCAGCATTTCATGTAGAGATTTTATCAGTGGATCAAATCTTAAGGGAAATGATGGAATAGGCCTAATTCAAGGCACTAACCAGCTACTTATATCCATTGTTAACTTAGTCAAATGAGATCAAACACTGAAACATGACCTACATAAGTTAGCTTACTAGTAACTAGGTGAGATCAAGACTTAACAAGAGAGAAATCTCTACCACAGATGCAAAGCAACTGACATATACACACTATACTAACGTAATAAAATTTGAAATAGTCATTTTATTTATCTAAAAAGTTACAAAACTCAATCTTGGTAGTCTAATCATACCAAGAGAGGGATGGATCTCAAAAAATGGCTATAAAGCCTACATATATAGAAGTGTAGAATAGAGAAATCCAAAGATTGGCGTACAAAGGAGGAACATGCAAGACAAAGAGACAAAAGGATATTTATTCAAGACTTTAAAATTGATTTGTAATTCAAGTTTGACTTGACATGAGTTGGAGTTGACCTCCACTCCTTTGTACGCCAATCTTTGGCTTTCTCTATTCTACACTTCTATATATGTAGGCTTTCTAGCCATTTTTTGAGATCCATCCCTCTCTTGGCATGATCAAACTCAACCAAGATTGAGTTTTATAACCTTTTCAGATAAATAAAAAGATTGTTTCAAATTTCATTACTCTTGTATAGTGTGTTTATGTCAATTGATTTGCATATGTGATAGAGCTTTCTCCCTTGTCAAATCTTGATCTCACCTAGTTACTAGTAAGCTAACTTATGTAGGGCATGTTTTAGTGTTTGATATCATTTGGCTAAGCTAACAATGGATATAAGTCGTTGGTTAGTGTCTTGAATCAGGGCTATTCCATCATTTTTCTCAAGCTTTGATCAATTGATAAAACCTTTACATGAAATACTGATGTATAGGAGTCATTTAAAATTGTAGATTCAGTATTTGCTTGTCTAATCAGTGTTTTAGGAGCTCAAATAGAGTGGATGAACCAACAATATAAATATATCACCAACAGTAAGTAGGATTTTTCTTTCAATTTTTTTTTTACCCTTTTCATCCCAACAATCAATAGTTTAATAAGCAGTGTAGAGTGATACATCAGAGGAGCTAGCCTCACCAAAATCTAGAGATCTGATCTGAGTTCAGGTGTCCCACACCTCATATTTTTTCAATGTTAGTCTAGGTGTGAAGGAGTTTCAGATCCAAATATGTCAAGCCTTCAAATAAGGTGCTATCTGAGTTGCTAATAGTTATGGCACGCCCGATGGGATGCAAATTCAATCATTAGAGTACACAGTTTGAAGTATATTCATTTTTAAAGCTAATTTCCAGTAGTCCTCTGGACTTTATCTCAAGGTAAAAGACATATTCTTGTTCATAATTCATGTTGTTTTCATGATTTTCTAGGCTATCGTAGCCTACAAAGAAGAATTCCATCATTATTCTCCTCAACATTTCCAATATGATCCTCATGACCCATATCAACCCTCCCATGATCTATATCAGCCATATGATGAATATACAAAGCTTTATCAATAGTATCAAAGCTCATACCAATGTTATAAGAGCCCTCATGAATCTTGTTATCCTCCTGATCAGCCCAATCATGCCCCAAAATAGTCCATCTTAAGCTTCAAACAAACCATGTTTGGCTATGAGAAATAGATGATAAGCTTAGACACTAAGAAAAGCTATAGAGAGGAGGTCTCCAAGCATGAAATTCAAAACATGAGAGCTAATTTGTAGTAGGCTAAAGAGGTATGTGCAACTTTGATAAGACAAGGTCACTAAAAATTTAGTTCTAATATTCTAGACATGGGTGGTCTAATAGTAGGTATTGAAGATAGGTTGGTGGTTTATGAGAAACTCCAAGGGCATCATTTGCAGCAGTATGTTTCCATAGAGCTGCCCTTTTCTTTTTATGATCAACAAACCAATGTTTATCACAGCCCTCATAAGTCAAACCAAGCCTTGCCTAGCTTTCCTACTTGGAAGTATATCCAAGAGAGGTCTCAGAATGTTGAAAAAGTTTGTTATAAGAAGTCTAATTTTTAGGGTGTACAACGTACATCTTCAAGTTTGCAGGAAGAGATTTTCAGTGGTGTAGTTCATGATTTTGAGGCTAATCTAGCCAGGCAAATTGAGCTTGCAAATCAACATCTCCAACATTCAATGGCAGTTGCAAATGCAACAGAACAACAAATTCCTTCTTTCATGCCCATAGCTACCACAAGTCCAATTCAAGAAGTTTATAAACCCAAGTTCATGACTTGGAATTAGGTACAACAGTCTATGGAGAAAGAAGAACATTCAAACATAAGCCAAGATACTGAGGAGAAACAAGTAATAACTCAATTAGGTATGGTCATATAGGTTTAATGAAGCATCAAGGTCAAGGAAATCTTCTTGAAGATATGAGGAGATCAAGCAATCCATTTATGGGTGAAAGAAAAGCATGGAGATGAAGGTAGGTGTCTTGATCCTAAAGATTGACACTATGCAAACATGATCACCTACAACAAAAAGGGAAACACAATCAAGGTTCATGAAGAGCATAGGCCAAGAAATGATAGTGAGGTTTCCTCCATATGTTCTCTATACCTTGACCTCATCAAACATAGTTAAACAAAGAAACACAAGGATTAATTCAGGTCTTGGACCTTCCTTGAGGGAAAATACAATTATAATCCGTACAAATGATACATGTAGTAGTCATTTATAGTAATTAAGGTTATGGTTCTTAACTTGTTTTGACTAAGTGAATAAATATGAGTGAAGATAGGTCTTTATTCAAGTAGAGGTTTTTGTGTCAATATGACGTTATTGATGTCATAATCAATAAGAGGCTGAGGGGAAATTGGACCTACGGTGAAAAGACCCTACAAGTCCATATTGAGGGCTACAATAATTATACATTTCCTATATGCTTTTGAGACTTGAGGTTTGACTACCTATATGCATGAATAGACATAGTGGTGAGTGATCTCCACATAGAAGTCAAAGTGACATTTTCAAGCCTTAAAGAGGACTAAATAACACTAAATGAGACCCTATAGGGTTGTACTTGACACTCACCTACAACCAAGTGAGGGTTGGGTCATCAAGGACCCTTCAAGATTATGAGAACCTAAACCTAAAGTTTCCAAATGGAGAGTGCTATAATGACGGTTAATCTCAGGAGATGTGTCATTGCTAAGAACAAAAGGACAAGTGGTACTAAGGTTTCACCCACAGTCTCCTGTCAATACACCGAACCTTACTTGACCACAATCATGTATTCAAATTGTCAAAAGGTTATGAACATGGTGATCTAGAATGGTTCATGCTTAAAGAGTTATCAATTAATGAAACCAAGTGAGATGAACTTATCAAGAGCATGATGTTAAGACCCTAAACAATGCCACAATCTGCTATAGACCTCAAGATATGACCACCTACAATCAATGGAGTGGACTGTGTCATGCAAAGACAATGCCATGCAAAGGTTCTCAAAGTTTTGGAAAGCATAGTGGTACATTGGTAGTTCATAAGCAATAAAAGGTTCATCAAGGCTTCAGGAGAATGATCATCATCCGATTGAGGGATTCTAAGAAAAAAAGGTACACCTACAGCAACTAAAGATAAGATACAGGGTTGGTTCAACAGTGAAAGTTGTTATCAATCAACTATTTTGAAGATGCTTGATTAGATTAATTTAGGTTCATGATCAGTATGGAGTTGATAGAGCTTAGAGGAAGACTAAGGAGAAATGTATTCCAAGTCAATTAAGAGCTTAGGAAGAGAGAAAGGAGCCTACAACCAGTTCTAAGGGCAGTGCCACAGTCAAAGAAGTGGGCTAATCCTAGAAAACCTTCAAGATAAAGAACTTTGGAAGGAGGTTATAAGGTTTGTTCATAATACTATTTGACATGAAAAGGAAGTTTAAACCTCTTATCACTTTTTGCAAGCTCCAAACACCTTAAACCCTATTCATTGTCCGTACAGAGGCTAATAAGCTAAAAACACAGTCATTTGTTCTAGTAGGCAATTAGTGTGTGAACAAAGTGTTTTAAGGTGGTTTTATGTTTTAAATCCATCCTCAAAGGAGAAATAGTGTTTTGAACTCATCAAAAAGCATAAGGGGATCTTCAAAGAACATCATATATTGCCATGATTCAAACCCCAACCACTTACAACCAATTAAGGGCACACACCTATAGGTTGGCATAGAAGATGGGAACAAAGGGGTATAGTTGTTTTCTTGATCAATGAACAAGGTCATAAAGTAACATAACAATTGATAAAATGAGATAGAAGATTTCTAAAGGACTGTTGTTGCAGGTTGGACCGAAAATTGACTTGAGTTGACATGAAGTTCACCTCCTCTTCTCTTTTCAATGCCAATCTCTTGGCTAGTTGCTTTATTTTGCTATATATGTAGGCTTTCAAGCCATTATCCATTATCCATCCCTCTCTTGGCATACCAGACTCTGCCAAGATTGAGTTTTGTACCCTTTTCAGATAAATAAAATGACTGTTTCAGATTTCATTATTCTGGTATAGTGTGTTTATATCAGTTGATTTGCATATGTGGTAGAGCTTTCTCCCATGTCAAGCCTTGATCTCACCTAGTTACTAGTAAGCTAACTTATGCAGGGCATGTTTTAGTGTTTGATCTCATTTCGCTGAGCTAACAGTGGATATAAGTGGTTGGTTAGTGCCTTGAATCAAGGCCATTCCATCATTTCCCTCAAGCTTTGATCAACTGATAAAACCTCTACATGAAACACTGATGCATAGGAGTCATTTGGAGTTATAAATTCAATCTTTGTTTGTCTTATTAGTGTTTTAGGAGCTCAAATAGAGTCGATGAACCAAAAATACAAGTGTATCACCAACAATAAAATAAGATTTTTCTTTCAATTTCCTTCTTCCCCTTTTCATCCCAACAATTAGTAATTTAGTAAGTAGTGCAAAGTGATACATCAGAGGAGCTAGCCTCACCAAATTATAGAGGTTTGGTCTGAGTTCAGGTGTCCCACACCTCAGATCATTCCAATGTTAAGGTGTGAAGGACTCTCAGAGCCAAATCTGTCAAGCCTTCAAGCAAGGTGGCTATCTGGGTTGCTAACAATAAGATTTAAGCAAGAATCTTCATATATTACTTTACCCTGTTCTAAGTAAGATACAAATAATTCATTGATGAGTAGATATATAAACAGTAAAATGAATAATGCTTGCTCTTATCCCATCGTGATATTATGCATGCATCTATGCCTATCCTATTTTTCTCCATATGGTGCATATTATTGCATGCAATCTTTACATGGTACATACAAATAAATCACAGTATCTTGCATATCCAACAACAAAAATGCCCATGATTTCCCATATAACCATCATTCTCAAGTATAGTTGTTAGGGTATGCAACTATATGTGGAGCATTTTTGTAAATTGAATTTGAAACTAACAGGCTCAAGTGTGAAAGTGTTTCTGAACCAGGAAAAAAAACGAGGAATAAAAGTACATGAGGAGAAAAAAGGGAAGCCAGCAGTAGTGGGTGAACCAGAATTGAGTAACCTAACAGTGTGGATGCAAGAATCAAGGCTGAAATTTTATAAAAAAAAAAATCCAAGCACATTCCCGGCACAAAAGAATACAGTTTCCAGTAACATGAGGTCTCTATTGAATTCATTTAAGCTAAACCAAAAAACTTCTACAACCACCTTAAAATATATAGCTTGTAGCTCTCTGAGCATATCTGCATTTCTTATAAATATTACAATAATATCCAATCATTATGATTGGCCAAAAACATAATTGAAAGATAAATGACAACCCACAAAAATAAATGAGGCAATCATGGGAGTTTCCCAGAAAAAACTGAGTATTCTCAATTATCTGGTATGGTGACATGAAGGGGTGTCCTAATAAGCCCAAAAACAATCCTCTGCTTCTTGCTGTCATAGGCTTTTTCCTTTTATTTTTTAAGCCTGTTAACGTGAATCATGTGTGTCTATTTTGGCTAAGGCAAGTCATTCAGTTTGTGACTATTGACATGCTAATCAACATATCTCAGCAGAAAATTCAAGTTGAGTGTATATCCTGCATTCGTCCATTTCTATTTTCCAGGTTGGGGATCCCTTACGATGAATGTATTTTCTCTCTCTGGTGCAATGGATAGCCCACCATAAATGTATGAACCTTGTTCTTTATTATAATCCAGCTGTATCCAGGTAGTTTTTTAACCCTTTTCTCTTTCTTCGTTGTTCTCACCCTTGCTTCATCCTCCATCCTGCCAGCTAGTGCATACATATTTGCCAGCTCAACATATGCTGCAGCATTTTGTGGCTCCAATTGAATAAGATGGTTTGCAGAATGCTTACCTAGAACAATATTAGAATGGATTTTGCAGGCACAGAGCAAAGCACCCCAGACAGCAGCATGTGGTTTCAATGGCATCTTGTTAATGAAATCTTTGGCTTGATCTAGGTGCCCTGCACGCCCAAGAAGATCAACCATACAAGTATAGTGATCCGCTCTCGGTGTAATGCAATAATCATGGATCATGGAATGAAAATAGTGTTGACCTTTATCCACTAGGCCGGCATGATTGCATCCAGATAGCACACCTAAGAAGGTTATATGGTTGGGCTCCATGCCTATTTGTTGCATTTGTTCAATCAGTTGAATAACCGTATTGCCATGTCCATGCTGGGCAAATCCTAAAATGAGTGAATTCCATGAGACTACATCTCGTTCAGGCATTTTGGCAAAAACATGGAAAGCATCCTCTATGCTTCCACATTTGCCGTACGTAGTAATAAGGGAATTTTCGACTGAGAGATCTGATCCAAAGACTGTTTTAACAATATGTGCATGAATTTGCTTGCCCTGCTCCAACAAGGCTAGGCTACCAGATGCCTTGAGAACACTCGTAAATATGGGTGGATTTGGCCTAGTGCCTGTACGTTGCATTTCAGTAAAAAGTTTAAGGGCTTCCTCACCATGGCCATTCTGTTCATATCCTGCAATCAGTGCACTCCATGCTACCGCATCTGGATTATGATACCTTTTAAATAGGGAGCATGCCACCTCTGTCCTGTTATTCTGCAAATATCCGGAGATTACTGTGGTCCAGGAAAAACCATCTCGGTCAGGCATAATGTCAAAATATTGCTGTGCGTCCTCCATCCTTCCCCTTTGTGTATGTGCTGCAAGCATTGCATTCCATGATACCAAATCTCGTTGAGACATTTGTTTGAAAGTTTGCTCTGCCTCACCTATACTGCCGCATTTAGCATACATTACAATAAGAGAATTCTGCAAAATGACATCTGAATCGTATCCCATCCTGATTGTAAGGGCATTTACCTGATTTCCACAGCTAATTGCAGCCAAATTGGCACAAGCGTTAACTGCACTGGCCAGTGTGGACTGGTCTGGCCTAATGGATGTCCTATGCATCACAGAAAAAAGTTGTAAGGCCTCGTTGCCATGGGCATTCTGGGCATACCCTGCAATAATTGCAGTCCACGAGAATACATTTTGCTCGGGCATTTTGTCAAACAAATGGCGTGCCTGCTCTATTTTACCCATTTGAGAATATCCTGCAATCATTGCAGTACAGGACACTACATTTCTTACAGGTATCCTGCCAAATAAGAGCTGCGCATCCTGCATTCGACCATTATTGATATAAGCAGCAATCATTGCATTCCATGTGATTAAATCGCGTTCGGGCATGCATTCGAACAAATTGCGTGAAGCCTCTATTTTTCCAAGGTTTCCCAGAGCCGTTATCAAGAGAGTCCAAGAAGACATATTCGGTTGAGGCATTTTGACAAACAGTTGGTAGGCCTCCTCAATTCTGTGATTTTGGACACATCCACTTATCATAGTGTTCCATGAGACGACGTTACGCTGTGGCATGTAATCGAACATTCTACAAGCTTCTTCTATGTTTCCATTCTGGGCATATCCTGCCATCATTGCGGTCCACGAAACAACATTTGGTTGAGGCATTTTGTCAAACACATGGCGAGCGTCTTCTAATCTTCCCTCTTTACAATATCTGCTGATCACAGAATTCCATGATCTCACGTTAACAACCTTAGTGGTATTGGTTTCAAGGATGGGATGTACATTCAAAGTGAAACACCAACGTTTTGCCTGATTCACGTTAACTGCTTTGAATGATGTGCAAATGCAGAGTTTCAACATCATTTACTCCCAGACTTTGAAATTAATAACTGTGCGTAAAACAACTACTTCATGCGGCTTCACTACTTACTCACTCTTACGAGGAATCTTTAGAATTAATTACTCTTAGTTATATAGATTAACAGAGCTTATAATTTCACAAGGGCATTTAAAATTGCTGAGTGAATTGTTATTATTATTTTATTTAAAAACAGTTAAACATAAAAATCGTTATCTATCTTTAGGGAATGTAATACAGTTACCAATTAGCTTTGCCAATACAGGAGTGGGTAGTCGGGAGTTCATCAATTAGTATATTGCCTTTCATTTACATGTGGGAGTACTTCAAATTATTGATGATGAGAGCGGTGATATTTGAATTTTATGGTATGAGACTTAACCTTTACACCCAGCTTTCTTTGACGGTGTTGGCCTTTCATATTATTAGGGAGGTAAATTTTGTAATTCTAGATAGAAGCTTTGCTTTTTTTTGGTGTGTGTGGGGTGGTTGTTTGGGTATGGGGATGGGGAAGGGGAAGGGGAAGGGGAAGCGGGGTTTATAAGAAATAATCATTGTAAGTTAAAGGTTATTTTTATTAATGGTAATAAGAATTTATTTTTAATCATAGGTAATGATGTTAAAGGTTGACACTATTATTTTTGAGTTTATGTATTTGAAGTGGTAATATGGTTCATATAAATATCAAGTGTATTGATATTATTCAAGTGTTTTAAGTGTTGATTATCGATTGCAAGTTTAAGTTTAGGAAGACAGTTTGTACTTGTGGCTATTTTCAGTTAGGTAAAGATAGAATGAGGAGTGAATTATGTTGAATTGAGCCTTCTACTATGGAGATTGTCAAGAAAAATAGGGATGTTTGGCCTATCCTGGAGGATGGGGGTTTGTCAAATTATATGGAAAGGCTCTGTGGTAGTGACACTCATCTTTCCATTGACTTTGTTAAGGGATAGAATGCAAGAACTATAACTGTGAGGGAGGTTACTATAGTTGTGTCTGAAGAGTTGATCTCTCATGTCACTAGAATGAGTACTCATCGAAGGAAATATTATAGGAACTAACGTGAGAAAAATGAAGAAATTATTCAAGTCCGGAGAAGAATTGATTTCTTACCAAGGGGGTTTGCTTTGAAAATCTTTACCTCAACCTTACCATGAGGTGGCTAGGCAAATCATGAAGTACATTACACTTGATGGAAGGTATGAAGCTATTTTTTCCAATCATTTTGACCTATTAAATCATTTTAGGCACAATTATGCTATCAGTTTGTCATTTTATTTGTTGATGTCATTGGAGCATTCCATTACTGAGATGCAGTTAGGAAAAGCTCCCTTACCCCTCCATCAAACCCTAATTTACCTCATGTATATTTATGATAAGTCCCTTGGGGGTAGGCCATCAATAGCTATCAAATTGGTGGAGTCTTTTGGAAAGGGAAAACCATCACTAAAGGGAAGGGGAAGGGACCGGCTAAAAAATCCATTACCATTAATTTCTTGTGAAGTCCCCTATTTCTACCCCTTACAAATACCCTACAAAGAAGTCATGTGCCTTCCTTGTGTCTAATTCTAAGGAGAAAATTATGGAGGAAGAGGAGGAGAATGAGGTGTTAGACAATAGTTAGGAGGAACTGGATAAACCCACTAATGATTCAAAGGTTGAGCTAAATAAATATGTTTTGTGTGATGAGTCATAAGGGGCTTATAAAAGTAAAGATAGGGAAGAGATTGACAACGATGTTAGTATCCAAGAAACACCTAAAACTAAGGCTACGAACATTGAGCTCCATAAGAATTTAATGTCATGGATTTTTAAAGACAATAATATAATTTTTTTGGGTGGTGGTAGTACTAGTGTTCTGTTTAATTTTAAAATTGGATATGAGGTTATCCTACCTTGGGAGTATAATAGGGTTAAGAATATAAAAATGACAATACACAAGGGTGGTAATCAGATCTATAGTAGACCAATTAAATGCTAAACATAGATATAAGCATAAATTAAATTTATTAAATGGGTATAGACTAAATAGAGAAAGTACAACTAAGTTATGCATGGAAATGACAAAGAAGTAATATACTTAGTTGGTTCTGATGTTGGCACAATGTTGGATATGGAATAGATAGAAAGCAATAATGAAGGAGATTCTAAAACAATCGTCAAATTCTAGATCTAACACTTCTAGAGATTTTGACACTAACATCAGCCTAAAATAGTTGTGTTGATGTTACTATCTAGGTTCTATGTAAGTATCCTATACATAATATCTACTAAAAAAGGATGCAACCACCTAAATGCTTCTAGGTTTGACTTCACCTTAACTCTAGTGAATTCAGATCTGAGTCATGGATTGTAGTTCCTCATGAAATTATAAAACCCTAGTTTTTCATCTTCATAGCGACCTCAAGTAAAAATGGGTTAGTGGGCACACGGTGTTGAGCTAACCCCAAATCCCCTCTATCAATGAGTGCTACCTACATAGCCAATACTTTGAAGAGGCCCTCAGACTGATGTAGTTCTCCCTTATGTGTTGTCTTATTTGTGAATCATACAATATGTGCAAAATAAGTAAAATAGTGACCTGGCTTGTAATTTGTCAAATGGAGCTCTTGGACTGCACCTTTAATACTCCAGACATGTAGATATGTTGTACCTATGATTGGTATGGAAATAGGCAAATTTTGTTCGATTAAATGCTCTTTGGTAAGAATACATGGTATTGTTCCTATATTGCTAGGTGTTTCTTAGGTGAGGAATGGATGAGGGTTGAACTTATATTTATATCAATCTCTTTGGAGAAGTAACTTGTATTAAAACACTTAGGCTGACCATTAGGATATGTTTCATTTACAAAATATATTATTTTATTATATTAGACAATTGTGTCAGGTCAGGACATTAATGCCGACGATAATGTCTATCATCGATGCTAGTGTCTAGGGAGAAGGAAAGTAGATATAGGTTTAGAACTTATAGAGATGGAAGATAAAAACATTTTAAGCATTCTATTCAAGATAAAAGGTTTGGGTTATCATCATAAAACTACTCAGACTAAGAGATATGCCAAAGGGCATAATATAGAATAGATGCAAGACTTGTAAAAGTGGGAAAGGTATATAACTGAGAAGAATAGCCAAGGTTTGAGATTGCCAAGTGTACACGACTAAGGTGCTATATAATCCATAAATATCATCTACATTTCCACTCTTTAGTCTAGTAATAAAATTTCTAGTTTAAGGAAAGGAATGCGTACCTAGGTGTGTATAAAACACATTGTCTTTACATGCACCCAACTTGAGTGCTTTGTCGGTAACTAACCTTCAACCAAGAACATGTTATAATATATAATCAATGCATATAATTTGGGATTGAAAATACTTAAAATTGAAAGAGCAAAGTTAGGAGTATACTTGTGTAACCATGTAACCATTTTTCCTATTGACGAATTGATTTGAAAAATATGTATCATTATAAGGCTTTAAAATTGATATTAGGGTAAATATAGATAAATATTTAAAGTGAATATATCCAAGGAGATATAAAGAGAGATATTGGAAGGCACATGCCTCCAACTTTGGAGCAAAAATGAGTTTCCACCTAACAGTTGAGGTTAGCTCAACCATGCAATTCAATGATACTTATAACCTAGTGAGTGTGAGTGAGCCAAGTCACCTACACTGTCAAACTAGTGAGGTCAAATGATATTATCAAGTTCAACCTGATAAATTGGCAAGATTGAGTGATTTGATCACATCAACTATACCAAAAGGTGAACTAACTATTGCTAGTAGATTGGCTTAATATAGTCCATAAACATCTGACCAGGGTATCAATATATGTAATAGAGTTTTGGAATCTAAAAACAATTTAGATTTTATAATATTAGGCATAAATTTCATAGCATATGCACCTTAGATATGTCTAATACTAACACTGTGTATAAAAATGGTACCATTGTATAGAATTCTACCATAAATTGTGAACCTGAATCATATAACTATGTGTTTTGGCCAATTTATAAAACTGTGTAAGTGTGAAGAACATGCCCCCAATGTAATATGAAGATCTTAAATATTGAACAGGTGTAGCGAACATGCTTCCAAAGTATGTCCCCACTAAATCTAAAAATTGTGACTATGTAGAAGCTATGCCCATATGACATGCCCCCACTGAATCTAAAAACTGATATAAGTACTACATACTGAATAAGTGTGGAGGACATGATTTCAAAACATGCCCCCAATAAATCTTGAAACTATGCCAAGTGTAGAGAACATACCTCTATGACATGCCCTCACTAATATGCCCCCCCTTTGAGGTGTGGGAAAGATAGGAAATGATAGTTAATTCACCTCAAAAAGATAAGACAACTATATAATCTATGAATGTAACCATGTAGCACATAGAAGGAGCATGTCTAGGTAGATATAACATTGATGTGCATAGAACCAATGTGATGACATGGAAGCCTAAGATGTGTGATAAGGATCATGTCAGCATCTATATAGTAACAATATAAGTTCAATAAGTAAACATGAACACACACAAGACCACTCAAAAGAAAGTTAAAATGCAATGGTCAAAATTGACCATAAACAAGGGGCATGTTTAAATGCCACACAATTGAAAGGATGTGAATTATTTAAATGTCCACAAAATCAATAATTACATATTTAAATGTCTATCTAATAAAATAATGACATATGTAAATGTCAATGAAAGCATACATAGGCATGGGGGCCACAATCAAAAGAGCATATTCAAATGATCGAAACAAAGAATACAATATCAAGGTGAGAGACTCAAGGAAGTTTTATAAATCAAAGCATAAGAAACCAACATAAACATGTCATAGTAGCCCATGGATCTAACGTGTTATAAAAAAATGTCAAGTGTATAGAATATCAAGTACCTTGTGTAAGATATAATATTAGATAAAGGCATGTGTAAGTACATATGTAATCTCAAAAATTAAAATAAAATGTGATCATCAAATCATATAACCTATGTGTATCAAGATCAAAGAAGCAGATGCCCCCAATGTCTGCATGACATGAGTAGAGGGAAGACCCAACATCCAAAATAGGAATATATCATGTTTTTGTATATGCTCGTATCAAACTCAAATAGAAGCGTGACACATGTGTGTGTATAAATAACTGAATATGCCATCCATCAACATGGAAATAACACATAGATGGAGCCAATAAAATATGTAGGTGCCAAAAGTGTTTTTGAATTTTTTAAGTTTTTTTTTTGGTATTTTTGAAATGTTTGAATAGGAAATATCATCCTATGATTCCATCCAATGGATGGTAATAGATATCACCCTACTATGAACCTAGGTTAATAATCTTGTGATGTTGCCAAGGAGCACATATAGGTTCACTATATGTCACAATAGTATCGATGATGTTATGCATATATAAAATAGGACTCTATGGTCATGAAGTAGTATTAGGAATAATAGGAATAGGGGTTCATGGAACACATCATTGATTACTCTATGGTTTCTTTGGAATAACCATAATATGAATATGTGTAGGTGCTCTGGATATCTAAGCATGGTGTGTAGTAGATGGAGATTTTGTGAAATCCATTATATGTCTCTGATGTAATGGTTTCTCAAGTACTAATCACCTAGTAAAGGGGTTTGCCTATTTCTTACCCTTTTACGGTGAATGAACCTTAGTAGGCTTGGTAATTAATTGTCTAGGTAAAATTTTTATGTTGTTCAATAGGGTTTTCATATGGAATTTCAAAAAACTATAATTACCCGATTGGCATGAATGTATTTAACACATCCATATATTATAGAAGGTAATGCTCAAAGTGTATGGATCCAAGTTATTCCCAATAATATATCAAAGATGCTTGTGAAAGGTATGCCTAAAAAGGTAGTAACCACATGTGAGGGACCAACCTATAAAGGTAGGTCAATCTCACCAAGAGCCTTCTGGGAGGTCCCATCGAATCCTCTTACTGATCTAGTAGAAGGATGTAAATAATTTTGGGTATAACCCAAGTGTGTAAGTAATGTCATGGTACAGATCTTATCTCTTACACCATTATCAATTGTAACACTATGTATAGGGTGTTTATCAATCTATGCTTGAATTAATATAAAAATCATCATCCTTAATGACACAAAAGTGAAGCAGAGATTGAAAGTTGCTAATATCCCATAAGTCAAGGGAAGGTTGGAAAATGCAAGTTTTTATGAGGTCTTCAAACCTTAAGATGCTTAGGCAAGAGCATCCAAATCCTCATTTCATGTTACTAGTGCTAAGGAGGAAAGACCAACTAACCCTCAACTCAATTAGAGGATCTTGCAAGCATTTTCTCCTACTTTGGAGAGGGGAAGAGCTGATATTGGTAAACACACTGAGTAAGATTTTATTTCAAGAGCAACATCTAGCAGCCCATCCCAAGTATAAAATATTGCCTTAGTACAGGTAAGACCTTATGTAGTACCCCATCTATATTTTGTGGAGGCAACAACACCAATAGTTTTAACACCAAGATTTCCTCCCTTGCTTCTTGTCAAGGAGGAACTAGGTATGACCAAGTGTGTTTACTTGCCTCTTTCATTTCTAAGTAGTCAAAATTTGGATACATTTTATGAGATTTCAACCCTAGACCATATGAACCTCTTTCCCTACAAGCCTCTCATCAGACCTATGACTATGCCATTTCCCACTATCAACTCTTTTGTTATATCTTCCACTTCCAAGGTCTAAGTAATGGCTAATTTGCCTCTAATTCTATTTGGGCCTATTCTTAGGTGAGGTCCCCAATTACCAAAGAAAAGGCCCATTATTTTCATTCCCCAAGTTCCTCTATTCCCAACCAGTGCTTCATCTAGCATTGACTTTCCTTCATATTCAAGAATGACACTTCCCACTTCATCCCTAGTTCTACATTTGTCCTAGTCACCTCCACAATTGTTTCCCAAACATCTTCCTTTCAGGGATTAACACCAACTTAGTAATTTACTCCATCTATTTATCCTTCAAGTCGTTATTCAAATAAATCATGGATAAAACAAATGTAGTTGGCTATAATGGAGAACTAGGATTCGGTCATAGTGGACCCTCCACATGTCACATTGGAATTCAACAAGAATGCTAGAGTAATGAAGAGGTTAACCAAGAGTAAGGTCACCCATCCAAACCAAAAAATTATGTATGAGTTAGAAGAGACCCTATTTGAGTTGACCAAGAAGAAGAGAGTCAGGCCTGACCAAAAAAAAAAGTTTTAAGAGGACCCCTTCTTAGCTCTAAAGGCATATGGTGATGTGGCTACTAATTGGTAAAATGAATGCAATAGAGAGAAACTAATCTAGAACAACACAAATCCATGTTTTGGAAGGAGACCATAGTCAAGGTAGAATGGGATGTGAAAGTAATGTTTGATACATTGAACACTTTGGCCTAGTACAAGGTAAAATGGGATGAAGTTTACGATAAGATTCTCAAGGCAACAAAGCATATAGGACATATGACAACAAGATAATCAACTTGGTGAAGTTGATTAGGATGAAAAAGTTTGAAGATTTGAACTTGATCCCCTTTGAGGATTTGGGCATTTCTCAATCCTATATAATCAAAATAAGGAAATCTTTAAACCAGTGGATTGATGAAATGAGATCCCTAGGCCAATCTCTCACCAAGTAAGGTGATAGAGTCATAACTTTACTTAAAAAGGCTGAAATCATGTACCTTTCCAGTAAGGATGGTTTTATTATTAGTAAGGATGCCTTCAAATCCCAATTACACTTCATTGTAAATTTTATAAATCAAACTCTAGCTCAGGGAGTGACTTTTGGGCAGGAAATGGTAGATTTGGTAGCATTTTCCAATTAGAGAATAGAAAAAGCCATGGCAATCAATAAGGCTATAGGACCTCTCTTGAGAAAGCATGATGCAATGATAGGTCTTACAATCAAATTGATGAATGAACCTATTATAGATATAAAATTAATTGATAGTGATTACAAGAGATGCTCTAAAGCATGGAGAAGGTAGATAGAAGCTAAGAAACAAGCAAGCAACATGCCATAGATGGTCACTATAGGAGCCTCTACCTCCTTGGCCCCTCTTAGAATATATTTTTATTTAGAAAAACTAGGAAGCACTCCTTCTTTAGCTGTTATGGGTTCAGTATCATCTTCTTCTACAATGGGGGCTTCATCATCAACCGCACCATCAGGATTCAAACTCAGTACATCAAGATCAAGATAGCCATTTATTAGGCTTTCTCTTGATGAAATTTATGTTATAATCCCTTTCAATGAATTGTAAAATATTCCCTATTTGAATACAAAATATTCTTTAGTTTTAGGACATGAGGGACTTTTTCCACTGAGAGATGTCATATATCTAGTTTTTTTGTAACCATCTTAGGTATTAGAAGGCCTATTTATAGGGGCCCTCCCCCTCAATTGTACTTCAAAATAGAATTATGTGAAATTAATACAAATAGAGAGAAGAATTCTCATAATTTGTTGACTATTTCATCATTTTCATATTTTCTTGTTTTTCACGCTTTGCTAATGAAAAATAATTTAATTTTTCTAATGGTTAAGTTTAATAGTAGTGTTCTGAGTATATCCTATTTGTTTGTGCTTTTATCTATGCTAACAAAATTTGTTGTGTATCATCTATTTTCCTTCTATTATATAAATGAATGTGCTAAAATCAAGTTGTTGTAGGTAGCTATTCTAAAGCATAATTCTTAGGTATATGTATTATATTTACCCAAAAATCCCCATTACATTTGGTAATTGGGGAATTGGCCTAGGCATAGGCCCAAGTAGAATTGGAGGAAAATTGGCCACTGTTGTCATTCCCTAGGTTCTTATATTCCAAACTAGTGCTTTAGCTAGCACCAAATCTCCTTCATCTTCAAGAATGACACTGACCACTTCATCCCCCAATTATGATTTTATCTTAGTGAACTCCATAGTTGGTTCCTAGACACCTGCCTTCTAGGGATTAACGCCAACTTAGTAATTGCCCCCCTCTATGTAGCCTTCAAGTGGTTCTTTAGATAAATCATGGATAAAATAAATGTAGTTGGATACAATGGAGAACCAAGATTTGGTCATTATGGACCCTCCACATGTCACATTGGAATTTGACAAGAAGGCTGGAGCAATGAAGAGGTTAACCAAGACGAAGGTCACCCATCCAAACTAAACAATTATGTATGAGTTAGAAGAGACCCTATTTGATCTGACTAAAAAGAAAAGAGCTAGGCCTAGCCAAAAATAATAGTATGAAGAGGACCCCCTCTAGGCTCTAAAGGCATATGGTGATGTAGCTATTGAATTGGTAAAAGGAATGCAATTGAGAGCAACTGATCTAGAACAATAATACAAAGTCACATTATTAGAGGAGACTGTAACCAAGGTATAATGGGATGTGGAAGTAATGTTTGATACATTAAACACCTTAGCACATTACAAGGTAAAAGGGGATGAAGTCTACAATAAGATTCTCAAGGTACAAGGTGCATATAGGACATATGAAAATAAGATAATCAACTTGGTAAAGTTGATTAGGATGAAAACGTTTGAATATTTAAACTTGATCCCCTTGGAATATTTGAGTATTTCTCAATCTTATATAATTGGAAAAAGGAAATATTTGAGCCATTGGATTGATGAAATGAGATCCCTAGGCCAGTCTCTCACCTGGTAGGGTGTCAGAGTCATAACTCTGCTTAAAGAGGCTAAGACCACACACCTTGCCAACAAAGATGGTTCCATTGTTAGCAATGATGCCTTTAAATCCCAGCTACAAAACTTCATTATAATTTTTATAAAGCAAGATCTAGCTCGAGGAGTGAATTTTGGGTAGCAAATGGGTAGATTTGTTAGCATTTGCCAATTGGAGAATAGAAAAAGTCATGGCAATAAATGAGGCTGTAGGACCTCTCTTGAGAAAGCATGATACAATAGTAGGTCTTATAATTAAATTAATGAAAGAACCTATTATAAATATAAAATTAATTGATAATGATTACAAGAGATACTTTGAAGCATGGAGGGGGCAGATATAAGCTGAGAAGTAAGCAAGTAACATGCCACATATAATAGCTGATCAACAAAATGGATTCATTCCAGGCAGACAAATCCTCAACTCTGTAATAACAGCGCATGAGAATATTCACTCGTTGTTCAGCTCTAACAATGAGGGGTTCATAATGAAAGTGGATATTGCTAAAGCATATGACAGGGTGGATTGGTTATTCCTTTCAAATAGACTTATTGCCTTTGGCTTTGAACAAAGAGTGGTTGATATTATCAAGCAGCTGATATCTACTACTTCTATTGCTGTGTTGGTAAATGGGAGTTCGTCTCGATTTTTCAATCCGGCAAGGGGATTAAGACAGGGGGATCCTATTTCCCCTATTCTATTTATAATTATGGCTGACAGTATGGGACGATACTTAGGGGACTTAGTTCATAAAGGTTTATTTAAGGGCCTGAAATTTTCTTCGCATCCTTTAATATGTTCCCATGGTCAATTTGTTGATGATACTATCTTCATGGGGCAATCTGAAGTCACAGAAGCTAGAACTTTAAAGGAAGCTATAAATTTATATTCAACTGCCTCTGGACAACTGATAAACTGGAATAAAAGTGCAGTATTCTTTACTAATACCCCAAGTCATAGACATAACAAAATAGCAAAAATCCTTGAATGTTCCATAGGATCTTTTCCCTCCTCTTACCTTGGTCTCCCTTTTGGGATGAAAGTTCCTGAAGCTTTCTGGGAAGGACTAATTAACAAATTTAGTAAGAAATTAGCGGGATGGAAAGGTAGTTTTCTAAGCCAAGCTGGAAAGCTTACCCTCCTCAAAGCAAGTCTTCAAAGCATACCCACGTACGCTTTGAGTCTTTTCAAAATCCCCACTAAATTTGCTGAAGCTATTGAAAAAATTCAGAGAAACTTTCTTTGGTCAGGTACTGAGGAGAAAAGGAGAATGCCTTGAATAGCATGAGATAACATCTATAAACCTGTCATGGAAGGTGGACTAGGAATAAGGAAAATTAGAAGTATGAACACAACTCTCTTAGCTAAGCAGGGTTGGAGGGTTTATCAAGAAAATAAAGAATGGAGAAAAATATGGAAGCACAAGTACTTATTCAAGGCAAAGTCACTCCCTAAATTCTTTTCTAATCTGAACATTTCCCATCCATCTGCCATATGGGGGGCAGTTCAGGGGACTAAACATGTTTTAGAAGAAGGAAGTTCCTGGAAAGTTGTCAATGGTAAAAAGGTGAAATTTTGGGATGATGTTTGGTTAAAAGGAAAACCTTTGCAAGATGAAATCCAAGATAAAGAAGTTATAGATCGATGCAAGCAAAGAGTGGGAATAATGGTTAACCAATACTGGCAGAACAACTCTTGGGTGAACCTCACAGATTATGATCAAGATTTCAAGGATATTCAACTATCCCTAAATGCTATATCTCTCTACCCTAATCTTGAAGATAAGATTGTTTGGCACAATGAGCCAAGCGGATAGTTTAAAGTTTCTTCCATTTTCACTTCAAAGGGAAATGGCAACAAACCATTGTGGATGAAGGCCTGGATTAAGGGGCTCACCCCTAAAATCAAAATCTTTTTTTGGACCCTCCTCCAAAACAAAATCTTGACTGTGAACAATTTACAGAAAAGAGGAATATATATTGTGAATAGGTGTATTATTTTTAAGAAGGGCCTTGAAGATAGAGATCATTTGTTTGTGAACTGTTCTTTTACGCAACTAGTCTAGAAAGAGATCCTCAATCTGTGGGGCATTACATGGATCCATCATAAAAATGTGGAATTATCTCTTAAAAGCTAGTACTGCCCCTCCAAGAATCCCGAAGTAATTTTTTTATGGAAATTTACTCTTCCCCATATTTGGTGGGGAATATGGAAGGAAAGAAATAACTAAATTTTTAGAAATAAAGAACTACCTAGATGGGTGGTAGGACAGAACATCATTAGAGCTATTAAGGAGAATTTTTTATCACAAATGAATCCAAGCTCAACTCTCTAAGTGGATTACCCCTTAAGTACAGAAAATTCTAAATGTAAACCTGATAATCCCAAATCAGGAGTTACATGGAATGCTCCCCCTCAAGGGTGGATTAAAGGAAACTTTGATGGAGCTGCTAAATGGAATCTAGGGAATGCAGGTTGTGGAGGAGTTTTGAGAAACCATACGGGAAAGGTAATTGATGCTGTTGCAATCCCCATTGGTAAATCAAATTATCACATTGCCGAAGCTTATGCTACCCTTCAAACCATCAAAATAGCTGTGGATTCGAGATATTCCAAATTGTGGCTAGAAGGGGACTCATTGAATATCATAAATATTCTTAACAATAAAAATACTGTCTTGGACTATAGAGGCTATGGTGATGGAGATGAAAAACTTAATAAATAAATTTGATAAAGTGACAATAACCCACACCTATCGTGAAGCCAATGGAGTTGCAGATTGGTTAGCAAATTGTGCAGTCCAGACAGGACACAAAGTGAGGTGGCAGGAAACATTAGAAAAGAATGTGGAACTGAGGGCGCTCATTCATCATGATGTAACTCATGTGAAGGAGGGAAAGATTAGATTGTAATAGAAATATAATGAGTTAGAGGAGTGGTTTCGTGGGGAAAGGTCTACAATCATTAAAGAGGAAGGCTCTTGAGAGTGAGAAGCGGATCCTGAACGTGCCCAAAAAAAGCCAATTTTCAAATCAAATTGGCAGCAGGTGGGATCATTGTAAAGCTCACAGCAACTAGGTTTCAAAGGAAATGAGTATGGCCCGCAAAAGGAAGGGAGAACCAAGGAAGTGGGAACCCAAAAAATGTGACGAATGGAGAGAGAAACAAGATGTCTGGAGAATTTTGCAGAAAGGAAAGGTCGTGAACTATATGGAAAGGCTCCATGGGTCAAAACCGCATATCACAACGGCTTTTTTCAAAAATTGGATTGATGATAGGGTCACTTTGCATGGTATCACAGTGAACCTAACAGAGGATTTTATAGCAGAGGTTACAGGGCTGCCTACGGATGGACTTAAATTCTCCAAGCAGACAAGCATTTTGAATGAGGCCTATTGGAAATTCCCCAAGACGAAAGTGGAAGAGCAAAAGCTGGTCAAGAATGGGGATTTCTATGAATTGGAACAGATTAAGGGGATATGGAGGGATGCCTTATGCTGTATAAGGGAGTATTTCATCCTGGACGGAAGAAGCAAGAGAGTGCACAAATTCCACTTTGTTTTCCTTAATCACTTTAGACACAAGGTAAGATTGTCTTTTCCCTTTTATCTGTGCTTCTCATTGGTCCAAAGCTTATTTCCTCACAGGAAGAAGGAAATGCTTCCTATCCTGCATGAAGGCCTAATTCTGTTAATCGAAGGCTATTGCAAGAATAAGGCTATGGTTAAGAACCCTAACCAGGGGAAAAATAAGGAGTCTGGGAGCAAAAAGAGTGAATTTGTAAAAGGGAAAGATAAAATCAATTTCCCTAGCGCCAAGAACCAGAATGTAGACGAAGATATAGAGCAAGAGAGAATTGATAAACCTAGGGAGGAAAATTTGGAGGAAGAGGAAGGAACTGAAAGCCAGAATACAAATTCAAATGAGGAAGAAGAAGTTCAAGAGAAGAATGAGAAAGAAGGAGTCAACATAGAGGAGGAATCTAAAAATAGTAAAGAAGAATCTGAGGAAAATTAGAAAGTGTTGGAGGAAGATATTGTCCAGGATGGCCCTGTTGAGGACCCTGTTTCAAGAAATGAAAGGGAAAATATAGTTCAGGATGACAATCAAGAAATGGACATGGAAAATCAAATTGGAACAAAAGAACAGTATCAAAGGGGCCAAGAGGATTGCTTTGAAGAAGGCGGGAAAAGTCCCAATAAGAATACTGAGGATTGGAGTGAGAAAAGGCAGAACGATGGAATGCACACACCTATGAGTTGGGTTAATTGCAAAGCAGAGGCTTCTCTCCAACTTGATTCTTGGATGTTTAAGGAGATTATGGATCTCAAAAGGAAAGTGGAAATTATGGAAGACAACCAGAAAGCTGTATGGAACAAAATTAACAATATGGAAAAATAGATAAGAGACATCCCCGTCAAGCTCAAAGATTACGAGAATAACCTTAGGGAACTCATCAAGGAGAATAGAATGAAAATGGAGGAAGTAACGTCCAACATATGTGCTGCAGCTATTAATATTGGAAAAAGAGCTAATGAGGAGATTAAATCATTGGAGGGGCCTAGCAAAAGGATGAGACAAAGCTCAAGAAAGAAGGCTATACAAGAGGGAGCCAAGTTGGCAGCTACTGCCACTCAGGATACTATTGTGAAAGGTAAAGAAACAGTGAAAATGATTTTGGAACTAGAAGAATAGTCTGGTTCTTCTTGTTGGTTATGTTATCTGGTCCTGTTCACTGGTTTTTTGTAATCTTCTGTCTATGGTGTAGCCAGATTTATGTTAAATCTGGGTATTGACCTGCGGTCTTTTTGGTGGTTTTAGGTCCATATAAAACCTGTTCTTGCTACTTCTCTATAGTAGTTTTTAGGTTCTGCCTGTGGTCGTTGATGCTTTATCTTTCTTTCCTTGTATTTGGGTTTCGGGGTCCCTTCAAAACCTGTTTTTACCTTAATCTAAAACATGCCACATATAATCATCACAAGAGCCTCTACCTCTTTGGCCCCTATTGGAATATCTTCTTCTTCGACAACACTAGGAATCAATCCTTCTTTAGCTGCTATGGGTTTACTATCATCTTATTCTAAACTGGGGTCTTCATCATTAACCACAGCAACACAATCCCAACCCAACACCTTAGGAGCTAGATAGCCATTTTTTGGGATTTTTCTTGATGAATGTCATATCTTAATCCCTTTCAATGCATTGTAAAATATTCCCTATTTGAATAGGGAATACTATCTAGTTTTAGGACATGAGGGACTTTATCCACTTATAGATGTCATATATCTGGTTCTTTTGTAACTGTCTTAGGCATTAGAAGGCATATATATATATATATATATATATATATATATATATATATATATGGGTCCTCCCCATCAATTATACTTTAGAATATAATTTTATGAAATTAATGCAAATAGAGAGAAGAATTCCTATAATTTGTTGACTATTTCATAATTTTCATATTTTTTTATTTCTCAAGCTTTGATAATGACAAATAATTTCATTTTTCTAATGGTTAATTTTGATAGTAGTGTTTTGAGTGCATCATGTTAGTTTGTGATTTTATCTATACTAATAAAATTTGTTGTGTATGCTTTGTTTTCTTTCTATTTTGAAAATGAATGCGCTTAAAGTAATTTATTGTAGGTTGTTATTCTAAAGCATACTTCTAAGATATATGCATTATATTTACCCTAGAATACCCATTACATTTATGATATTTTGAGTCTAGCATTAGGATCTCATGAATGTTAGTTTTATTTGCACTATTATAAAAAAAGAACTAAAGAAATCTATTGGTCTTCATTGTTGTGAATAAAACCTTCTTTTTTTCTCTACCCTAGTTCCTTTTGAACTTTATTTAACATGAGTTGCTTTAGATTAATTCTCATTGTAAATATCCACTTGTTTGTTTGAATTTTGGGCATAAATTGGAAAATTATAAAGCAATTATAAATCATAATAACACAAATAAATTTTAGATAAATTGTGTCACTAATGAATTTTTGTTGTCCCTATAATAGGGTTTGCTTGCAGACTAAAAGGTGGTAGCCAAATAATCATTCTAGAAAAAATGAATTAAGCCCTGAGGTCTTTTAGAACCTACACTATAAACTGATAAATTATTACTCTGTTGTTCACATTATATCTTTGACACATATATACATCAACATAAGAAAATTTGGCACTAGAAGGAGGGTGGCCTTATTTGTTTTGAGTAAAATTGTATTGTATTTAAATTGAAATATAGAATAATTTATTTAAATACATAAAGATTGGTGTAAATGTTTTAGTTTCCTTTTATTTTCTGTAATATCTTTTCAATCTTTGAAATATCTCTGTGAAAATGTGTTTATTCCAAAAGATCCTTTAAATATTATCTCAAGTTTGAAGATATTATGGCATTGCCCATCTAATCCATTTAAATTTTGTCTAAAGATAGTAAAGATAGGTTTGTACTTAAATTATTTGAACATATCATTCTTTGTTTCATCTAGATTTGTAAAGGTTTGCATGATTTGAGCTAAATTTTTTATATCTATAGCAAATAAGTGTAGATGTCAATCTCTAGTTGATCATTTGTGAAGGATTACTAGGTCAAGGCTTTAGAAGCTTAAATTGGGTATGTTCAAAATAACATTAAGATATTATTTGAAAAATTTCAATCTTAGGCACTTTGAAAAGATTAATACACTAAAGGTTGCTTGAAATATCTTTTCTAACATTTATCTTTGCAGGTTAAACCAAGTTTCTAACAAAGTTTGTGCATGCTTCAAACAAAGGTAAAATAAGACCAATTTGCTTAATTATAGACATTTATTTGGGGTTAAATTATGTTAATTTGATCTATCTTTACCTTCTTTAGCAATATTTGATGAACCTTTGAAATACTATGAATTTTTAACATAGATCCTTTGCATAACATTCTAGAGTTGCATAGGTTCTGGACCAGATCCCACTCTAAAACTAGAGTTCCTCTTGGATCTCTAAGAACCCATCACAAATATATATATGATAAAGGAAGATTTAGGATATCCAAATCCCACCCTACCTCTCCAAACAACTAACATCCACCTCCTCTATTTTACACTTGGCCAATCATGGCATGGTTAGGAAGATCTTCCGTAAATGTGCCTGGCCATGTGCATGATCTACCCAACAACCCTAAAAAACACCTTCCCCTCTTCAACTCATTTGGAGGTATAATTACTGAGGAATATATCAAGTATTTCAAGGTATCCCTTAAGCTTCTAAACATCATCCATGAAGATGTATCCTGTAGGCTCTTCCCATTTACCTTTAGGGAGGCAACCAATGACTAGTTCCTCAATTTACTAGAGGATTCCATCACAGGGTAGAACCAGTTCAATCATAATTGTATTGCATAATTTGTAAGGGTTGTTAGTCCTATGATCATCTACCAATAATTCACTATCCTAAAATGGTACCTAAATGATCCCATAAGATCTTTTAACGATAAATTTAAAAATAAGTATAGCCTCACCATAGCTCCCTATCGACCTATAGACAACCTAGCACTTGAAATTTAAAAAAAATGCCCTAGATCCAATGACTAATATCTTTCTACATAGGGCCATGAACATCAATACACTACCACATGCCTATGCAAAGGACATACATATTGATTAGTAAATGCACCTGCAAGGGAATCTTATGTTTGCTATCCAAAAAATTAATCCAACTTTGCCTACTCTAAATCTAATCCCAAATGCAAATCAGAATATGCCAAACTTAAATTAGATACCTGACCTCAATTAATTACCTTAAGTTATGCATCTCCTATCTAACAACTAGAATTGTTCAATCAGTCTAATGATGGGACTCATACCAAAAATAATAGTCAAGCTCTAGTCCCTATTAACAACTATAACACCCAAAGCATTGTCCAAAACCCAGTCTAGAACACTAATCCTAACTCCGTAAAGGGAGTCTTGGAAGCAATTCATATAATGTTTTAAAAACTAGGTAGTGACTTTTTGAATTTGCAAAGGCAAATGGGAAACATGGGGGAAGGTTCTAAAATAAATTACATGTTTCAAAAGTATAAAAAACCTTTCAACCAGTCTAACAATAATAATAGTAACAATGAACCCCCATCTAATAAGATTCCTAACATAAATATATGTGAATTGGCCTTACCTAATTGGTGTAGGGTCCATAACACGGCCCAACATGGAGAGTTAGACTATATAGAATTATGAAACACCTTTAAAATGTTCCAAGGTGAGTTAGAAAGCTACGATGTTGTCCCAGACAATCAAGACAATATTGGTAATTCAAGAAATATAAGATCACTTGATAGTGGGTCCAACACCATCAAAATAACCTTCATGGTCAACACCTACAAGTTTATTGACCAATAAGAGAATGAGCCTAAAAATAACATGGATGAGATCCATGATTTCCAAAAATACTATAAGAGTAATTATACCTTAAGGAATAGATCTCAAAAGGAACCTACAAAAACTTCCACACCTCCTAACAAAGTTGACACTTCCCTAGATCATAGAACCACTAATGATCATCCTCCTCCCAAGGGAAAGGATACTCAATCAACTGTAGAGTTGGATATAATTAGATCCAAGGGTGGGTAAAAAATTATGTAAGTTATGAAGAAGATTAAAGCTAACATTACCTTGCATGAGCTTGCTCAAATCACTGAGCAATGTGATTCAATGTTAAAATCATTAATTGAGAAATCAGATAAAGGTAAAGCTAAATTTGTGAATGCAAATGTGGTAATGTATAAAAGTAAAGTTGAGGTCCCTCCATTTCTATTAACTATTAGAATCTTTGGAAAGAACGTGCATAATTGTTTACTTGATTATAGGGCCCTTGCTAACATAATGCCCACATGTATTTATGAAAATATGGGACTGAATCTAATCAAATTTGATAGAGTTATTGTCTAGTTGGATAAGTTAAAAGTCAAGGTGGAAGGATAACTATTGAATGTTCATATGTAATTATCTCATGAAACTCAAATTCAACATTTTATCGACATTCAAGTTTTATAAATCCCAAAATCATATGGGATGTTATTGAGTATAGACTGGACAAAATCCTTGAATGGATATATGTCCATGGATTACTCGTATATGTAGTTACCTTAGAGGGGTGTGCCTAATTAGATATGAATTGAGTGAGATATGAGAGTGAAGTTCATGATAATAGAATACAATTCCAATAATGAGATGGTGAATTTCCAGTCCACCAACTTAGGCATATATTCTCTTGATACTAATAGTTTGAATGAAAGCAACTTGATGACCAATGATGAAGGATTTTAGATGATGTACTTTGATGGTGCGAGAGCCAATCAAGGCTTAGGGGTAGGTATCATATTAACAAACCTAGTTGGTAAATAGTGTTTAACATCATATAGAATTCAATTTCCATGTAATAATAATCTTATATAATATGAGGCCTTGATCTTAGGACTTCAATTCACCATCAATCATAAGCTAAGGAAATTATTAGTTCATGGTGATTCAAAACTAGTCATCAAGTAGGTATGTAGTCAGTATCAATGTAAGTTATCCTATTTGAAGAAATATAAATTTAGAGCTTGGGATTTGATTGAGAGTTTTAAAGTGTTTAACATTTCCTCTGTACCCAAGAATTAAAATTAGCTGGTGGATGTGTTGGATTCCACAATAATAAATCTAGTCCTGCTCGAGGTTCTTGAATTATAAAAATTTATAGTCAAAATGATATCATGCCATTCTATACTAGACAACATCAATCACTTCTAGTTGTTTGATGATGATAAGTAAATCATCGATTTCATGACTAGTTTTAGAGTTTTTGAGTCTCATGTAATTGATGAGCAAGATGAAGAATTTCCAAAGGAGGTCAAGATTGGTGAAGAAGGAATAATATATATATATAAAAGAATAGAATTCCTAAGGTCATGATCTCATTAGAAAGAAAATTTGATCTAGATAAGTCAACAAGTGACACCAAGGTGCCCAAAATGAGTGATAACGATTACAAGAAAATTAATCTAGGTTTATTGACAAACCTATAGAATATCAACATTAGGTTAGTTTGTATCAAATAAGAAGTGACCAAATATACTTAAATATTTTCCAGATTGAGGGACATCCTTAAATGGTCTTATGAATATCTCAATGTCTTTAACACTTAGGTCATCACTCATATAATCCCTTTAAAGGAAGCATGCAAACCTTTTTGACAAAGGTAAAGACCCATGAACCCCATTGTGGACTCTCTCATCTATAAGGAAGTAAATAAGTTATTGGATATAAGGATAATCTTCTTGATTAGACACTCCATATGGGTGGCTAACTTGGTTTTAGTTAGGAATAAAAATGGTGAAATTAGACTCTACATAGACTTTAAGAATCTCAATAGATCCTTAAAAAAGGATAGTTACCTATTGCCCTCTTTGAATTAGGTAATTCAAATGGTTAGTGGCTCTCAGATGATGTTTTTATTAGATGGATTCTCTGGTTAAAACTAAGTGCTGGTCAATAAGGAAGACAAAATGAAGACTGATTCATGACCAAGTGGGGAACATTCATGTATAGAAGAATGCCTTTTGGGCTTATCAATGCTGGGACCATGGATCATGCATTCCAAGGAATAATTGGTAAGTGTATTATTATTTACATGGATGAATTAATCCTTTTATCTAAAAATAGGAAGGATCACATATACCTACAACAAGTTTTAGAGAAATGAAGGACCTTTGGTATCTCTCTAAATCGTAAGAAGAGTATCTTTTGCATAATCGAAGGTAAACTTTTGGGGCACATAATCATGAAGCATGGTATGGCTATTGACCCTAACTGAATTAATGTTATCTTTAAGGTTGATTTTACCAATATTAAAAAAGAGTTATAATCCTTTTTTGAAAAAAATAACTTTGTATATAAATTCATCTCAAGTTTTGCCAAAATTGTCAGACCCCTAAATGCCATGTTGAAAAATGACATAAAGATTGATTGGATGTTTTTAGCTAGGCAATCTTTCCAAGAGATCATAGAATCCATAGTACAAGTACTTGTGCTAATCAAATCATATTTTTAAAATATTTCTACCTTTATTCTTTTGCTTTTGACCACATGATTGCTACTATCTTAACATAAAAATTAGTTGACAAAGAACATCTAGTTACCTTCATGAGTATGAAATTAAAGGATGCTGAATTGAGATACCCACTCTTGGACATGAAAGCATACACATTAATAAAGGTTGTAAAGAATTTTAGACATTACATCCTCTGAAACAAAACTCATGCCATTATACTTGATCTCACCATTAAGCTTATGCTTAACCAAAATGAGTTAGGGGAAAGATGAAGAAAATGGATGATTAATATTCAAGAATATAACATGGAGATAAAGTTAACCAAGATGGTATAGGATCAAGTCTTAATTGAACTAATTACTAAGAATGATCCTCAGATTGATGTGTTGATGGTAGAAGCAAACCAAGTCTCAAATGAGGAATGGTACAAAGACATTGTCTATTACCTATTGAATGAAACTTGCCCCTCAAATTTGAAAAGAGAATAGAGGAGAGCACTCAGGCTCAAAAGTTTGCACTTCATGATCAAAAGATGAGTGTTCCATAGAAAAAACCTATGAAGGAATATATTTGAGATGCATCTCTAAGAATAAATCTACAAACATACTCAATAACTTGCATGAGAAATTGGGAAGTGGACATCCTTTAGGTAGAATCATTATATAAGATACTAAAAGTAGGCTATTAATGGCCTACAATATTTAAGGATGCACATGATCATGTTTGAGCATGTTAACAATGTCAAGTGTTTGATAACATAGAAGTAAGAAAGGTCATGCCCTTACAACCAGTGATCAAAACAAGGTCATTTACCTAATGGGCATTGGACTTAGTTGGAGTCATCAATCCAAACTCTTTGGCAGGCCATAAATTTGTACTAATAGCCACTGATTATTTCACTAGGTAGACTGATGTAGTTACCACTAAGAACTACAGGGAAATTGATGTCATTTAATTCTTGGAGGAGAACATCACAACCAAATTTGAGACTCCTTTATCTCTAGTATGTGATAATAGCCTAGCCTTCTAATCCACATAATTCATAGAGTGGGCCTATATCAATAAGATTATTGTCAAGTTTTCCTTGAATCATTATCCATAAGGGAATGGTGTTACAAAATTGACAAACAAGAACTTAATGAATGAAATAAATAAATCAGTAGATAAAAAGCCAAAGAAATGGTAGTCACTATTAAAATATGCTCTTTGGGTAGATCAAAATAGATACAAATAAGCCTTAAATTCATCTCTATTTTTAGTAGTGTATGGTCAACAACCAATATTTACCATTACATTGTAATTGCCTACTTATGAGTTCATGGCTGAATATATAGATGATGATGAAATAATTTAGTCAAGAATACTGAATATCATCCAAATGGAAGATGCTAGAGATGAACACCTCAAGAATTTTAGTAAACACTAGGATGTAGTCAAAAGATGGTTTGATAAAAGGGCTAAATTCAATACATTTTGAATCTCAAACTAGGTCTTACTGTGGGACAAGGCCCATGAGAAAAAAGGCTAGCATGATAAATTCACACCCCTTTGGATTAGCCATATCAAATTATAGAGATATTGGGTGATAATGCATTCAAACTGAAAGACTAACAAGGAAATGTATTAGCTTTGTCAGTGAATGGATAGTACTTGAAGAACTACTTATTTGTTGTCCTTTGCACCCCTGCCAAAGGACTATGAGTTGGTTTAGTGTAGTAGTAGTAAGAGTAGATTAATTTCCTTTCTTCTTTGATTTCATGTTGTGTGTTCACTTTCAATTCTTTTTCTATCCTTTGAGTAGTTGTTGTGTGATGTAGTTTAGCAATAAGTCCTCTAGGTAAGGTCCTAAGTTTCTCTTACATTTATCCTATGTTTTAAAATTTTAAAAAATTAAGGTGTTAAATCCTGTGTACATCCCAATAAGTGATTGTCTAGATTACGAGATTTATGCTATGTGTTGATTTAGAAAATGTGGGAGAATTTAATTTTAAAGTTGTCATTTCATAGAATATGTTCTTTTATTCTAATTGTAATCTAGTTTTAATAAGCATGCATTTATCTGAATGAAGGTCTTAAAATTTTAAAAGTCCACACATACTGGCACTTAATCTCACATCATAATATTTTTTGGGTGGAAACCAGTCACTAAAATAAAATGGTTCTTGAGTAAAAGTTTTGAAATTCCTTAAAACTTGGCTAACAAACTGGCTCCCAACCTCCATAGGTTTGAAAAAAAAAAGAGAAGCAAAAACACATGTATTAAGTTGAAACAAACTTGACACTATAAGCTGCATTCCTTTGAGGGTGATTTAGGTAATCTCCATTGGGGCTATATATGCTTGGCTGGTATCTCTGTCAGGGTTATGGATTCTTGGATGGCAATAGAGCAATGCCTAAGCCATCCCCTTAAAATTTGAGCATAATTATATATCTAAAAATGTTTGCCCCAAACCTATGTTCAAAGCCATAAAGTTTGAAGCCACTATTTTTGAAACCCAAAGGCATGTTGGTCTACCAATTCAAAGCACACACATGATATGGATGGTTTTCAGGTTTTAGTCTTAAATCCTTTAAGTGAAAATTTATTATTTCTAGATAACCAATTATAATATTTGTTAAATATTCCAAGGGATGATTACTTAATGATTACATTCTAAACTAGGATATTTGAATTCTAACATATTGCTATGTTTCCTATTGAGGTTGCCATTTGTTGAGATCAACATGCCCTATTTTTCTAAAAATAGAGACCCCATGAAATTTTGGGTCATCTACCCTAGGATATACCTTACCATTTAATCCAAATGATTAAAACCATTTGTATGACTTAAAAATTTCAAAAGTCATGTTAGTCCATGAAAAATATTAGTAAGTGCATTTTAAAATATTTCATTAATGTCTAGCTCATTTGGTTTTCTAATGATTTGATTTGTTTAAAAGTGATCTCACAAGGGGTTATAATTCAAATATCTAAGGTATAATCCCTAATAATTGATCAACATTACTTAATTAAGGTTTTTAAATCATGGTTTTACTTTGGCTATGTTAAAATTCATATTCGATACTATGAAGTACCTTAATTTTAAGTTTTAGATTAGGGTCCAAGTTAGATTTCATACTTGGAGTATAGAAATTTAGACTTGCCTCTTTTATTTTTATTTTATCACATAATTTGATAATGTTTGCATTATTTCCTTTATATAGGAACTTTAATCCAACTCAACCTCGATTGACACATGACAGTGTCTCATGTACTGGCCACTTAGCCACATAAAGTCCCAAGCTTTGTCACACAAACTTTTTTCTTTAAAAAGTCTCATGACCCAACAACCCAATCACATCATGCCACTTGGCACTTATTTATGGCCCTACAAAGATCCTACTATTTTCTTAAATCTCACAACCCAGTGACCCAATGTGAATGTGCCATTTGTCATTCAATCACTATGCTTTAGCCTACTAATAAGTTATAACCCAATCATAACATGTCATATGGTATCTAGTTACAGCCTTAAGAGACCCTAATTGCTTTCTAAGAGCCCCAAAATAGAGTGATCCAATCTCATCATGCCACTTTGCACTTAGTCATGCCCATTGTGCCCTCATAGCTAAGGTGAAAATTTCAATTTTAATAATAATGTGAGCGCATGAAAATATGACACTTGTTACTTAGTCACTCAATCTTAGATAGTTAGATGCTATGTGGAAGCCACCTGACAATTGGGACCAATGGAATGAGGACATGTGGACCCCTATCTCAGGGTAATAACATGATCAAAGGAAACCATGAAGACCATCAAAGGGTGATCCAATCACAAGATAACACTTGGTAGAACATCATATAATCCACCTGAATAGTCTAATATTTGAAATAAAAGGCTGAAAAGCATGAAAAGGTGAAAAGTTTTGAAGACGTGTCAAGTACACCACCCGAGTGGCATATATATATCCTCAAAGAATTAGTCATAGGTTAAAATTAAATGTTGATGGGGCTCATTTTGGTGGTTATAAAGCCAAGTCACTTCATGGAAAAAGTCAAACCTATGATGAAAGGCCATATGGACAAGCCAAAAGTAGTGATTGGCTAATTTCTCAAAATGAATTTTCAAATCCATTAAAATAAAACCAATAATCCATCCAATCTTTAAATTAAATAAATTTAAAGATATTTTCCATTTATGAATTATATATTTTAATTGAAATTCTAAAAATTAGAGTTTAAATCTTGCTAACTCAAGGCAATACACTCACTTTCAATTTTTATCTGCTAAAGAATTCTGTAAAGTTTTCTAAGGACTTCTATGATTTATTTTGACATTAATACAATTTAAAAGCTTGTCAATCAAAACATAAAAACCATGAACAAAGATGGAACCTTTGGAACTAGCAAGCAAGAACAAATTCCATTGCTCTACTCCTATGCAATGAACATCATCTTCTAGAATACCAATTTTAATTCTATTACCTTAGCCACCGAAGACAATAATTATAATGATTTATTCTTCCATGTAGAAAGGACTATAGATAGAGACAATGGTGATGAGGAAGGATCCAATGATGCATAAGATAGGTTGAACATACTAGCACTCAAATCTATAGTATTACATAAGGATGTATCTAATCTAGAGGTACTCCCTTGCATAGACTTAGTCTACCAAATATTTCTTCAATCCAAGTGTCTTGACAATATGATTAAGTATTTTAATTTGGGTCACAACATTGCTTTCATAGTCAGGTTATATTTTTAGGCTTACTATGATCTAGTCAGACTAGAGATTACTTATGTAGTCATATAAAATGTAAAAATTGGTAACTTGAGTGTGATTTGTGACATCTATCCCATAGGTCCCTCTTGCTTGCTTTCATGACCCTAATAGGCATCTTTTCACTAATTGTTAGTCATCCATAGCCTTCTAGACCTAATACCAATTGAGCTAGACTCCTCTTTTCATGATAGATCCATCCCCCCAAGTCCCATTAGCTCAGGATAATAGCACCCAACTTGGATGATAGCAATGGATAATAGGGTGTCCCCTTTCTAGTGCTCCTACCTAATCACATTTTGAGCCTAGATTACCATTTTACTTGATTCCTCTTCTTGATTATGTCAGCCTAGTGTGATTGCATTTAACCCATAACCAATAGATCCCTATAAAATCTCATTCAAAGTTCATTTAGAAGGGGTTAGAAAATATCAAAAAGCAATCAAGAATACTCAATAATATTTACCTATTCTTTTCATACAACCATCTAATACTATTTCCAACTTATTCAAATCCTTACACCAATCTCTAGTCATCTGAAGCACACCCATTTTATCATTTTTCATCTTCATACACACTATTACACAAAGCACATTAAGTGGGAGAACTACATATGGATTGATCCCTCTTTAGTGTATTGGTATGTAGGCAATGTGCCCATACAAGGGGTGTGAAACCATGTTCAGTGAATATTACACACACTAACCCCACTTCTTTCTCAAAGTTGGTCAAAGAATAATAGAGTCTAGGGTTTGAAGATAAAATCAAATCTAGAGGGAGCTCTACAGACTTATATCCATCAAAACTTTATAGGTAGGGTCACACAGACCTAGTGAACAAAACCTAAAAATCTTAAAACTTTAAGACAATAGTGGTAGAGGTGGACTATAACACTAGACACTAAGGTGTCTTATTTTCAATGCTCTTGTCCTTTCACTAAATGAAGGCTACATCTTAATTTGCAATAATGTCTTAGTCCTACATAATGAATTCCAACCTCTATCTTTGTCGTATTAGTTAGTTTCTAGCTAAGTCTTGTTTTCTTACCCTTATTACTATTTTTATAAAAGCTCAAGTTGTAATCAAATTATACAAATTAATAGCTTAATTATTACATATTTATTTATTGATTTTACTACTCAGACCCTTTAACTAAGTTAGGAATAATGCTCTAATATTATTAAAAAGGTTAAATCAGTTTACAATTAGGAAACTATCACTCAATAGCTTAGAACACATGACATCAAAGAAGTTTTAAGAGAATGGGATAAGAACAAGAAGTTTGTATGTAAATCTAAAATCATCTAGATCCCCATCACCCAATTTAGGAAGGGGGTAAGAATTGGAATGGCTATGATGAATAGTCTATATGGGGTTGAGGACAAAGGCCATGTAGATGAGAAGTGGGTTACACTTATATCAATGATAATAGATGATGGAAAGACTCCCCCTTTGGGAGAAATCATATATTGTAACTTGGAAGCATAGATCAAGAAGGTCATGGAAAACTAATGGGATCATTTATATATGATATTCTACCTAGTGGATGCCATCTATGATACCCAAAAGTTCCCCTAATTCACCAATTAGGATCCCAACCTGAAGTGGATAGTGCTTCATATCTTCTCAAATGTAAGAATCTACAAATACAAGCAAGAAATGAGGTCCATAACTGAGCACTTTTATCCAGTAGTGTATAAAGCCTTCCATGAGAGGCCCTTGCCCAAGTTATCATAAGAAATTATAAAAACACTCAACACCCTAGGAACCTACTGGTACTATCTAGATTGCATAGTGATAAGAATAGTTGGAATTAACACAACCCCCTTTAGGCTGCCCACCATAGTGCCAAACAAACTAGTTAAACAAGAGATTACCTTTCATCTACTCAAAGGGGTGGATTGACTGTGAAAAAATAAGAAGATAGGTTTGGTTCATCCTCAACCATCCAACATTGGCCCATTTAGAATTTAAAATTAGAACTCAGTCATTACTACCATTAAGCAAAGGCTTACCTTTGACTTAAAGAGAGATACCAATAGGGAATGAGACCCTAAACATATAATGCTCAAACACTAAATCAATCATAGGGCAGCCTTAAGCATCACTTACCATTATGAACTTGAATATTAAGATAGGTTATACATTAATGCAACTAATGACACAAAAGTGAAATAGATATTGAATGATGCCAATATCCCATAAGTCAAGGGAAGGTTGGAAAATGCAAGTTTTTATGAGGTCTTCAAACCTGAAGATGCATAGGTAGGACCATCCACATCCATATTTAATGTTAATAGTGATAAGGAGGAAATGCCAACCAACCCTTATCTCCATCAAAGGATCTTGCAAGCACTATCTCCTAATTTGGAGAGGGGAGGAGCTGATATTGGGAAATACACTGATCAAGCTTCTATTTTAAGAGCAACATCTGATAGCCCATCTCAAGTACAAAATATTGCCTTAGTATAGGAAAGACCTTCTACAATACCTAATCCATCTTTAAGGGAGGCAAAAATACCAGTAATTTTAGCACCAAGATTTCCTCCCCTACTTCCTATCAAGGAGGAACTAGGTATGACCAAGTGTGTTTACTTGCCTCATTCATTTATAAGTAGTCAAACTTTGGGCATATTCTATGAACCTGTAATCCTAGACCATATGAACCTTTTGCTTTATATGCCCCTCACCAGGCCTATAAATAGACCCATGACTATGTCATTGCCCACTATCAACCCTTTCATTATATCATCCACTTATAAGGTGTCAGTAATGGCCAATTTGCCTCTAATTCTACTTGGGCTTATGCTTAGGCCAGGTTCTCAATTACCAAAGAGAATTCCCACTATTGTCATTCCCTAAGTTCCTTTATTCCCAACTAGTGATTTAGCTAGCAATAACTCTCTTTGATCTTTAGGAATGCCACTTCTCACTTCATCCCCCAGTTCTGCATTTGTACTAGTCACCTCCATAATTTCTTCCTAAACATCTTCCTTCTAAGGATTAACACCATCTCAAAAATCACCCCCATATACACAACTTATAATTGTTTTTTTGATAAATCATGGATAAAACAAATGTAGATGGCTATAATGGAGAACCAAGATTTGGTCACAGTTGACCCTCCACATGTCACATTAGAATTTGACAAGAAGGCTAGAGAAATGAAGAGGTTAACCAAGAGGAAGGTCACCCATATAGACCAAAAAATTATGTATGAGTCAGAAGAGACCCTATTTGAGTTGAAAAAGAAGAAGAGATTCAAGGCTGGCCAATAACAATTGTATGAAGAGGACCCCTTCTTGGTTTTAAAGGCATATAGTGATGTAGCTACTGAATTGGTAAAAGGAATATAATAGAGAGCAACTGATTTGGAATAAAAACATAAAGCCATGTTATTAGCGGAAACCATAACCAAGGTAGAATGGGTTGTGAAGGTAATGTTTGATATATTAAACACCTTGTCCTAGTATAAGGTAAAAGGGGATGAACTCTACAATAAGATTCTCAAGCTAGAAGGTGCATATGAGACATATGACAATAAGATAATCAAATTGGTGAAGTTGATTAGGATGAAAAAGTTTAAGGATTTAAACTTGATCCCCTTGGAGTATTTGAGTATTTCTCAATCCTATATAATTAGAAGACAAAAAGCTTTGAACTAGTAGACTGATGAAATGAGATCCCTAGTCTAGTCTCTCACCTAGTATGGTGATAGAGTCATAACTCCACTTAAAGAGGATGAAATCATGCACCTTACCAAAAAAGATGGTTTAATTATTATCAAGGATGCCTTTAGAGCCTAACTACATAACTTCATTTTAAATTTTATAAAGAAATCTCTAGCTCAGGGTGTGAATTTTGGGTAGGAAATGGTAGATTTGGCAACATCTACCAATCAAAGAATAAAAATCTATGGTAATAAATAAGGTTGAAGGAACTCTCTTGAGCAAGTATGATCCAATGGAAGGTATTACAATAAAATTTCTGAAATAACCTATTATAGATATAAATTTAATTTACAACGATTACAAGAGATGCTCTAAAGCATGGAGAAGGCATATAAAAACTAAGAAGCAAGCAAGTAGCAGGCCATGGATGGTCATCGTAGGAGCCTCTACCTCCTTAGCCCCTCTTAGAATATCTTATTCTTCAAAAAAACTAGGAAGCACTCCTTCAAATTCTATGGGTTCATTATCATCTTCTTCTACACTAGGGGATTCATCATCAACCACACCAATAGGGTCCCAACCTAACACCTCATGAGTGAGATAGCCATTTGTTAGGATTTCTCTTGATGAATGTCATGTCTTGATCCCTTTCAATGAATTTTAAAATATTTCCTATTTGAATAGGGAATATTCTTTAGTTTTAGGACATAAGTGACATTGCCCACTAACATATGTCATATATCTAATTCTTTTGTAACTATATTAGGCATTAGATGGCCTATAAATAGGGGTCCTCCCTCTCAATTGCACTTTAGAATATAATTTTGTGAAATTAATGAAAATAAAGAGAAGAATTATAGTAATTTGTTCACTGTTTCATCATTTTCATATTTTCTTGTTTCTCAAGCTTTTCTAATGACAAGTAATTTCAAATTTGTAATGGCTAATTTGGATAGTAGTGTTTTGAGTACATCGTGTTAATTTATGCTTTTAGCTATGCTAACAAGATTTGTTATGTATGATCTATTTTAATTCTATTATAAAAATGAATGTGATAAAAGTAATTTGTTGCAGGTAGCTATTCTAAAGCATACTTCTTAGATATATGAATTATATTTACCATAGAATCCCCACTACATTTGTGATATTCTGAGTCTAGCACTAAGATCTCATGAATGTTAGTTTTATTTGCACTATTATCAGAAAGAACTAAAGGAGATCTATTAGTCTTCATTGTTGAAAAGAAAATATTCTTTTCTAATATACCCTACTTCCTTTTGAACTTTATTTAACATGAATAACTATATATTAAAGCTCACTATAAATATCCACTTATTTGTTTGAAGCTTGGGCATAAATTTGCAAAGTATAAAGGAATTATACATCATATCAACACAAAGAAAATTTAGATAGATTTTCTCACTACTAAGTTCTTGATATACCTAAAATAGGGTCTTCTTGTAGACTAAAAGGTGGTATCCACATAATCATTCCAACAAAATGGAATTAATCCCTAAGGTCTTCTAAGACTTACACTACAAATTGAGAAATTGTTGCTCTGTTATTTGCATTATATCCTTGACATAGATATACATCAATATAAATGTTGTGTGTAAGTACCAATAATCCCATATCTTGGGTGTACATAATTTGGTCAATTAGGATGTGAATTATATGCCATTTTCAATTCTAGTTCCTTCTTATAATGGTTTTGTAAAGGATTGTTAAATATTTTATATTTATGGTGATTGCCAAGTTTTGAGTCTAATTCCTTTGGAGGATCCTTAGATGTAATAATTTCCACTTAAATTTGTATCCCTTGAGGAGATGCATATCTCTCCTCATACAAGTGGCACAATGGAAACATATCTCTTGATGTGGGTAACAAATTATTGAGATGAATCTCTAGAAGGGTTAGTTCCCTCAATGCACTCTTTGAAACACTCTCTTACCTATCTAATTTGCATAAAAAGGGTTAAAAATACAAACTAATAAAAATAAAGGTGATTCACCAATATTTAATTTCATCCTATTTATTGAACTTATACTACTTAGAGCTAAACAAATCTTCTTTCACACAAAATTCACAACTCAAGATGGATTGTCACATCAATATTTCATATGCTAGGTTCAAGGGGTATTTTGATGCTTAGGAGGGTAATGGATGATTAGTTTATGGAATATAGTCATGAAAAACTTATAAAACACACATACACTTAAAATAAAACACTAACAAAGACTTGTAACAATTACTCTTTTGCACATTTGGTGAATAATCAAGGATAACATGTTAGAAAAGATGATCTTCTACTAGACAAGACCAACAAGATTATAATAACACTCAATTATATAGAATTAAAGTATGAAAATTCACTTATTTAATTTATTAAAGAGACATTCAATTCCAAAATTGGATAGGGTTTCACTATCAACCAATAGAGGCTACTAAAAAGATCCAAAAGAGTCAATATTTATAGACTTTAAGAGAAGAGCAAGATAAGGGAAGTCCAAAGGTCACTTGGACACTTTTAAATATAATAAAATGGGATAAAATTACATTATAAAGAGATATTTAATGAACCATGGAATATTCAGAGGCCCAAGTGTCCATAAAAGTCATGAAACCTATGAAGAGTATCATAAAACTCCTTATCTTGGCTTAGAAAATTACCTTCATAATTTAAAACTATTTAAACATACCAAAACTAACTATGGATAGGTATTATTATTATAATTATAGGGAAGGACTTTAGGCATTCCTCTCATTCCTCTCCATGCATTTGTTGCATTTTTACTCATGTAGAAACTCCTAGAAGGAAGCCATCACTGCCTGCAGTCTAAAAAATTCCTTTTTCAGTCACCCCTCACACTTGTATTCAAAACTGGATTAAATTTTCCATGAAAATCCATGGAAGGGAGTGAATTAAAATTTTAATGAATATATATGGCCTTATAATACTTAATTACACCTTAAAAATGTTCATACTTGGAGTTTTCACCCTTCTCACCCTTGTGTCCACTATGGTAGTTTTGATTGGCTAAGATGAGAGCTTTGGTTTGGAAAATTAAGAGTTTTTTTTGGAAATAAATGACCATATGGAGTTATTACAATTCCTAAGCTTCCATCCAAACTTTATTTCATCTATAGACTCTTCTTGTAACCTATAAAACACACAAAATGGTAAAAAATACCCTATTTTCACCCTGTCCATACAATTTTTTATAGCTCAAAGGTATGGGAGGAAGACTAAGTGAGTCATGTAAAAGTTAAAATATATTTCATTTTCAAGCTATGTCATCTATACAACTTTCTAATCTTGTTTTCTCCATCAGGTCTTCACTAAGGGTTTAGTAGGGTTTTAGGTAGTTTTTGGTCTTAATCTTTGTTCATAAAGATTTGAAACTAGACTTGCCAATAAATTCCACAAAATTTATGATAATGGAATAGAATAACCCCTATAAATTCCTTTTATGCCTATGCAAAGTCTTAGAAATTATATGAACACTTAGAGACACCCCATCAAGCTTGTTTCTACCTTTCCTGCATGTTTGAACTCTTTTTGAGCTATAAGTAGATTTCCTATAGGTTTATCTACATAATAAAAGTTAAAAATTGTCTAATTACATCACCTTATCATTTAAAAATCATCTAGATATCTCATCAAGAGCTAGAAATGAAGGTAGACCTCCAATTGGCTTTAGGTCCCTTGAAGATCGAATAGGCATAGCATGCACCCAGCTAGATTTGGATACCTGGACTGATTTTCAATGGTTGGGTCAGTGTATTATGAATTTTAACACTTAATTAAAGCTTATAATATCACCACATAACTTCCCAAACACACTTTTTTTTTTTTCATTCATCAACTAGGCCTAGTGAAAGCTTGCCTAGTTGGATTATGTGCAAGGGTATTTTAGTCATCTTGGGAGGTATGATCCTAAAATAGTGTTCTATATCACCCATTTTACATTTATACACCTAAAAACATTCTTATTTATGTTCTCAAGGCTCCATATCAATCCCTTTGTGCTTTTTGTACTCACTAGCTTGCTTTGCTAAAGCTTGATTTTCCTAGACTAGCTAACTTCTCAGACAAAATCATGAGGTATATCCCTCATCAAAAAGGAAAATTTAATATTTTTTGAGTTATTAAATTTCTTAATTATGATTTTTACCAAAGGGTTTATCTGTATTCCTTGATTTAGGTGCCTAACCAACTCAAAATTCCGCAAAAAGGCCTTTAAAATGCCCATTTTCTTGCATTTTTCTCAAATCCTCCTAAGAGTGACCTATATAGGATAAAAAAATGATTATATGTTCCCATAACATGTTATTAATCCTAAATTTATGCTTATTAATCTTTTAAATCACCTAAAATACTCTTTTTCCTTGGATTCCTCATACTTGCCTATTAAGCAAAGATGTTTCCTAGCTCACAATACAGACTATTGCCTTTGACCAAATAGGGAAGGGTTGTTGATAATATTTAAGGGATCTTAGAGTGTGTATAAAACTTTTATTAATTATTCATGGGCCACTTTTCATTTATTGTAAACCCTCTTCTTATCCCTAGATAAGTTCACCTCCTATTTTACCTTTCTCAAGACTGTACCTTATTGTAGATGCATACATGGTTTCAAAATGTATGTGTAGACTAATTAATAAATATAAAAGTATATTAAGTTCATCATGAAACTCATGGAGGTGTTAAGATGATTGGTTTATCAATTCAATCTCTCTTAAACCCTGCTTATGCACTTTGAGCCTCAAAACTGAGTCCCTTCTTCCTTGATTGAGAAACTCTAATTTTGCACTTATCTGTAAGTTAATGTGCTTTAATCAAAGCTTATAAATATCATCATACCTATGGATAATGTTTATATAGGTTTAATTCATCATATTAACCTCCTAAGCATTCTACATGAATTTTTGAATTCACTAAACTAAGTTTTCCTTAGATGACTGAGAAACCCTAAGTTTGACTGTTGTAGGTGTATGTGAGCTGATAGAATTGGGTTCTAATGTGAAAAATATCTACATTGAATCCCTTGAGGTCATATTTTATGTGTTTGGACTATTATTATTCTTTGGAAGCCTTACAACACCCCTTTATCATTAATTTAGGGTCATTGTCATATATTGAGATACTCTACCCTTAAGACCCTACCTGTAGGTGCCATTTGCTTTAACTGAGTTTGGTCATGATATGAAAATTCCTCTTTGAACCCATATTGAGGTCACAAAACATATATATTCACCTTTAACTCAATTTATATGGGCTAAACACCATCAAATCATATTACCTGAGTCACTATTTGCTTATCTTACCTATCTGACCCTTATAGATGTCTATTCCCTGCTAGAAGGATACTTGTAGGTGGACCTAGGGATTAAAAGACCTTGTCTCAACCTTATATTGATAAAATTCATTTCATTTTATCTCATTCAACTATTTAAGCCATCCTAGTCATGAAATTTTTTCTTATTTGATTCCTAAGATTCCAAAAGATTATTTATAACCTTAGGCATGTAGATGTTAATGGAGTATTTTAGTATTTTTAAGGGCATATTTGAGGCCCTTCATTTCCATCCTCTCCTCATTTTTTGACTCTCATATTTAGAATATAAACTCTATATGATAGGGGATATAAGATTCACCTAGATAAATGTAGTAAAATCCTTTACCACCATACTTTAAGATATTCACAAAAAGCTTCTTGACCTCTATTTTGACATTTTAGGGAAAACTTCCCTAAAATCAATCTTTTGCTTCTTTCAAAGTAATCCATCTCTTATTTTAGATCCATTATTATTAAAACATGTATAAAATTATCTAGTTACATATTATAATCCAAAAGGAGGCTTTTTCCATGTTTCAATCCTTCACACAAGAATCCTCAAAGCTCTGTTGATATACTTGTAGATGAACATTCTTACACATAGGTGGTAAAGCTTCACTAGTTGCCATGGAATGAGCTGTATGCATTGTCACTTGATTTCAATGGTCCAAGACCTCCCTCAATATCCTAAAATTAAATTTTCACATCTTAGAAGGATTGAAACCAATAATAAGGCTTTGATGACATCATCATGAGATGCCTATAAGTGAAAATGAGTTGAATGTGGATAGTGAGTGTGGAATAGAGAAACAAGGTGGATAAAAGGCCTCATAGGTAACTCAAACCTATTTTCAACCTTACAATTGCATGAAAAAAAATAATGACATCTTGAGACAAGATTCAAACATTCCTTTTAACATGAAAATCACCTGCATATGTATGAATAGAACAAGTATAGGCATCTTATGAGTATTTTAGCATGGTAAATGGGATTGTCACCAAACTTATACTCTTTCCAAGCATCCAATTGGAATATTATAATGTATTGATGTCTTGGATAACTAACACACTCTAATTAAAACTCCATGGATAGGATAAACAATCTTATACAACTGACTGTAAGTGAAATTGGGTAAAGAGTTGAACATGAAGAATGACAAGATGGGAATTTGCCCAAAGCATGATATGGTGAAACCAAAACATGTAAGGAGGTATTTATATGAACCTAAAACATATGGAAAACAATATTAAACTCACATGAAACCTTTGAAAAAGGCCACATTCTGGAATAAAGTAGAATTGACTAAAACTTCAAAATAGTGACACCTTGTTGTAACAAACTAACTTGCTCATTAATACATTATGAAACATGAAAATAATAATAGATACAATATAAGGATGTTTTAAACATCTTTTGTAGTCAACATCACCAATTGGTTCATGTAAATTTGACTAGAATTGAGCAAAACCTATAGGGTACATGAAATAGCTAGCAAAAAAGTACAATCAAATTCATGAGGATGGTTCATGAAACACAAGCCACCATTATTAAAAATATTTATATGTAAATGAAGGTATATAATTTTAATAAAACCTCTCAATTTTTTTTATTGAAACCTCTTTAGCTATCCATACTGAGCAAAAACCTAAAGGTCACTTCTGTATGTCTATAAAACCAAGAAAGGAGTAGAATGGTTTTGGTTTTAAAATGAAAATTATAGAGGAAAATAAATGTATAAATGAGTTTTATGAAGGTGAAAATTTCTTCCATGATCTTTTCCCACATGGCACATTTCCCCATGGGTCATACAAGTGCCATTTTATCCCTTTTTTAGTTGGTTTCCTAGATTTTAGTTAGATAACCTAAAATATTCTGATGTAACTAACATCCCTAATATTTAAACTGACCTATTAGATGTTTTATATAAATATATGACACTTGGTCACCTTGATAACCATGCCACTTACATTTATGACTCTTAAAAACACATTAAATGACCTAAAATGACAAATAAGCTAATAAAACCATGACTAAGGCTAGAAATACATTAGATAACATAAATTTAACCATAATATAGCCTATGATAAATATTTACATGCCTATAAAAAATGAAACCAAGTTTTTACTTATAGGGGTCCAAATTTGACCTAAAAGTCAATTTTGGTCAACAAATTGGTAACTCATAGGGGTAGTATGCCTGCTATACTATGGATAAGTAACCTTATCCTATCATGAACCAAGGGAGTCAATGATTTCTTGAAGACAAATAGTAATGAATTTTCTATAACACACAAAAATTAACCACAACACACCAAGTAAACACAAGACAAAGCAAGACATCAACAAGACTCACACATGTACATAAACACTTAGGGAAAAGAAGGAAAACATCAAACTATGCATAAGGAGAGAAGAGGACCTTAGTAGCAATGTTTGATATATATCCCATTAACTAGGATATGAAGCTTCTCTCCATCCAACTTTGAGAGTTAGAAAGTATTGTGTTGCTTTCATTGGGTGATAACATAAGGGCCACTCCACAAATCATCAAACTTTGTGTGTTTTCTAGGTTTATCCCTATCTTCACCCCACTTTAAAACAATGTCTCCCTCTTGAAAGATTATTTTCATGGTTTCATTATCAAATTATCTCTTTTTTTGATCTTGGTGAGCTCTCATAGTTTGCATAGCTTGATCTCTTATATCTTCAAGCTCCATCAACTCACACAACTTAACTTCCATGCTTTCATTTTCCATCAAATACAATTGATAAGTGAGATCTAAGGCTGGTAACTCAAGTGAAATAGGAATTCTAGCATCTCTCCCATAAATAAATGTATATGGCAAGTTTCTAATTTCTCTTTTTGGGTTGATCCTATTAGCCCAAAGAGCTATCTTCAAATTGGAATGCCAAGTTATTTGGTTCTCCTCCATTGTCCTTTTGATAATCTTGATTAGATTCTTATTGGTGGATTTATCTAGTCCATTCCCTTGTGGATAATAGTTGGAATAAGTATTGAGATAGATGCCATGTTTCAAAGCCCAATCACATATCCTCATTCTAAGGAAAGTTAAAGCATTATATGAAATTATTGTTGAAGGAGCCCCAAAACTTATTGCTATGCCTTCATAGATGTCTAGAACCAAAATATAATTTACTTCCTTGAGATAAAAATCCTCCACCCATCTTGTAAAGTAATCTATAGCAGTCAATACCCACTTGTGTCCATCACTAGAAGGTGGGTTGATTAGGCTTATGAAATATAGACCCCATTGTATAAAAGTTTGATCTACTTATATTAGATGAAGAGGCAAGGCTAAAATATTTTGTTTAACATAAAATAGAGCCCATTTTTGACACTTAATTACCCAAACATGGGTGTATTTGAACAAACTAAGCCAGAAATATACAACCCTTATAATCTTAGCAGCTACGGTTCTTAGAGCAAAGTGACCACCAACTGGTCTATCATGAAACTCAAGTAATATTTTCTCAACCTAATATAGTTAAACATATCTCAATATCATACCTAAGAAGTCCTTCCTAAACAACACTCCATCAACAAGTACATAAGGAATAGATTGTAATCTAAAGTACCTTCTTTTAACTCTATTTAGGCCTTGTGGCATTCACCAGTTTGAAGAAAATGGATCATATATTGTGTCCAAATTCTCATGGATGAATATGAAGATATCATAGGGTCATCATAAAGTGATAAAACAACCTCTTTTTGTTCCTTTAAATCTAAATCAAGGTGCTCACATAACCCCTTTCTTTTCACTAGCTTGGTTGTCTTGATTTCTACATCATACTCCATCAATTTTGTAATCTAACCAACCCTTTTTTCATTCAAATATATGCTCAAAAGGAAGTATTTAAAACTAGGATGAGGTACCAGTATGTGGATCTTATTTCTAGATAACATATGCCTAAATTTATTTAGACTTATAATAATTGAAAGTACTTGCTTCTCAACATAGGTGTATCTTACCTCATAGCCCTCCAATCCTTGACTAAAGATGGTGATAGGCTGCTCCAAGTTTTCTTCATTTTATTGAGTGAGCATGGTAGATATTACCTCATCATTTCAAAATTTATACAATTTGAATTCCTTTGAGAAATTAGTATTTGCAAGAGTTGGAGCTTGAGCAATAGCTTGTTTAATCTCTTCAAAACACTCCTTCCTTCTTCTTATCCAAGTGAAAACTTCATATTTCCTTAGCATAGAGGTTAGAGGCTTGAAAAATTATCAAAATCAATAATGAACCTCTTTATGAAATTTATTTTCCTACTTTACAAACCTTTCTTGTGTTTGGGCAAAGCCAAATCCAATATTGCACTCACCCTTTCAAGATCTGTGGATAGGCCCTTCTTTGAGACAATGTGTCCTAAAAGCTTGCCTTCATGGATAGAAAACACAAAATTATTTGGGTTAAGAGAGATTATAAACTCTCTACATCCATCAAAAATATATCTAAGGTGATTTAAGTGATTCTTTGCATCCTTAGAAAAGACTGTGATATCATCAACATACACCAACATAATGTCATTTATTAGTCCTTGAAAATCCATATCCATTATACATTAGAATGTAGCTCCAACATTAGACAAGCTGAAAGGAATTTTAAGATAAACATATTTACCCCATGTAATAGTAAAGGCTATCTTATATTGGTCACTTTCCTTCACCAAAATCTGATTATACCTAGAATATCCATCAAGGAGAGAAAACCTTTCACTACTTTCCAAAACTATCAAAATATGATCCATGGAAGGAAGAGGATAATAATCCTTCAATGAAACTCTATTAAAGTCTCTAAAATAAAAAAATAACCTAATTTCCCCATTCTTATTCATAATAGGGACTAATTTTCCCAACTAAGATGAATGTTTAATAGGAAAAATGATTTTGGACTCAATCAACTTAGTAAGATCCTTCTTCATGAGAGGCTCAATATTAGGATTGATTGGCCTTTGTCTTTTCTTGATAGGATTATAATTATCACATATATATATATATATATATATATATATATATATATATATATATATATATATATATATATATATATATGGTATTTTGAGCTAATTTTGGATCAAATCCCTTCTAATCACTATATTCCCATGCAAAGACATCAGAAAACTCCTTGCATAACTCAATGAAAGCATATTTCTCTTCACTAGTACATACCTTCCCAAGAGCAAGCAACTTATCTTTGAATATTTTTAATCTCTCATAGTTTTCTTGATTAGTAGAAATGATTACCTTTTCTTTATTTAAATTATCATCATCATTGAAGATACTCTCAAGTGTGACTAAGCCTTTAAGGAGCTAGTTTGTTTTAAATTGAACATTCTACCCTCCATATTGTTGCTATAGTTTGGACTAATTCTTGGAAGAAAACTTAGCCTCCTATTGTATAAAAGGTGATTTTTTTTGGTCACTATCAAAAAATTTCCAATTAGTGACATTATCAAGTATATAGGTCCTTAAAATCACCTTGAGATGTGGCTGGTTCTTATCTTCTCTTATTGCCTTTGGAACATCAAACTGAGCTCCAATTACTACCAACCTATCAACATGTTTATTGGCTTTTATTGGGATGGATTAGATGTTTAAAGCTTGGAAATCCTATACAATATCCCACACTCTATGCTTATAGGACTTAAGCAAAGAGTTCTTTGTCACATTTTGGCCTCTTAATTGATTCATAACTAACTCACTATCACCATATACTTGCAACTCTTTCACACCTCTTTTCCTAGCCCACTCAAGGCCATGAATGAGGGCCTCATATTCTACCACATTACAAGTACAATAGAAGTGAAATATATAATAATAATATTACCTTTCCTTAGATGTGGAAACCAACATTGCTCCACCACCTACCCTAACTTTTCTTATAGATCCATCAAAGAATAGATGTCATAAACCATCCATGTCTTCACTTGGCTTCATCAAGTTTGGCATGAAAGAGTCCTCCTCATGAATGAAATACACTCTAATACTATATTCCTAGATGAATTTATAAGTATCATGCTCATAATTTTCATCTCCCCATTCATCTAAATACAATCAAAAACTCCTTCAAGAGAAGATGTTGGAGATTGATCTATATGAAGTTCTTCCTCATCAATAATGGTAGAATTGACACTTACCAATTTAGGCATGTAAGGATCTAAGTGATTGTGATGGATAGGATCTGATTCAATCTTCACCTTAGTACCATAATTTGTCCTAAAAACCATATAGGACCAATTGGCTACTATGTATCCACCTATCTTAGTTATAGACTCTCTTGACAAGCAAAGAGCCATGTATGGATGTAAATCTACCAAAACCACATCATGAGGGATAGAAAAAGTAGGAAAAGAATGTAAAATCATGTTCAAATCCCTTAATACTCCCAAGGTCTTTTCTAGTGATCCATCCAATTGCAGGACTCCTTTAGCCATTAGTTCACACTTGAGTCCTAGTTTATCCACTACTAATTTGGGCATAACTGAAGTACTAGCCCCACTATCTATGATACAATTTTAAAATAATAAATCACCAAGGATCAAGGATAAATTATAAATAAAAAGGATTCTTATAATTTTTATTCACTTTTCCATCAATGGGATGAGTTCCATTCACCAAAACAACATTCTCCCTCATAGCTGATCCAAATTACTTACCTAACTTGCTTACCTAGTCATTGTAATTCCTTTTGAAACATGTCTTTTCATCCTAATATTGTTAATGAATACCATTAGGAAATATTCATATGTAATTTATTCATCTAATCCACAAAATTTATAGAAGTATTACTTACCTTGAAAGGTTATTTGGAAGCACTAGTACCTTGTGGTATAACTTGTGAGGGTGGATGTGTAGGAACAGGCCTTACATTCTAAAACTTCTAACTTTTTTACACCTTAGGGGTTGAGTTATACCCAAACACCATTGGAGTTGATGTAGGAGTCAAAATAATTATTTTATTATCCCCTTGTGTCTCTTTAATATCCCTCTTCTTAGACCTAGTGTTAGAGGAGACACTAGCATTCACATTGTTTGAATTTCCCAAATGATTGATGGCATAAAACTCTCCCTCCAAATGATTTATAAGAGTAGAATCAGATTGTGTTTGTACATTTTCCATTCTGATTTGAATTAAATTTTTCATTGGCACCTCAAAAGTGGAAACTTGAGATGCTTGATTACCTTGCATTATCATGTCTTGACTAGGCATTTCATTAGCATATGCAACTTGGCCTTGATTTTGGTCATAGGAGGGATATCATGGTTTTTATTGAATAAAGTTGTTTTGAGTGGGAATAAGAGATTTTTAATATGATGGGGAATTAATATTATAACTTTGGTAAGGTCTAGCTTGAGTGATTTGACGTTATCCTTGATTATTACCTTGAAAAGGAGACCTATTTATTTGCCCAAACTGATTGTAGGACTAGTATGGCCTATAAGTTTGAGCTTGTTGCCTTTTGAGGGAAACAAATTAATTAGTAAAACTTTGTATCAAACTCCTGACTTCATTGATCTCATTGGTGGGGGCAATGACAAACTTTTTTTGACTAGGCAAAGGAGACAAAGTAGGTAATACACCTTGACTAGGAGGCTATAAATCAAAGAATAATGACATTGGTGGGTTAGGAGTAATATTACCTACTTAAACAAGATAATTATTAGCATTGATAGCTATCTCATAAGTATAAAGTAGTGTATTTCCACTAATGTATTGGATCATCATGGCTACACCACTATTCAATTCTTTTAGATAGTACAAAAAAACATAATTTGGGGTAGGTCTCACAAGGGCTGGGATCCTATCCCAAGTTTTTTGAAATCTAGTGTTAAAATATTGCATAAAATCCTATGGTGCCCTCTTGATAGTGGTCAATTACTTAGCTATTGATATATGATCACTCTTCTCTCCAAATCTCTTAGTCAATAGGTCCCCTAATTCATCCTATGAACCAATCGAATTTGTAGGTAGAGTCCCATACCAATCTAAAACTTTCCATTTGGAATAAAATGCCAATAACATAATAGCCACATTTTATTTAGTGATATTATGGATATTACGTAAGTTTGATATGTTTCTAATGTATTTAATGGGAGTAATAGGACCTTCTCCACTAAAATATGGAACACTCTTAAGGGATGCTCTTGGAATTTGGTCATATTGGGCAAGATTCAAAGGAGAGATCTAGTGAAAGGTATAAAAAGTTTTCTCCTAGCCATATTGGACTATAGACTATGAGTATTAGGGGTTGAAATAAATAAGAACTTGGACTTTTTAAACACCAACTCCATTAAATAAGGGTGAGTATTCACAGAACTAAACCTTTTGATAAAATATAAAGGCAATTGAACAAACTCAAATGGTATACCTTTAAAAGTAGACCTAATGGTCACCTTTGGCATGGAAATTAGGGACTGATCGACAACCAAAGAGTTTAAAACTTTAGTGGAGTCACTAGGGACTGAATGTAGATGTTTTTATAACTAAAACTATGCCAAGACCAACACCAATCGGACAATCTTCTAGGACTTAGAGTCCCATTGAGTTTACCAAAAACTATTGTCACTTGGATTTTCAACCCTTGAAGAGATTCCTAGATCTCCTCATCCAAGTGGCATAATGGAAACATTTCTCTTGCTATGGGTATAAATTTGTTGAGATGAATCTCTAGAAGGGCTAGTTCCCTTGATGTACTCCTTGAAACACTCTCTTACCTATCAACTTTGCATGAAAAAGGTTAAGAAGACAAACTAACAAAACTAAAGGTGATGTACCAATATTTAATTTCCTCCCATTGATTGAAATTATATTACTTATAGATAAACAAAGATTCTTTCACACAAAACTCACAACTCAAGATGGATTGTCACATCAATGTTTCATATGATAGGTTCAAGAGGTATTTTGATGCTTATGAGGGTAATGGATGAATAATTTGTGGAATAAAGCCATGAAACACTTCTAAAACACATATAAACTTAAAAGAGAATGCTAACAAAGACCTGGAACAATTACTCTTCTGCACATTTGGTGAACAATCAAGGATAACATACTAGAAAAGATGATCTTCTACTAGAGAAGACCAACAAGATTACAACAACACTTAATTATACAGAATGCAAGTAGGCAAATAATTTTTTTTCATTAATTAAAGAGACATTCAAGTACAAAATTAGATAGGGTTTTACCATCAATCAATAGAGGCTGTTAAAAAGAGCCAAAAGAGTCAATATTTATAGCCTTTGAGAGAAGAGCAAGACAAGAGAAGTCCAAAGGTCACTTGGACACTTGTTACTCTAAGAAAAGGGGTTAAAATTCATGATAAATAGGTATGGAATTAACCATGTAATTTCAAGAGGCCCAACTGTCTATACAAGTCATAAAACCTATGAAAAGTGTCATAAAACTATTTATCTTGGCTCAAAAAATTACTTTCATAATTTGAACCTATTTTAACATCCAAAAAATAACTAGGTATATGTATGATGATTGGAATAATATGTAAGGAAATAAATCATTCCTCTCCATGCATTGGTTGTATTCCTACTCATTTGGAAACTCTTGGAAGGAAGTCATCAAAACTTGTAGTCTAAAAAACTCTTTTTTTATTCACCCCTCACACTTTTATTCAGAATTATATTTAGTTTTACATGAAAATACATGGGATGGAGTGAAGGACACTTGGAAGGACCATCCATGGATTTAGAATGCTCAGGTACACCTTAAAAAGGCTCATGCTTGGAGTTTTCACCCTTCTCACCTTTATGTCCACTATGTTAGTTTTGACTAGCTGAGATGAGAACTCTAGTTTGGAAACTTAGGAGTTTTTTATTCGAAAAAAATGACCATAAGGAGTTATTTAAAGTCCTAATATTCCCTTCAAACTTTATTTCATGTTTAGACTCTTCTTGTAACCTACTAAACACAAAAAATGGTCAAAAATACCCTATTTTCACCCTATTCATACAATTATGTATAACTCAAAGGCATGGGAGGAAGCCTATGATTCATATACAATATCAAATATCTTTCATGGTCAAAATATGTCATTTGGATAGGTTTCCAAGCTTGTTTTCTCCATCAAATCTTGATTGAGGGTTTAGTAGGGTTTTAGGTAGTTTTGGTCTTAAGCTTTGTTCATAAAGATTTTACATTGTAATTGCCAAAAAATTCCACAAAATTTATGATAATATAATCCAATAACCCCTCCAAATTCATTTTACTCCTATTTAAAGTCTAAGAAAAGATATGAGCACTTGAAGACACCCCATTGAGTTTGTTTCCACCTTTCTTGCATGTTTGAACTCTTTCTGAGGTATAATTAGCTTTTATATAGGTTAATATGTATAATATAAGTTAAAAAAATGTCTAATTACATCTCCTTATCATGTCTCAATCATTTGGATATCTCATCAAGAGCTATAAATGAAGGTAGACCCCAAATTAGCTCTAGGTCCCTTGAAGGCCTAATAGGCCTAGCATGCACCCAGCTGGCTTTGGCTACTTGGACTGATTTTAAATTGTTGGGTTGGTGTATTATGAATTTTAAAACTTCATTAAATATTATAATATCACCACATAACTTACCAAACACTCTTCTTCTTCTTTTTCTCTCATTCATCAACTAGGCCTAGTGAAAGCTTGCCTAGTTGGACTGTGTGCAGGGGGTATTTTAGTCATCTTGGGAGGTTTGAGCCTGACCTAATGTTATATATCACCCAATTTAATTTTATACACCTCAAAAAATTCTTCTTGAGGTTATCAAGGCTCCATATCAAGCCCTTTGCCCATTTTGTACTCACTAGCTTGCTTTGCTAAAGCCTAATTTTCATAAACTGGCTGACCTATGAGACAAATAGTGAGGTATATCCCTCATCCCCAAGGTAAAGTGAATATTTTTGGAGTTATAAAATGTCTTGATGATAATTTTTACCAAAGGGTTTATATATTCCTTTATTTAGGTGCCTAATCAGCTCAAATTCCCTAAAAAGCCTATTTTCTTGCATTTTTCTCAAATCCTCCTAAGAGTGACCTCTCCAGGATAAACCAATGCTTATAGGTTCCCATAAAATATTTTTAATCCTAAATTTATGCTTATTAATATTTTAAATCACCCAAAATACTTTTTTCCTTGGATTCCTCATACTTGCCTATTGAGGAAAGAGATTTCCTAGCTCACAGTACAGACTGTTGCCTTTGGCCAAATAGGGAAGGGTGGTTGAGAATATTGAAGGGATATTGGAGTGTGTGTACATAATTAATTAATAATTAATGGATTGATTTTCATTTCTTTTAAACCTTATTCTTCTCCCTAGATAAGTTCACCTTCTATCTTACCTTTCTCAAGACTGTACCCTACTATAGATGCATATAGGGTTTCAAAAAGTATGTGTAGACTTGTTTCATCCACATATGAGTCTATGAAGTTCATAATGAAACTAATGGATGTTTTTATATTCTTGGTTTATCAATATAATCTCTATTTAACTCTGCTTATGCACTTTGAGCCTCAAAACTGATTCCCTTCTTACCTGACTAAGAAACTCTAATTTTCCCCCGCCTGTAGGTTACTATGCTTTACTTAGAGCTTATAAAGCTCATAATTTATATGGAGAAGGTTTATAGAGGTTTAATTAATAATATTAACCTCCAAATCATTCTACATGCACTTTTGAACTCACTAGACTAAGTTTTTCCCTAGATGACTGAGAAACCCTGAGTTTGACTATTGTAGGTGTATGTGAACTCTTAGACTTGGGTTCTAATGTGAAAAGGTTCTCCATTGAATCCATTAAGGTAAAAATGTATGTGTTTGGAATGTTTTAGATTAAGGTAAAAATAGGTTTTGAAGGGACCCTAAAACCCTGAACAAAAGGAGTAAGATAAAACAGTAACGTCCACAGGCAAGCCTAAAACCTACTTCACCGAAGTAACAAAACCAAGTTACAAAGACTTGAAGCTAACAAATGAAAAACCAAAGATAGAACATAGGTTTTATAGAGACCTAAAAACTCCATAGTAAAAAGAGTTCAAAAAACCAGGTACCAAGACCAGATATCACAACCAACTAGCAAAACCAACTAAAAGAACCAAGAACTATTCTTCTAGTTCCAATATCATCTTCACTGCTTCCTTACCTTTCACAACAGTGTCCTGGATGGCAGCAATCACCTGTGTAGATCCCTCTTGCATTTCTTTCTTTCTTGAGCTTTGTCTAGTTCTCTTGCTAGGCCCCTCCAAAGTTTTGATTTCCTCATTTGCTCTTTTTCCAATGTTTACAACAGCAGCACAAATGCTAGAGGTTACCTCCTCCATCTTTGTTCTGCTTTCCTTTATGAGTTCCCTTAGGTTGTTCTCATAATATTTGAGTTTTATGGGAATATCCCTCATCTACTTTTCCATGTTATTGATTTTGTTCCAAACTGCCTCCTGTTTACCCTCCATTATTTCCATTTTCCTATTGATTTCCATTATCTCCTTATACATCCATAAATTGAATTGAAGAGTAGCATTAGCTTTGCAATTGGCCAATCTAGTAGGTGGGTACCTTTCATAATTTTGCCTTTTGTCACTCTAATCTTCTATGTTCTTTTTAGGACTGCTTCCAACTTCTTCAATATAGTCCTCCATTTCCATTCGTTTTTGTTCCTTTGTTTCAACAGGGCTTACATTTTGGTTACTTACTTCCTTTACTTGAGCTCCCATTTCCAATATTTGGTTAGCGACCTAAACTAGATTTTCCTTTTCATTAATCAGATCAGGGTCCATAGCAGGATCATCTAGATCTTTATCGATTTCCTCAAACACTTGCTAGTTTTCTTCAGACTCATGGTTGCTATTTTCAGACTTTTCCTCTATAGTGACTCCTTTCTCATTCTTATCTTGCACTTCTTCTTCCTCACTGAAACTTGAATGCCCACTTTCTATTCCTCCCTCTTCCTCCAGACTCTCCTCCCCAGTGTTTTCAAAACTTTCCCACTCTATTTCCTCATCAGCAGTCTGGTTATTGAAACTTGGGAGTTTGAATTTAGCTTTTTCATTCCCTTTTACTATTTCTTTCTTGTTACTCCGTAGGTCCTTGCTTTTTCCCGAATAAGGATTCTTTACAATGGCCTTATTCTTACAATTCCCTTCAATTATAAGAATTAACCCCTCATGCAGGATGGGATGAGATTCCTTTTTCCTATGAGCAAACAGACTTTGGAGCAAGGAAAAATGCAAATAAAAAGGAAAGGAGATTCTTACTTTGTGTCTGAAGTGATTGAGAAATACAAAGTGAAATTTGTGGACTCTTTTGCTTCTTCCATCAAGTATGAAGTACTCATGGATGCAACATAAGACGTCCCTCTAGATGCCCTTAATCTGCTCCAATTCAAAAAAATCTCCACTTTTTTCCAGCTGCTGCTCCTCAACATCCGTTTTAGGGAATTTGCAAAAAGCCTCATTAGAAATGCTGGTCTGCTTTGAAAATTTTATTCCCTCCATTAGAAGCCCCATCACCTCCACTATGAATTCCTCAGTTAGATTCATCGTAATGCCATGCAAGGTAACCCTATCATCAATCCAATTTTTGAAAAAAGCCGTTGTAATATGGGGTTTTGAGCCATGAAGCCATTCCATGTAACTCACAACCTTTCCTCTCTGAAGGATCTTTCAGAGATCTTCTTTTTCTCTCCACTCTTCAAAATATTTGGGTTCCTAATTCCTTGGTTTTCCTTTCCTTTTACGAGCCATACGAATCTCCTTTAACGCCCGAGCCCTGTCAGCTAAACAATGAACCCGATTATTACCAATTTGGAACAGAACTCGTCTATGTGTTTGGACTATTATTATTATTTTTAATCCTTTAAACACCACTTTAGCATCAATTTAGGGTCACTATCATATATTGAGATACTATGCCCTTAAGGCCCTACTTGTAGGTGTCATTTGCTTTAACTAAGACTAGTCATGATGTAAAGAAGACATCTTTGAACCCACCTTGATTGCACATAATATATATATATATATTCACCTTTACCTCACTTTATATGGGATAAAAACCATTAAAACACATTTCTTGAGTCACTTTTTAGATATATTACCTATCTAACCCCTATAGGTGTCTATTCCCTGCTAGAAGGATACCTGTAGGTGGCCCTCAGGCTTACAAAACCTTGTCTCAACCTTATCTTGATAAATTTCATTCCATTTGACCTCATTTATATAGTTAAACTATATTATTTATGAGAATTTTTCTAATTTTTATTTCTAATATGCCAAAACATCATTTACAACCCCAGGCCTATAGATGTTAATGGAGTATTTCAGTGTTTTTAAGGGCATATTTGAGGCCCTTCATTTCCATCCTCTCCTCATTTTATGACTCTCAACTTTGAAATGTAAACTCTCTATGCTAGGGGATATAATATTAACCTAGATATATGTCTTAAAATACTTCACCAACATGCTTTAAGATATTCAAAAAATGCTCCTTGACCTTTGTTTTGACATTTTAGGGAAAACTTCCCTAAACTCGATCTCTTACTTCTTTCAAAGTATCCCATCTCTTATTTTAGATCCATTATTCTTTAAACAAGACTAAAATGATCTAGTTACATATTAGAATCCAAAATTAGGATTACTCCATGTTTCAATCCTTTACACAAGAATCCTTAAAGCTCTACTGATACACCTATAGATGAACATTCTTACACATAGGTGATAAAGCTTTACTAGTTGCCATAGAATGAGATATATGCATTTTCAATTAATTTAAATGGTCTAAGGCCTCATTCAATATCCTCAAATGAAATTTTCACATCTTAAAATGATTGAAAATACTAAGGCTTTGATGACATCACCATGAGATGCTTTTAAGTGAAAATGAGCTAAATGTGGATAGTGAGTGTGGAATAGAGCAATAAGGTGGATACAAGGCCTCATGGGAAGCTCAAACATATTGTCAACATTAAAAATTCATGATTGATAATAATGACAACTTGATACAAGATTTAAGCATTCCTTTCAATGTGAAAATCACCTACATATGCATGAATAGAATAAGTAGAAGCATCTCATGGTTATTTTAGCATGGTGAATGGACTTATCACCAAACTTTTACTCTTCCCAAGCATCCAAGTGGAATATTATCATATATTTATGGATTTTATAACTAACACACTCTAATTAAAACTCCATGGATAAGGTAAACAAGCTTATATAGGTGATTGTAAGTGAAATTGGGCAAAGATTGACAATGAAGAATGATAAGATGGGAATTTTCCCAAAGCATGATATGGTGAAACCAAAACATGAAAGGAGTTATTAATATGACTTAGATACCTATGGAACACCATATTCAACTCACATGAAACATTTGAACAAGACCACCTTTTGAAACAAAGTAGAATTGACTGAAACTTCATAGTGGTGACACCTTCCTGCAACATAGACTAACTTCCTCATAAATACATTATGAAACATGGAAATAAGAATAAAAACCATCTGAAGAGGTATTCAACATCCTATGGAGTCAAATCACCAATTTTTTCATATGGATTTGATTATAATTGAGCAAAACCTATAGAGTGCATGAAACAACTAGCAAAAAAGTATAGTCAAATTCATGAGGATTGTTTATGAAGAAAATGACACCATTATTAAAAATATTTATATGGAAATGAATTTATCTAAGTTTAATAAAACCTCCCAAAATCATTTATCTTGAAACCTCTTCAGTTGTTTGTACTGAGCAAAAACCTAAAGGTCACTTCTATATGTCTAAAAAACCAAGAAAGGAGAAGATTTTTTTTGAATTTTAAATGAAATATCAAAAGAAAAAAAAACATATAAATGAGTTTATTAATGTGGATATTCCTTCTATGATCTTTTCCCATGTGGCCCACTTCCCCATGGGCTGTACAAGTGCCATTTTCTCCCTTTTTCAGTTGGCTTCTTGAATTTTAGTTAGACAACCCACACTATTATGATGTAAATAACATCCTTGATATTTAAACTAACCTCTTGGACATTTTAAATAAAAATAGGATACTTGGTCACCTTAGGAACTGTGTCACTTACATTTATGACTCTTAAAAGCACATTAAATGACCCAAAATGACAAATAATCTAATTAAACCATGACTAAGGATAGAAATACATTAGATAAAAAAATTTAACCATAATATATCCTATGATAAAGATTTATACCCATATAACATTTAAAACTAAGTTTTTACCTATAAGGGGTCTAAATTTGACCTAAAAGTCAAATTTGGTCAACAATAAGCTTTTAGTCATCAATAATATCATGGATATTGTACTTCAAAGTAAAGAATTGCCTATATAATGCCTTGATCCTTAATAATAATAAAAATAATAATTCACATCATACCCTTTAGGTAGAGGTCAACACATCAAACTTGATAGGATGAGGAAGAGATATAAGCTAGAACTTTAGTAACTGTGAGAGTAATGAAGCTGGGGACTCAAAGAAACATGTAAATTATCTCCTTGGTACATTAGATAAGATAATTTGATTATGTTGTTTTGAAATTGTGTTAACTATGGTGTTTTTTTCCTTTTTAGGCTCAGGAGGTTTTACCTTATAACTTGGTTTGATTGTAAATTTGGTACTAGATGTCAATGTGACTAATGTGTTTTATATGTATACTTTAGCTTATTTAATGACATAAGATTCATTTCATGGTCCCATACAACATGTCATAAGTCATCAAAAGATTTAAACTTATTAAAAATAATGGACTAATGCAATGAATCAAGCAAAATTTGCTTGAATATGTCTTTTAACTCCTTATTTGCCATAAGATTAGTAATTTTATCTAGGATTTTATTATATCTCAAGAAGTATTCATTGATAGGTTCATTGGTTCCTCATTTTATTTTGTCAATTTGAGCATAGAAAACTTTTTCATAAATATTAATGGGAAAGTGTGCTAAAAACTAGTCTGTAAGAGGTTTGAATGCTTTCATAGATTAGAGAGGTAAATCATAGAAACACCTTAAAGCATATTGTTTGGATATACATGGAATTTTTTTGGTCAAAATTTTATCATTAGAGGCATAATCAAGGCATGACACATAAAATAATCAAATATGTTATTCATGATCATCTTTGTCATCATAAAATAAAAAAGTTAGGTGCAATAAAACTAGTTGGTAAATGATGTAAAGAGATATGTAGTGCAAGAGGGTTATTAAATACATATTGAGAATATATAGCATGAGGGGATTTTAAATCATTTTATTTGATGTTTGTAACCTTGCCCTATAATGTTTTTATAACTTGAAGGAGTGTTTAAATGGTATATCTAGTGGGGTTTAGATTATAAATTTGAGTAGTCACCAAAGGGTATGTAAACATGTTTTGAGTAGTAATAGGCATTGAAAATGGTATTTGTATTGAAACAATTGGTAATTATATGGTAGATGTATCAATATTAGTTTCAAGAAACAAAGGTTTAAACACATAACCTATGCCCTCGCTAGATGTAATATGTTATAATGTAGTCAAAGGGAGGATTTTTTAACATTAGTTTTGGAAATTTTTTCTTCGAGTATAGTTTTTAGGATCTCATCAATATCTTTAGGTTTTTTTTAATATTCTCACAAAATAATAAAATTATTTGCACTTGATCATGATTGATTTCTCATTTTCATTTTTTTCATGGTTTTCATTATCATAATCTTCTTCTATGATAAACATATTAATATCTTTTTCATTATCAACATGGGTATTATCATGATCTAAAGTATGAGATCCCTCATTGGTTTGAGACATCTTATATGGTGGGAGGGGAAAATCAATGTGTTTAATAGACATACCTCTAAATATAGAACTATGCCTAAGTTTCATGTAAAATAGTAGAAGTGGGAAATGAAAAACATGTAGCAGTCTAAAACCCTAGCTAGTTTAAAACCCTAAGAATCATAAAAAATTACATTTAAATGAATCAGGTTCACCAGATGTTTAACCATCAATTGTATATGAGGTTATCATACCTTGGTGGTATAACAGGGTTAAGAATATATAAATGACAATGCATAAGGGTGATAATCATATCTATAGTAGGATAATTAAATGTTAAACTCAGATATAAAGATACACTAGATTTATTATGCTAAGTATAGGTTAAATAGATAAAATAAACTAAGTTATGCATGTAAATGAAAAATAAGTAATATACATTTCTAGTTTTGATGCTAACACAATGCTAGATTTTGAATAGATAAAAAATAGTCTAGAAGGAGATTCTAGAACAATTGTTAGTTTATGGATCTGACACTTTTGGAGCTCTAAACACTAATTTTAGTGTAGGATGGTTACATCAACACTACTATCTAGGTTTAATGCAAGTGTATTATATAAAATACCTTCTGAAAAAGGATCTAACAACCTAAATGCTTATGGTTTTAACTTTACCTTCACTATGGTGTATTTAGATATAGGTCATGGACTCTTGCTCCTCATAAAATTGTAAAACCCTAGTTCTTCATCTTCATAGTGACCTTAGGTAAAAATGGGTTAGTTGGAATATGATGTTAAGATGAGCCTAAATACCCATATGGTAGTGAGTGCTATCTACATAGCTAGTACTCTGTAGAGGGCCTTAGACTGATGTAGTTCTCTTATACATGTTGGATTGTGTGTGAATCATACAATATATGTAAAGCAAGTACAATAGTGATTTACATTTTAACTTGAAAAATTGGGCTCTTGGCATAATATTTTATTACTTCAAACATATAGATGTGTTGTACCTATGACTAGTATGGAAATAGGGAAGCTTTGTTTAATTGAATGTTCTTTGGCTAGAATACATGGTATTATTTCTATGTTGCCAGGTGTTTCCTAGGTGATGAATGAATGAGGGTTTTATTATATTTATATCAATACCTTTTGAGAAATTAATTACATTAAATAACTTATGCCAACCATTATGATATGTTTCATTTACAAAATAGATAAATTTAGGGCATTAGACACTTGCATCGATTTAGGACACTAGAATCAACACTAGTGTTTGTACCAAACATTAATGTCTAAGGAATAGGAAATTAGATACAGATTCAAAACTTATAGATATGGAAGATAAGTACATTTTAAACATTATGGATAAGATAGAAGGCATGGGTCATCATCATAAGACTGGTGGGACTAAGAGATAAACCAAGGGGCATACGATAGAGAAGATGTGAGACTTTCAAAAGTGAGAAAGGTATAAAACTAAAAGGAACAACAAAGGTATTAATTTGCCAAGTATAAAATACTAAAGTGTTATCTAATCCATAAATATCATATGAATATGCCTAAATATATTTTTTATGAGGGTGAAGATGTGGTTTCTAAGATTCAGAGGTTAGAAGTCAAAGTTGAAAATTTGGACTCTGAGAAGAATATGATGAAAGGCACCATTCATAAATTGGTTTAGATGAGAAAGGTCACCATAAGAAACTATGTATAACATCAAATTTTTTATGGAAACCATCAAAGCAAGTAAAGATCAATAAAGTTTAGCTTGAACAAGCAATAAAATCAATGGGTTGGGTAAAGGAAAAACTATGGAGCTAGATAATTCTGAGGTGGACATCAAAAAGGTCATCAAAAATTTGGGTGAAGAATGGAATATTTTACTAAAAGAAATAGATATGTAATCCACAAAATATAGATTTATGATTTTTTATTGTGGGTCAGATATTATGTTTTTGTATATAAACAATTGTTTTGTTGTTTTCTTTGTAGTTGTTTATGGTTGTTAGTTTATCTTGGCTTCAATCATGTTTAATGTAATTGGAATAGGATCCAGTCAAAACCCACCTTTTACTCTTTCTATATATATATTATAATTAATATGCATTACATTCTATTAGAGTGGTATCCTCATGCTTCTACCTATATCTTCACATTGACATGTGCATCTCACTATAGTTTACTAGTGTCTACCTAGGTTGAATGTTATCTATCTATAACAAAACTATATATTAAGTGTATAGGTCCAATCACTCGATGGTTACAATGGAAGGAATAAGCAAAATCATGATGAGAAATCAAGTTTATTTGTTAGATAAATAATGATAGACTATGATAATAAAAACAAAGGATGTAATGGAGGGCCTATATAAGAAGCCGTTCAATTCATAGTACAAAATGGAGGGATTAGTATGGAATATGATTATATATATGAATCCAAACAAGGTAAATGCAAGGTACATATCATTTGATTAATTTTTATCTTTAGTGTTGATTCACTCAAACACACATGCTTTTGTATTATAGGTCTTTGAAGTTGATTGAACTCTTCTTCTCTATTTGAGTGAATTATTCATAGTAAATTTCTCTACTGGTAGTTTTGGTGTTATATATTTGTGTTTTTTCTTGTTGAGGTCAACTCTATCTCTGCTTAAATTATAATATAGGTTTGGTGGAGGCAGGTTACCGAAGTTAATTCAAGGTGGTAAATCAAGTGAAATGCAATTACCATCCACGTTATTTGCAAGTATGACATTTTTTATTTCCAAGTTAAAATATTAGCAGAAAAATTTAATCTTGCCCTTCTATTGTAGTAGATGACCATCATTTATCTGAATATTTACATTTCCATTTAATGGAGTTTTAAGAAAGGATTTATTAGTTTAAAAATATATTAACATCATAATATATTACTAGTTTTTGCACTATCTAGATGCCTTTCTTACATGTCATTAGTTTTTTATATGTGGCATGTTCATTCTTAATTCACCAACACTACATGTTACTTTAGTTGAAATTGTGAAACCTAAGAAATGTAGACTGTAAAATCTCTAAATCAAGTTTTATTTTTCATCCTTTGGAGTTGGATATCATCTGGTCATGGAGTCAAGGAAAATCATTTGTATCCATTTATTTGATTGTTTTGAGTTGCAAGGGCTACATCCTTAACTTGTAAAAAATAATTGATTTATTTTTCATAATACATTTATTAATTCTTACATTGAGAATGTTGTATCTTTTTATATATATGTATGGTACATAGGAGTATCTCTCCTTGGAATGTTGAGGTGTGGACATATTTGGTATTTTTGTTATTCAGATGGTCTAGATTTGTGCTATTGATTATTTTAACCAAATTTAACAATTTAATTTGTTAACATCAACTTAATTTAATAATTAGTAATAAATTTCCTTTATGTTTCATCAACTTATATAAATACAAAGTTTGGAAACATAATTTCATATATTTTTATATTTAAGATAATTTATCTCAAAGTATGTATATCAAGAAACACACTCATAATTTATATTTCACACTAATAATTACTATTTTTTAAGTTATTCCACCAAAACATTTTATACCAAAAGGGAATCCTAGTGTGGTTAAATAAGTATTGATCAAATGTTTAATAAGGGTAATTTATTGCATCAATGCATTAGGAATTCCATCCCAAATTTATAACTAAGAAAAAATTGAAAACTATAACTAGTGGAAAGATTTGTATGAACTCTATATCAGTGATAACTTATATATATATATATATATATATATAATTTTTACAGAGTTTAGATATAATATTGAACCCGACTCATGGATATGAAGATCATAAATCATGATTTTGAATGATTCTATGAGAGTTTAATTAATGATTTTATATATTAATTTTAAGAATCAAACAAAGTTTAACATCTTGCACCTTGTCTGAGACGATGATATGTATCCTTTTGAAGATGTATTATTGTAATTTTTTTCCATATACAATATATTTTTTAGAGAAAGGCAGTACAAAACTATGAATCTCATGATGATTTTTTATATCTTTAGACATAATCAAATTTCCTCATTCTAGTGTCCTCTTGCTATAAAATTATTATTCTATTACTTCTATAAATTGTCTTGAGAGGGTTGGCATATGAACCAAAAGAGGTTTTCAAAGGAATCACAAATGAATCAAGAAAATGCTTATTCAAACAAATGTGTAGATAAAATTATTTTAATTTAGACCAAGGAATTTATATGATGATGGATTGAATGAAATGTTTCACCCCTTCTTAAGGAGCATAAGAAATATGCAATGCTGATGTGAAATAGGAAGAGACATTGGTTGGAAGGTGAAATGCTCACTTTCTACCTATAGGTAAAAGGATTTGTTTACATCAAAATAAAACTCACTATGATTCAATATTATTTATAAATATTATATCATTTCCTTTTTCACCAATGGACTCACACTAAGAACATGTCAAATTTTCTTTAGAATGTGGAGTTCTAGAAAAATAAACTTACTATTTTGGGAAAATGTGAACTAAGGAAAACATTAAAATAATAAAAAATTATTTTCTCCTTTTTTTAATTGATAAACATTCAATTTTCCTAAGAAATTATTTTTTTCATAAACCTGTGACCAATCACAAATCAAAAAATTAAATTATTTCATATTTTTTATAACATTTATTTTTTAAACCTTACATTGAAAATAAAAAATAGATTGTTTTTACTAGGTGTACAAGTTCCAATGTAAAATAATATAGATCACTAATTATAATACTACATGTGTAGCAGTGACTAATAAATCTATCCCTTATTATACTCAGAGTAACACGATTTTTAGATAAGGGGAGTGGTGGAGACTCAAACTTTACAATATCTATTAGAGATACAATGCCAAAATTTCAAGCTTTCATAATTCTCTCAATATATGGGATAGGTATTAGTGCTTGTACACCCAAACTTCATGGGTGTATAGAACCAAGTAGATGTCTCATTGGATCATACAACCTACTTAATTATTTAGTATATAACCTTGTCACATTATCATTTTTGTTTGGTATGTTGAATTAGAGGGAAAATCAAATTTTGAGTTGATCTATTACAAAAAAAATGCCTAATAGGTGACCAATTATTGTGTATCTTATATGGCATATTATGATTAGATATTACAAATTATTATTTTTTAGATTGATGCTAGAGAATTTATGGGTCCTTGGCCCTTATAACATATGAATTCAAAAAACATAATAAGCCTAGCTTAATGATATTACCATCAAGGCATAAAGCCACCAAATTGACAAAATGTTCCACTTACTGAAAGTAAAAAATACTTCAGCTTAGGAACCAAATAAATCAAACCAAATAACCATAATTACTTTGTTTAACCTTCATATATATCTTATATAGAGAGCTTGGGTTTTGACATTCTTTTTTCCTGCTAACTTTCATTCATCATTATCACCCATTTTAATTAAATTTAAGAAAAGAAAAGAAATGTAATTTTAATCTTAAATTTAATTATTGTTACTTATAATTCTTTAATTATTGTAACAATAACAATGACATATAAAAAGTATTGGACCCCATCCAATAATTGGTCCTTATACCTTAAAAAATATTTAATTTCATTCTTTAAATGTCATTTTAGAATAAGGGTTTAATTCAAGGATAAAAACACTTTATAGTAAATTATTCCAAATTTTTCCCCAAATAAATTACAAAAACACCATACCACTACGTTAGTCTTAGGTCCAACTAAAAAAATTAGTTTCATTATGTATGGAATTCCATTGAGAGGCCATATCAATCATTATCCTCTTTATAAATGGAATTATATTAGATCTTGTGCATCAAACACATAACTTGAAAAGCGTTTTTTCATTTATCTTATTTTAAGTTTTTTGGGTACTAATATATATATTTTTTGTTTATCATCATCATCATCATCATCATCATCATCATCATCATCATCATCATCATCATCATCATCATCATCATCATCATCATCATCATCATCATCAGGGTTTCCTTTGAACTACATAAATATCAACATCTTTGTTATTAAGTGGTAGAAAACAATAATTTGAGTAGGCCTATAGTTATATCAGAATCACCTTCTATTGGCTCCAAGAATGAGAGAAAAAATTGAAAATTACATCATGAATAAATTCTTTCACATAAATATTGATAATATATTATTTCAAGATAGTATTTACAAAATAGGTAAAAACTTTATAATATTTTAGAGTGGTTACAAGATGTACCCAATTCTTATGAACTAACTAACCTTAAAAATATTAATTTATTAACAAAGTAAAATAAATAATTAAAGATATTTTGGATCATTAAAATAATCTAAAAAATTACCCCTTGATCCAAAGGCATATAAAATATTTGGAGTAATGACTCTAAAGTCATCAAAATAAATTTTTCATAACTATAAATGGTGTATTGTACTTATGACACTGACCAAAAACTACGTTGCTCCATAGATAAGCCCACCCCTATGAGTTGTGACAAAAAAATGGTTGATGAATATGATCAAGTCCTGCTCATCCCTGGTAATCATCATACCATACTATAGTAGAACATGATCTGGCATGTCTAATTACATCAACCCATATAAGGTCCCACACAATAACCCATCCAAGAGCCAAACCCATACTCTATATGGCACATATTCATGATGCCCAATGAATGTTGATGACCTTTGCTCAACACTACTAATGATAACCCCTATCAAATCATACTATCACTAATGATTGATCAAATTACAACTAATGCCTAAATATTCTCCCCTTATCAAGTGAGAAGTGAGAAGTTGTGCATCAAGAGAAACAAAAAAAATGAAATATATCCACTCCATGTCATGAATATCAGATATAGAAATTCAAAAATAGAACTGAAAGCAAGAACACAAGATAAAATTTTCCATTCAAGCATTAAACCCATACTTTGAGAAAATAGCTAATTAGAGAGGGTAATTATCCTCCAGCCTCCATGGGATCCTCTAACCTCTAGTGTGACACCTAAATTTTATTAATCATAAGTATCCTGATGGAATTGTTAAAGATGATATGGTCTTTGAGAACACAAGCATGAGGTGACATGATGTAAATTTTTATGTTGGAGGTGTTAGTTTCCATCGAGAATGCACTTTTATACATCATTTTAATATATTTATCATACAAATCATATATATAAACATTATATCACAAAATAAACTATTTCATTATGTTTGGAAACCTATAAATTGATTGGTCACATGACCTCTTTTAAATAAAATGGTAATGAGTCATAAAAGTTTATAACCAATGTTGTGACTTACACCCTTATATCACCAATGTTTTAAAAATTTCCATCCCTTATAACACTTGTATAATATTAAATAATATCAAAAAAGAAAATTTGATCAAAATAAAAAATTAAAAGGTTTTGAACCCTTGACTCTTCCTGGTTTTAAGTAACTAATAAAATTAATTTAGCCAATTCCCCATCAACCAACTTAACAATATAGAGGCAAAATATTATGAATGTCTTTGATTTTTCCAAATAAAAAAAATTAATTGCATGGTAATTTGGTACCAAAATTTTAATTTGCATGTAAAAATAAGTATTGTGTTATCTTCTCACTTGGTGGGGTCTATGAATAGCAGGGTTTTATCAAACATATGATGGCACCATTTTTTAGTTATTTTATTATGCCATCCAAGTTCTATCAGAATAACTAAAATGTATAAGTTGATGCCACTCTTGAATACTATCTCTCTTTTAATAAAATTACTATTCATATTTAATGAAAACACTATAAAAATTTATGAAATCATCGTATAAATTCTGGAGAATTTTACATACATAAAATTCTATGGTTAAAATAATAAAAGGACCCAAAACCCAAGATAATTGATGCCACATCATCAATGGTAAGCTCCTTTGCAATACTACAGATGTATTTTTAGATAGTTGGTTTGTAGATGAAAAAAATTGCTGAAAATAAATGTTACTAGTCACCTTCGCTAGATTACACTTCACCCGTAGCTATTGAAACATCTGTACACATGACACATTGGCCTTAAAAAATAAATTATCTTACCTTTCCTACATGGCTTCCTTTATTCTACATGGTTTACTTTATTTTACATGGTGGCTCTAATAATTTATTCTTTCATTCAACTCGATACCATTGTTGGCTCTAGGAATGGGAGAGAAAATTGAAACTTACATAACAAATAAATTCTTCCACACAAAATTTGATAATATATTATGTCAAGATAGTATTTAAAAAGAAGGTAAAAGATTTATAAGATTTTACAAGTGGTTATAGGATGTAACCAATTCTCATGAACCAAACAACCTTAACAAGATTGATTTACTAACAAAATAAAATAAATAATTAAAGATAATTTGGATCATTAAAATAATCCAATACCTTCAACTAGGATACCACAACTAGGGGATATATTATGTCAAAGTTACCTAAGCAATATACTTATATCATAATCACCTTTTGTCATGACATCCACCAAGTTAAAAATATTCATATTTGTCTGAAACAAAGAGGATCAAGCACAAAAAAATTGAATACAAATCAATTACCTTGTAAAATTAAATTCACACCAAAACACAAAACTAGGGTGCTTATTTGAGTTTATTATAATAAAATTTTATAAAATATAAGGTAAATATAAAACCAAACTATTTGTGAGCTTGGTCATGAAGTTATAATTTAGGAGTAATAAAGTTAAATGATATGTAACCTTGCTACCATGGACCTATTCCAAACTAAAGGAGTGACAAACCAATTATGATAAGTGGGTCATACATTCCACCAAAAAATATATTTTGGTACATGTATGATGTTATTTAGGTTTTCAAATCCCATTTATTTTTTGTAGTTATATTTTTTGATCGAGCATGTATTATGTTTTTTAATGAAATATATTTCATGATTCTAATTAAAAAATAGGAGTATATGATTTTTTTAACCCTAAAATGTATATATATTGGATTTATCTAGGATTGAAGGGGTAGAGATAGCCTAGGGTACAAGATGATAAACTATCTCTATAGCAAGCTAATTAGATGTTAAACTCATATATAACATATGATAAATCTATTAAACTAAGGATAAAAAAATTATGTACGAATATGATAGATATAGAAATGAAAAATAAGTAATGTACTTAGATAGTTATGATGCTGACATAATTTTGGATTTGGAATAGGCATGAAGCAGGGTTGAAGATGGTTCTAGAATAGTCACCAAATTTTGATTTGAGTGATATGGAGCCTCAAACACTAACTTCATCATGGGATGGTTGTGTCAATTTTATTGTATATCCTATACATAATACCTACTATAAAAGGACGAAACCACTTGGATGCTTCTAGGTTTGTCTTTGCCTTTGCTCTAGTTTATTCAGATCTAGGTCATGGACTATCTCTCCTCATGATATTATAAAACCCTAGTTCTTCATCTTCATAGTGACCTTGGATAAAAATGGGTTAGTGTTCACATGGTGTCGATATAACCCCAAATACCTCTCGATCAATGAGTACTACCTATGCATCTAATAATCAGAAGAGGGCCTTAAACAGATGTAGTTATCCCCCATGTGTTGGATTATGTGTAAATCATGTTATATGTGTAAATCAAGTACAACAATGACCTATCTTGTAACTTGGTAAATTGGGATATTGGTCTAATTATTTAGTAATTTAGACCTATATATGTTTTATCGTTATGACTAGTATGGAATTAGGAGAAACTAGGGAGGTTTTGCTCAATTGAATGCTCTTTGGTATGAATTCTAGATATTTTTCCTATGTTTCTAGGTGAGGAATGAATGAGTGTTAATATTGTATTTATATCAATACCTTTGGATGATTAAATCAAATTAAATCACTTATTCTGACCATTTAGATACATTTCATTTTAAAAATAGATGACTTTAGGGCACTAAACACTTGCATCGGGTATAGACACTAGCAATGATGCTAGTGTTTGTCCCAGACATTAGTGTTCATGGAAAAGGAAAGTAGGTATAGGATTAGAACTCGTAGAGGTGGAAGATAAGTATGTTTTAAGAATTATAGGAAATATATTAGGCTTGGGTCATTAACATAAGATTGGTTGGACTAAGAGATAGGTGAAAAGGCACAAAATAGAGTAGATGTGAGACTTACAAAAGTAGGAAAAGATCTAGAATTGAGAGGAATAGCCAAGGTTTGATTTTTCAAAGTGTATAAGACTAAGTTTATGTATAATAAATAAATATCATCTACATTATTCCATTTTAATCTAATAATGAACTTTTTATTTTAAAGGAAATGAATGCGTACCTAGGTGTGTATAACACATCTTGTCTTTACATGTGCCAAACTTGAGTACTTTACTAGTGATTGACCTAAAACCAAGAGAATGTTACAATATATAATAAGTGAATATAATTTGGAATTGAAATTACTTGATATATATTTAAATTAAAAGATCAAGGTTTACGAGTACACTTATGTGTTATGTAACTACCTTACCTATTAACAAGCTATTTTGAAAAATATGTGTCATTGTAAGGATTTGAAATTAAGATTATAAAAATATAGATAAATATTGAAAGTGAATATATATATAGAGATATAGAGAGAAAGAGATTGATAGAGTCACATGTCCCCAACCTTGGAGTAAAGGTGAGTTGCCACCTAGTAGTTGAGATTAACTCAACCATGCAACCCAATGATACTTATAACTTAGTGAGGCAAGATGATACAATTAAGTCTTACCTAAAAAATTGGAAAGATTTAGTGATTTAATAAACTCAACCATACCAAAAAGTGAATTAAATACTATAGAATATTAGCTCAATAAAGTCTATAAAATTTTGATTGGGGTGTTAGTATGTAAAAGTCTGTGACGTGGTAATAGTACATGAAAGAGTTTTGGAATCTAAAAATGATTTGGATTTTTAAATATTAGGCACAAATTTTCTAGAATATGCACCTTAGATATGTCTCATGCTAAAACTATGTATAACAATGGTACCAATGTATAGAATTCTGCCACAACTGTGAATTTGAATCGTATAACTATGGATTTTTACCATTTTGAAAAATTATGTAAGTATGGAGAACATGCTTCCAAAGCATATCCCTAATATATATGAATAAATATGAAAATTTATATAATTACCTATGGAGAATATTTTTATAAAAAATTCCCCTACTGTAATATGGATATGTTGAATACCAAATAAGTGTGGAGGACATGATTCTAAAGAATTCTCCCAATGAATCTATTTTTTTTTCAAGTGTGAAGAACATGCCTCTATGACATGATCCCACTAATATGTCACCCATTTTACATGATGAAAAAAATAGGAATTGGTATTTACCTCATCTCAAAATTATAAGACAACTATATAATTTGTGAATGAAACCTTATATCATAATAAATGAACATGTCTAGGTAGATATACCATTGAAGCACATAGAACCAATGTGATCACATGAAGGCCTAAGATGCATGATAAGGATCATGTAAATTTATAGATAATAATAATACAAGATCAACAAGAAAATAAGTACACATATAAGATCACTTAAAAATAAGTCAAAAGGCAATGGTCTAATGAGACCACAAACATGGGGCATGTTAAAAGGCCGCACAAGCTAAGGGACATAACTTAGTCAAATGTCCATAAAATAAAGAATGACATATTCAAATGTCCACATAGGAACATGGGCCAAAATCAAAGGAGAATATTCAAATTCTTAAACTAGAAATACAATAATAAGGAAAAACACTCAAGGAAGTTCATAAAGTAAAGCATAAGCAATAAGCATAAACATGTCATAATACCCATGGATTGAATGTGTTAGCAAAAAACATCAAGTGCATAGCATATCAAGTAATATGTATAAGATAAAATCATTTTTAAAGACATGTATAAGTACATATATAAGCTCACATAGTAATGAAATGTGATCATTGAACCATATAACCTATTTGTATTAAGATTTAAGAAGTAGATGGCCCTACTATCTGCATGGCATGAGTAGAGGGAAGGCCCAACATCAAACATAAGAATAGATCATGTATCTATGTATGCCTATATCACACTCAAGTATAAGTGTGACACATGTTATATGATAAGTAACTAAATATGCCATCCATCAACATAGAACTAACACATAGATGCCAAGGAGTTAATAGAACATGTAGGTCCCTTAAATATTTTTTGGAGTTTTAAGTGTTTTTTGATTTTTTTGGTATTTTTTGAAATTTTAAAGAGACTACTCAATGATATCATCCAATGTATGGTCATAGATATATCCACACTTGGAGCCTAAAAACTTAAGTTGGATCTTTTACATTATTTACATCATGATTGGAAAGGTTAAAAAGTCACATAGCATGTTTCTCACATTTTATTTGTGTAGTAGAAGAAGTAATGCTATCATTTAGAATATGTATTAATTTGAATTCACGAGGAAAGGAAATACCTTATTGATTTGGATCAATTTTTTCTTCCTTTTTGTATAGCCAAAGAGTTCCTAGTGTAAGTTCATATGAATATGTAGTAGGCATAACCCAAACTCATGTTTGAATTGCTTTAGGACCAAAAGCAATTGGTATTGTTATGTTTCCCAATGAGTCTTTCCAACCTCCTTTATTTTGTAAGTTTTTTTAGATTGATGTCAATTTTTTATAATCATTTTACATTACAAGTGGTTTTTGCTCGTGTAAGATCAATATGGTTATGCCAAACATAATCACCACCCATGTATAAGGTAATTGTTAAATCTTGTTGGTTTAGATTGTTGTTCACTTTGAGATTCTTATATAAGGCACAGACCTTGGATTGGCTCCATGTTAATTAAAATTTGAAAATTGGTCATATAAATATTAGGAATACCAAATTTTTATCCATAACACTCTTTAGGTAATTTATCTCCTTCCTTTGTGTGAGGGATCAAAATTTTGTATTTGGAGGGAGATATATTAAGCACATTTTAATAAGTAATTATGAAGGAAGAATATTTATGAAAATCACTATATAAATGGTTAAATGACTCATATTGTTTATGAAATTCTCTTTCATTTAATGGGAAAATAAGGCCTCTACAAAAGATAAATTGTAAATTCCAAATCTGAGGGTCTAAATGCTAGCTCACATGATGTACTTTTGAATCAAATAATATAATCTTGAAGGGATTCACCATCATGTTGTTTGAAATTGTGAAAATATTCTAATGTAAGTTTTGTCACCTTATGGATATTGAATGCCATGAATAATACATCTTTCAATTGCAAAAAAGTGGTTAAATAACCCTTTTGTAAACTATAAAACCAATTTTGAGCCTAATTTGAAATGCTCATATGGAAAACCTTTAGTAACAGTTTTTCATCTTTTTCCCATTGACCAAAAGAATGTAAATAAAATATCATGTGATTAAGTGGATCTTTATGTGTTTTAAAGAGAGGTAAATATGGTATCTCAAAACCTTATGGATGAGGATATTCAAATATACATTTTGAAATAGGTTGATTATTGAATGAGGTTACATGTGCATTATTATTATGGAAAGCCATTTGCATTTGAAGTGTAGATACTTGATTTTGAAGATACATAATAGTGGTCATCATAGACATAAGATATTTCATGGGAACAGTGGAGTTTTTCATATGTGTTATCATTGGTTCCAACCGACCACCTTTTTTGAATCTAGGCATATGAGTACCATCATCCTCATGTATGACAAGAGAAATTTATGATCATTAAATGTAGGGTAATTTAGTAGTGGTATGACATCTTTAAAATTTGGTACTTTTTTTATGTAATCTGAATATATTGGAACATTTGAAGAATTTATTTCATTTAGTTTTGGTATAAAAATTTGAGTTTGAACAATCTTTGGTAAATGTCCCTTTTTGGTATAGAATTTATTTCTGATGAAAGTATGAGAGAACCACCACCTTTGCTAAGGGGGATATTATTTGGGAATGTTGTAATTATTAGGGTGAAAATTAATTTTCTTGAAGACATGTCCCAATTATAAGTTATTTAGAAATCATTAATAATTTATTTATGTATTGTCTAAATTTTGATGATCAAATGAAGGAGCCTCTTGGTCATATGTGCCAACTTATGTGGTAAAATGTGCATGAAGGGCATACTTAGATGATTTGAATTATTGGTTAATCATGGATGTTTTTGAAAATAATAGGCCTTTCTAACATATATTATTTTTAGGAATAATAGGCTGAGTTATACCTTGATCATATTTGCCCAATTCTTAGCCTTTGTATCTATATTTTTTCAAAAATCAAATACCAAGATTGTATGATGGTGGTGTAGGAAGTATGGATAAAAGATATTTATCTTCCTTAATATGGCTCAAATAATCTCTTTCAATCATGGGAAAATGGATTTGAGTAAAGGGATAATAACTACCACCATTCAAGGCTTTGAGATTAGATGCTTAGCAGTTGGAAGGATATAAGAGTAATCAATTTTTACCCCTTATTTGATATAAAATTGGAGAGTTTCATAATCATATTCATAAAATAAATCAATATAATCCATGATAAGAGATATAGAGTACATAATCATTAGGACAAAGGAGGTAATAAGAATCATATAGGTTATGCTTAGGCAGAAATGATATTTAAAGACCGGGTTCACCAAATGTTTAACCTCAAAATGTGTTTAGTTTGGGGTTATATAGAAATTAAAGGGGATATAGAAATGAATAAGCAAAAAGGTGATGATAAAATATATAATAGGCCAATTAGTTTTTAAACTTAGATATAACATATGTTAAATTTATAAAACTAAGAATAGGATAAAAAAAGTAAGTACAATTATGCTAGATATAGAAATGATAAAGAAGTATTGTACTTAACTAGTTCTGATGCTATCATAGTTATAGATATAGAACAAGTAGGAATTAGATTGGGAGATGATTTTAGAATAGTCATCAAATTTTTATTTAAATGCCTTTAGAGTTTAGAGACTATTGTCAGCCTAGGATGGTTACATCAATGCTACTATTTGAGCCTAACATAGGTATCCTATATGAAATACCTAATGGAAAAAGATGTGACCACATAGACAATTCTAATTTTGTATTTACCTTCACTCTAGTGCATTCAGATCTTGGTCATGGATTTCCACTTATTAAATTACAAAACTATAGGTCTACATCTTCATAGTGACCTTAGGGGAAAATAGGTTAGTGGGGACACAGTGTCGAGCTGGCCCCAAAGAACCCTCTATAAATTAAACTATCTACATAGAAAATACTATGAGTAGGGCCTCATACTAATGTAATTCTACCTTATGTGCTGGATCGTGTGTGAATCATGCAATATGTGTAAGTATAACAATGATTTAGCTTGTAACCTAGAAAATTAATATTTTGGGTTTCTCTTTTAGTACTTCAAACTTGTAGATGTGTTATCCCTATGAATAGTATGGAAATAAGATAAAATAGGGAATATTTACTTAATTTAATGCTCTTTGGTATGAATAATAGGTATTTTCCCATGTTGTTAGGTGAGGAATGAATGAGGGTTGATATTGTATTTATATCAATCCTTTTAGTGAATTAAATCACATTAAAGCATTTAGACCAACCATTAGGATATGTCTCACTTGAAAAATAGATAACTTTAAGGGACTGGACACTTACATTGAGTTAGGACACTAGTATCACTACTAATGTCTATCTTAGATGTTAGTGTCTAAGGAAAAATAAAGTAGATATAGGCTTATAACTTGTATAAGTGGAAGATAAATATGTTTTAATCATTATAATAAAGATAGAAGGATTGGGACATGAACATAAGATTGGTCAGACTAAGCGATAGCGAAGGGGCATAAGATAATGTAGATATGGGACTTGTAGAAGTGAGAAAAGGTCAAGAACTTAGAGGAATAACCAAGGTTTGAGTTTTCCAAGTGTACAATATTGAGGTGCTATATAATCCATAAATATCATAAACATATTTAAACAAATATATAAAATAAATGAAAAATAATATATTAATAAACTTTCTAGTTGATTTGACCAAACTTTAAAGTAAACCAAACTTAACCAATCTACCTAAAAAATATTTGCCCCTAAAAATTAAACCAAACTTAACCAATCTACCTACAAAATATTTGCCCCTGAAAAGAGAGGTTAAAGGGTAAAGTCTAAAGAAATGTGTAACATTCACGATCCCTCTCCCTAGTAACAAATTGTTAAAGGTAACTATTATAATGAAAAGATATGGATTACAACTAAATGTAATTAAATTTTATAAATTTCACTTTGATTAATCATTATAATACATGCATAATACATAAATAATTCCTAATTAATATTTATTAATTAACCATTGGGGTAATTGCATAGGGTTTTGATACATATCTTGAATAAGTCACAATCTAAAGACAATCACCTAAATCTAAAACTAGAAATGACATGTAAGTCATGTCATAAAACTTTCCCAAAAAATTGGATATGATCTAATATAATGCTACAAGTTCTAAGAACACCAGAACTATGCCAAAAACATTATCACTTCTAGTTAGGCAAAACAATATCCAAATAAATTGACATATGGATTTTCTTGGTTATGATCCCTTGTTTCCTCACTCTAATTTGCACATTGACTTGGGTACTTTAAATAGTGCATTTATTTTCTTACCCTAGAATGGATTTGTTATAATGTAATATCTAAAAAATTAAGGAAGCCAAGTGACCATTGGGACCTAAGTTAGGATTAATAGGGATTAAAAAGTATCTAATTATAAATCCCCTAAGGCTGGAATATACACTATAGAAATGTCAAAAAATAGTAAATTACATAATAAATTATTTGATAAATGTATTGTTGAGCCTAAAATTATATTTAAGGCAATTATACAAGCTTACTCAAGGTTTGGTGCATAAGTGAGATGCATTGAAGTGTCTTAAAGACTTGAAAAGTCATATTTTTTATGAGAATAAAGACACACATGAAGAAGGATTTAGTGAAAGATACATGATGTATAATGAACATATACATATAAATCACATATCAAATAAAATAATCACAATTGGAGAAGAGGATATGATAAAGGAAATATTAACAAGTGACACAAATCTAGATATGAAGGATGTGGATGGCAAGGGACTGATCTAGATTAGATAAGAATAAAACACAAGGAAAAATAATATCCAACTACAAATACAATTGGAAAGGATCCAAAGAAGAATATTCTCAAGATATACATATATTTGGCATGATAGTTGGATAAATGAGACCAATAATACGGGTTTGATGGGGGTATGAAAAGTATAAATAAGGGCCTTGAGATCCCATTTGAGAGACCCAAATTTTTTACACATTTTTTAAGGAGAAATAGAAAATCAAAATATGGTCTTAGAATTTGAAAGAGTATAATTATACATGATGACTTTGTAGTGTATGTATACTTTGTGATAATTGTATATTATACACTGATTATATAACAACATGAATTAATGAAATATGTATTATTTTTAAATGTTATTATGTTAATATTTATGTACATAGATGATGTTTTTACCTTTGATTCATATTGTAAGTTGTTGTATGTGTAAGCCTTTATGATATATTCTCACAACAAGGGTATCAATGTTTCTTATTGTGTCTTGGGTGAGTGTTTACATATTTAGGCCTAAACAATAAGTTTGTGTAGAAATAGGTGAGTTTCCATATAAATTTTGTGCTTATGAAATATTTCACAAGGCTTATTTATGTAATTTTCATCACCTTGTTTTTGAACTTTGGGATAACACCTCCAATTGCACTCCTATATGAAAATAGAGGTAAATCACGATCAATGGAAACAAGAAAATTTTAAGATGAATGTGTTGAATTTATCACCTAATGGATAATACTTAGCATGCCTGATTAGTGTGTCATTATATGAAAAGCCATAAGAATGAAAATATGCATGGGGTAAATATTAAAACTAATGTTAGTGAGCCCAAATTGAATTTTTAAAGATTTATAATATTGAATCATATTAATTCTCTTATCATTAATTAATTTTTTATTTGAAGTCAAACAATGGAAAAAGTCTAAAATTAGGCCAAAAGAGTCATAAAATTATTTATTAATGCTATCAATTAATGGTTATAAAAGTTCTTGTGGTATGAAAATGATCAAGTAGTTAACATTGATTTTATTTGACATCATGTTGATTTAATGTCAAGATTGAGTTAAATTCAAAATCAAGCTATAGATATTTGGAGTCATTGGTTGAAGTTAAATTAATTATTTTTATAAATAATTAGTATTATTACATTTAAAAGTTATAATTACATTTTTTTTTAATAATGCCCATAAATAAATGTAAAAATGTGGGAAAATTCTATTTAGGGTAAGTGAAGCTTTAGGTTGAGTTAGTTCAAAGGTCAGATTCTCAACTTCATTTATGGGTGAAAATGTATACAAAAGAGATAAAAAATTATAAAAGGATTTTTCTTTATTTTAGCTCTAGGAGAAGCATTGGATATAATTTTCATTTATTGTATGCAATTTTAAAAACTTGTTAATGGAATACCAACACATGTGTGAGTGTAGTCACTAAAATTAACATTTAATGCTAAAATAATGTACTTGTGACCATATTCTTATACACACTTAGATAATGTTCAATTCCATGGTTCTAATTTGTTATTCCTCTACTTATATGAAGATTCCCATTATCCTTTATCAAGTATGATACATGTTACTCTTTTTAATCATTATAAATATCCTAAGCTCATCCTTTCACTAATTTTATGATTCCATCTTAGATGTATCCACTCCTCAAACAAGGTCTCTCCTTCAAGACTATCCCACTCACTAGTAATGTCTAAATATATCAATTATGTTTTGCTACCAAAAATTGAATAATTTCTCAAATTTAAATTCACCTAACAAGTCATATTACACATTTCATAAGTCTTGTAAGATTAATTCTCAAAATACTACTATAAAAGCATATTTTCCATTCATTTGTTCATTAGATGGAAATAAGCTTCCATATTATAAATTCCTTATTATTTTAATTGCATATTGAGAGGAAAGTACATATTCTTCCAAATTATAAGTCTACATAATGTAATTAGACCTAAGCTAAGTCTGCATACACCTCTAGGTTCACAAGTCATTATTGAAGTACATAATTACACCAAGATTGCACCAACATATAACATTAAATCAATATTTTAGACACACCACCATAACATGGGAGAACTACATGGAGTTTGATCCCCCTTTAGAGTATTGGTATGTAGGTATAATTTAAATACGGGGTGTTGAGGTCGAGTAAAACTTCATCCACCAACCCATTTTTATCCATCTATTATGCATTATTAATTGAGATAGGGTTCCAAATGAATAATAAGGTATGTAATGACTTATTTAGTGAATAAAATGACTAATATCACACACACATAACCTAAATTCAATGGTACACAAGACCAAATTTACATAGAGGGCTAAAACCCTATCAGATGGAAGTACTTGCTATAAATGACAATGTAGGATGACCTTACAAGAATAACACAACCTTTTCCTTGATTTAAGCAAATCCATGTTACTAATTCATATTAATCTCACACAATCCCAAAATGAATCAATTGATATTTGTTATAGTCTATTAGATATGAGTGCCAACTAAGTAATTTCTCTTTTTTGTTTCCCATTTCATCTTTTCTCATAAATAGTAAATTCCAAATCAGTCTTGTGTGATTTATTTCATATCTTATACAACATAATTTTAATTAATAGTTTGTTTAAATTAGATTATATTTATTCCCCTAATATAAATTTAGATAAATCATATTGGTGAATCTAATTTACCATTTTAATATTTTAAGCCCTACTTTTCCTTAGGGGTTTCCTTCTAAATTCTTTACCTAGGGTTTAAAATAAAATTTTGATTTCCTTCACATGTTAGAGTGTTTTATAACATTCTCTTGTCTCTCTCTCTTATTTTTATCATTTTAATATTTAGAAATTTTAAATGTATAAAAAATAATCTCTTCATACTTCTAACCCTCAGGATGGTGATAACTACTTTCCCTATAACTAGATCAATGCTATCACCATCCCAAAAAGTAAGTTGACCCATAGTATAGTGATAAATTAAGGTAGATAACATGTCTTTCCTCAACCATCTCCACCTCCCATGTTTCCTCTTGATGGTGTTTGTGTGTATATTCAATCATAAGTACCTTAAGTTTGTGTGTTGAAACCCTTCAAGATCAAATCATCAATATGAAAAAGTCAATAAAGGAATTAAAAAATCAAAATTAGTATCTAATATAAAATATAAAATCATGGGAAAATTATATCACATATATAAATAATACATAATATGCTCATGTTAATCATGAATTTGTATCTTCATCTAGTAATGTTATTCTTAATAAGACTTCATATTAAAATTGGAAGCTACAACTGAATACATCTATAACTAGTGAATAATTCCGAAGTTATGTATAAGAATAAAAAGAGTTAAATTGAGATTATAAGAGAAGTTATTATAATTTTTTTTTATGAAACTATATACAAGGGAAAATGTAGTTGACCTACAGATCAATCCTAACTCAGAGAAGATAAATCACACCTACACTTCCACTTGTTGGTACATTTAGAAAATCTAGGTCATAACCAAGACAGATCTTCTAGACCTAACCAAGGGGTCCCTTACCACAATAACATCACTAGAGAAGGTTTTCAAGCCTCTAATCAAGAAATACTATGTAATAACCCTAGCTAGGTCCTATGTTTCCTATATTCACAAAGTAAATGAAAAGTAAATTAAAATCTAATATAGTGCTCACCAAAACTTATATCAAGAAATGAGGGTAATAACCATAAAATTAAACATGAAAAGAATAATTCTAATTAATTTAGTATAGATTTAAACATAATGCATGGAGAGAGAAATAAATTCAAAATACATTACTTATGCTACTTTTATCTACTAAAATAGAGGTGTAAAGTTAGATATTCTTACCTTAAAGTTGAACCCATCGAGACTCAATCTCTCCCTTAGCCAAAGGTGATTTGAAAGAGGTTGTTGTATATTATTGAAGAATCTAAGGATGGATAATGGATTATAGTCTAGATAAGGACCTTATAGTGAATCTCAAAATTTCACAAGATAAATGTTCTTCTCTCCAAATATAAAACCTAATCATTAACTCCTCAAGTAGAATTATGGAAGACAAGATTATAAAGAAGTACAAATTAATAATTAATTCTATCTTTCCATCTAAAAAATGGTGAAAAGAATGTGTATATATATTTGAATCTAACCCTAAATGTTTATGAAAGTTTAGTTGACAAAGTCAGCCCAATCAACCCTATATTGTTAATTCATAAAATCAAGTTAGGTATCAGACTAGGTTGGCTAAGGCTAACAAAGTCTCGTAACGTGTAAATATAATTTAAGTATAGGTTCAACCCAAGATGAATTTATTCAATAAATGTCAAAAATATTTTTTGACTTAGATAGGGGTTGATTAAGGTGGTGAATTGCTTAAAGGAGTGTATAAGGGAGGAATAAAATATTAGAGAAGTATATAGGAGATGGTTGTGTAGATTGTAATTGGTGTTATTAAAGAAAATAATATTGCAATGCACCAGTGGTCTACTCAACCCTTTCTTGATGCAACCTTTAAGGCATGCACTCAGAGAGATTAAGACTTGATGGGTTCTTGTAAGAGAGAAAACATCAATAGTTGATAAAGTTTGAAAATATTACGTGTATACATATGCCCCATTCAAATCTCATCAAATGTCACTTAGGTGTAACATGGGATGATGCTTAAAAAAAAGAACATAACAATATACAATGCTAAAGATAATTAAATTTTAGTGTTTTAAAGCTTAAAATAACTAAAAGTAAATGATTGAAATGAAATAATTGAAAATAAAATTAACGTATGGTACCTTGACCTACCTTTATTGATGAATGGTTGTCTATTGTGTTTTTAGTTTTCATCATGGAGGGTGTATAGGCTGATTTGGATAATACCAAGGATTCAAAACTAAATAACAAAAGAAAACAAATGCAAGAAAGCCAATATAACTGAATTGTGTAGGCATGATGTACTTGGAAATTTGGTAACCTAGGGTGATAAATGCTAAGTTAGGACCAAATGACCAAGTTAAAAGTTTAGAGTAAACTGGGTAAAAAAAAATTCAAGGCTATTAATGATCAAAAAACTCAAACAAGTAAACATTAAGTAAGAAAGGTAAACAAACCAAGTCAAACTAAGGATACAAGTAAAAATGGTAATCAAACATCAATGTGAAATTAGTAACAATCCTTACCTAAATATATATGTGTGAGAAAAATGATAAAAGAACATTGATGAGTGGATAGTAACAATCCTTACTTAATCATCAATGGAAAAAGTACATAAAAGGGAAAACAACATTGGTGAGTGAGAAGTAACAATCCAACTTCACTCAATAATGGAAAAAGTACTAAAAATAAAAAAATACATAGTTGCCTAAGAAAAGGAAGTATAACAAAAAGATAGAAATGGATGTAGTTATTCTAAAAATAAGAAGTACAATTAAAAAGATAAAAGTGACACAATTACCCAAAAAAAGGAGTGAGAATGAAATTTTTTCAAATAAAACCAAGGAAATTCTATAATTGTATAGCAATGGTGTAAATAAAATAATCCATAGTCACTCAAGCATACTATTTTTTCAAAGATAGATAAAATTGAGACAAAGTATTGATGTTATGGTTTTAAGATGTGAAGAAGAGGGAATGTAGAAGTGGGGAAAAAATTTAAAATCAAAATTACTTGCTAAGGTGGGAAATGAAATGGGTGGTGGGGAAAATGAAGGAAAAAGCAAGGTAGATAAAACTCTTTATCTAAGTCAAGACACTTAGATTAGGTTTATCAAAATAAGAGAAATTTCAAAATTAGGGAATCTAAATAAATTTTCCTAACTAAAAAAATATAAGGTCATCAAATGAAGTATGAATATCATCCCATGAGGGCTATATGCATGAAAAATGAAATAGACCTACCTTCCCAGAACACATTCTATGCTCCTAAGGACCCCTTATAGAACCATCAGTCTACTGTGAATATTAGGTACCTACATGATACAATAGGTATCACTATAGATCATCATCATCATCATCATCATCATCATCATTTAAATTATACTATCCCAATCTAGTAGCCTATTGCACCCCAATGAACTTCAGCTCTATCATGAGGCCAACTATGGAGTTTGAGCTTTGATTGGAGATAGAAAATATGTTATAAATCATGTCTTTTAGTGTGATGTTGAATTTTGAATTTATATGTTTCATTTTGTTTTAAATGATTTGGATTTTAAATTTTGATGGAATTTTCTATTCATCCTCTATGTGATTTCAAAGAACCAAACATTGGTGCTAAAAATGACTATCATTTGAAAACTTTGGACTTGGTTGCTAAGAAAGTGTTATCAGTCTAGATTTCACACTTAAGACAAAAGTGTTTTGGACCTACCTCATCCAACTAATATAATGGGATCACCTCTAGGTGTGGGTAGCCTATTGAGTGAGATGAACCTCTAGTTTTGGGGCTAGCTCCCCTGATGCATCATATAGGATTAGTTACTATACCTAATGATTTCCAATGAAAAGGGATAAGAAGAGGCATAAAAAAACCTAATATATGGGAGGTAATGTACCAACATAAACATACTTTACCTATTTATCTTACACTATAAACATTTATACAAGTTGAACCTACTACACCAACTCATAATAAGTCTCTAGGCACAAGTGTTTCAATATGGAGGCAAATACCAAGGAAATAACCAAGAGGGGTGATCAATAGGTATACTAAGATAAAATATTGAATTGACCTCAACACTCAACCAATGAAAGGCCATAAACACACTCCATATGACTTGCTAAGATGATAAACCAACTTACAACTAAGGAAATGGGACAAATAAAGGGATCTTACATACTACCACTAACACTCATCAACCACCAAAAGTATAAAATAATTGTAAGAATATGATAAGGCTATAAAAAACATTTATTGAATGTTTATAAACATGTGTTTAGTAGGGTAAAGATTCACCATGCTCTACCAAAGGATACATACAAAGCTAATTGAGAGTGCATTTATAGAACATCATAGGGAAAGAGAGGAAGAATGTGGCATATAAGTGTGAAGGAGAGGCCATGATGAATATAATTAATTAATCAAGTAGTTACAAACATGAATGAGGTGTATAAACAACCCCATAACTCTTCCCATGTATTGCCTTGGAGGTATAGTGGCCTTCATGATAAGGTGGTCTAGTCATTGAATCAAAGAGTTACAATGAAAAATATTCAAGAGGAAATTAAAAATATATTCCTTTGAAATTTTAACCTCAATGATAACCTCTATCAGCCCTCCATGCCAAAAGGCATTCTTCTTAGTTGGTAGGATAGGCCTACTAGGTAACTAGGCCTAGTCACTCAAATGGCCATGGAACTTTCAAAAAACTTAAGAATGGTTTAGTGAGCATATTTTAGGACCAAAATATTATCTCATATCATGAATTATGCCTTTTAAGAAGTGTACACTTGAAATTTTTTATTCATCTAGGTGACTAAATCATCCTTCACTAGTACCTCTAGATTGCCTCTTTAGTCTAGGCCTATAAATGCATTTACAAGGGGAATTAAGAGTAGTTTATGGAATAATAAGGTAAGAACATTTCAAATCACCCTCCCAAAAAATTTTCAATTATACATCTAGTTATACACCTTGAAATCACCATGTAAAATTGTAAAAATAGGGTACCTACTGCATCCGTACAAATCAATGGAATGAATAGGACCATTTCAGAGTGTATAATGTATTTCAGGTGTTTTCCAAGAGAAATTGAGGCATTTGGATGTATTTTTATCAATTTTTCCTCCATTGGGTTCCTACCCATGTTTAATAAGGGTTTTAGGTAGTTAACATTGTTAGGGATTGTTCATAAAGAATAGATCCCTAACCCTCCATCTAACACCACAAAGCTTGAGTAAGAAGAGCCTAATAATCACCCCAATAAGCACCTGAACCCATGAAACTACTCTTATAAATACCAATAATAGAACTATACTCTCTTGAGCTCCTGCATAGTGCAAAATATTATTTCTAAGGTGGTTGGGATCTTAACAATGATTCATAAAGGTTGGAGCCTTAACTTGGGAACTAATGCTAGGAATATCAAGTATATTCAAATGGATCCTTAGGATATGTGCCACACCACATGAATTGTATATGTGGTTCCCTTCCTTTTTTTCCCTCTCTCTTTAACTCTTCTCCAATATTAGCCATGGTTGGGTTTGTGAGACACCTAGACCAGTATAACCCTAATGTCATAGTTATTTGGATTTCTATTCAACTTTTTTGAGTTCACAATTAAAGATCCTATCTTATACACTTCCTTAGATCCCTTGAACCTTCTAATACTCCCCATTTACAATTTATCTTCAATTTTCATGTATAGGCTTGTGATTGCCTATTAAGGTATACTAGGCCTAATTATCCTATCAATGCTTTTCTTTGCTTCATATGACTATAGAATGCAATGGAGACTTATAACCTTTAGAAAAAAAGTCAAGAGACCTTATTTTCACTATTAAACTTCACTTTTATGCATGGTTGCTCTTAAATATACCTATAGGAAGAGTAGAGACATTATGTTCTTATTTTCAACCTAAAATTTAATGGATCGATGGAAAAATATTGCACTAAAATTATGATACCTTTATTGACCTTTGAGTCTCTTATCTAAACCATCCACAACTTAGTTTCCTTTATTTTCTCATGGCTGTAGGTGGCAATTCTAGTTTCTTGATTGTGTAAGAGAGTGAGCTCTTTCTTTCATGACAATATTCTAACCACTTATAAATGTTTTTCATCATTTATATGAGGTTTTTAAATCTTAGTGAAATATATACACCTTAAAAACACCCTAAAATTGGACTCCTTACTCAACTTTTTCTCCTTCTATAGTCAGACCTATAGATGTTCAATTCTAAGATCTTGACTGTGAGAGAGATGAAAATTAATGTTTCCTTTTGCATGAAATCTAGGGTTTCTTGGAGGATGTTATAAATTATGTTATTAAATGTTATTTACACTCCTCTTTACCTCCTCATATCATCACTCCATTAGTGTTTCTTAACTTGCCAACACAATCCTATGTGTGCTTAGTTAGTGTCTTGACTAAGTTTATCATCTTTGGATGGCTTAGCCTCATGAAATCATCCTTAAATATTAAATATTTATTAATTTTAATTATGATTACTTATATATTTAACACCTCTAGTGACTTTTCCCACAATCACAAATCCTTCTTTTCTTATCTGCATGCATATGCCTATAGGTTCTCAAATGAGAACATGTCTCTCTCTAAGACTCAGAATGTATTGTGTGAAGGAGAGAGGGAATGGAACACATAAATTTCATACTAATATTATGATTCATATATAAGGATATTTTTATACTAGGGAATATACCTATTATCCTATTAAATAATGAGACACTTCTACTAACAACTTGTAAGTAATATTGCACTGTACATGCCAACTCTACTCAAGTTTAGGAATCAAGACTTTAAAGGAGTTGAGTCTATTTTAATGAATCATTTATGTGACTAGGGAATATAAATATAGTATATTTTTTACAAGTAACCAAAAATTCAATAAATATATTGGTTTTGATCTAGATTCATGCATTAAAAACTCCAAAACATCAAGAAACCACTACTTTCAATCTTATAATTATTTAAGAATGGAGATACCTTGATACATTGAACTCAAACATGTAAAATAGTGATGAGGATTGAATTTGAAGAAATGTGAATAATCATAGGAGACATATACAACCACCAATTTCATCTACCAATTCAATAATATATAAAAACCATTCAAAAGTTGACCTTATGTAGATGTAGAAGACAAATTTGATTGCCTACCTTCTTAACATTTGTTAATAAAGCATGGGACATCAATATGGAAAAAAATAAAAAGGATTAAAATTTAATTATAACCCCTTACTATGGCCAAGAGATCAGGTCATCACTTTCTCTCTCATATTCATACTAAACAAGAACCTAACTAGATGTCTGAAGCTACCAAGGAGAACGATGGAGAGAAGGGATAAGTTTTTGACTTATTTTCAATTTTAAATTATGTATTATAATATATGATGCCTAAAATTAGTTATCCATAAAATATATAACCTCTTATAACTCTTCTCTATTAATACAAGTTTGTACAAGTGTGAAAACACTTGCAAAATCTCATTTTTCTACACTTTCAGGTTAGAGACCTTGGGAAACATTGGGGGCCACAAGGAGATAAATGAGGATTTAAAAATTGATATAAAACTAGGTGATATGGATGGAGGGAAGTTTAAAGGTCATTTTTCAAGTGTGTAGGGTCTTTTATGGTAAATAAATGATATTTGAACCCTAAAGAGACCTCTTTTTACAATCACCTTGTTATGACTTGTAATGGTTATGAGACCCTTGAATACTCATTATTTCAATGTTAAATATTCTCCAAAGGATTTTTAACCACAAGGTTAACTTACATGACATATTTAAAGATAATTTTTATGACCTAATGGGCTAATTGGAGCTTGAAGTAGTCTTGACTAATAGGCTATATAAAACAAATCTTGGATACATCATTACTCACTATATCAAAAATAAAACATTACTTAGACACCTTACACATCTTGTTAATAAGGTATCTCATTAATAAGTAGATAAAGTAAGCATAAATATAATAAAAATAAGAAACCTTAACTTCTCCAAATACCTTATTTTTAAAAAAAATACCTTAACTTTGTCAAACAAGTTATAGGCCACTTTTTATGCTTTAAAGACACTTGACACCCTTCCATTAAACCTAACACAACCTATGAAGACATAATTAATCATATAGTTACTCACAAGATGCTATCACATGATGAACCCTAAAACAATGCCTAGCACATACTATAAATCCTTAAGCAATGTTAAAAGGACTAAAAAAGACCATTTGAAGCTCATGACAAGCTCTAGACCACCATTTACAAGTTTGGAGGGATATCATGAGAAAATTTTGAATTATATGGGTTTAAATTTGGCCTAGGATTCCAAATTATCAAAATTATTGGGGACTCATAAGGGTTGACTTGCTTGCTGGTTAAGAGAACCAACTATCTCATCCATTGAACATGATGTTTCACACATTTCTATCATGACTAATATGAGACCTTGATTATGGATGAAAGACCCTTGAAAAAAAATAACAACTTAATACCATCATAAATATATAAAACAAAGGATAACACAACAAATAAATTAGAATAAAACACACCACACTCATGCTAATAAGCACTTATTAGAAACTAGACAAGGCCATCCTACTACAAACAACTAACCTAAACATGTTTTCCTCCTCTTGGGTAAAAGGGGAATCTTCTTGGATATCCATGGAACCATGAACCAAAGTTTTCATATATTAAGTGAATTAAAATTAGGTACTACCCATATAATAATAATGTATACCCACATACTAAGATATTGACATGCTTTTGGTTTCCTTGAGTAGCAACCAGACCTTATTGATTAATCTCCTTATCCATAGATTGACTATGTGAGTTAAGAACAAGTTATACTCATCCAAATATTGGATTATTGGTATAAAAAACATAATATTTTCCTCATCAATAGGTTGATTCTCATTAGTCATACTCATTTGAAATAATTATTTTAATAACTCAGCTGGTATGCTTTAGTCTATGTCTCCATTCTTCTCTATCTAAGTTGGTGATTTGCCAAGGTCTTAAAATTCCTTGAAAGTGTCCAAAAATGGATACACCATATCACCAAGGTATTCATGATTTACACCTTGAGCATATTAAGGTGCACTAATAAATAATGAATCTTCAATTGGTTCATGTCTGGGACTATCAACTTGAGGCACTACTACAATAACCATTTCAACTTTATCCTCATCATCCTAAACTTGTTAATTATGTTGATTAAGCTTGGAAAGTTCAACAACCAAAGTATCCTAAATATACCCCATAGGTGGTGTAATCTCTTGGAGAGTCTCATAGTCATTACAAATTTTCCAATACTACTACAATAGGATTCCATTATCTTCTTAACTAGTGTCCATGTGATCATGATCATGCTCTAGTGCTTAATTTACTATTATGACCTCATGTTCCTCAACAAAATTTTCTTGGAAATAAGGAATGATTTCTTCAACTTAAATGAAACTAGGAGTCTCAACATTAACACATACCTATTCTTGAACATGTGAAACCTATTGAAGGTTATCTTTTTATTTTGTATATAATTATCCTTGGCCAATTGATATGTATTATTCTTGGAGCCCATCTTTCTCTTAAATGTGTTTTTAGGCATATAGATCAGATTTAACTTGAGCTTATTGAAGCTCATCTTATATTTCATCATTAAAAGCTAACTTGTGTTTCTCCTCACCAAGGGGCATCCCAATGAAAATATCTTCTTCAAAATTATTTGAATCACATTCATCATCTACAATTACAGATGGGATCTTCTAATTTACCTCCCAAAGGATCAATTCCTCTTCAAGGAGGGAGATGGTGGGAGGGTGATGGATTATCCATGAGTTAGATTGGAAGTCAAGGTATCACTCTTGTAGTTTGAGAAATTAGGAATGGAAGACTCTTTTAGGAATTTCTAGAGAGAGAGAAGGTTCAAATTTGTTAACTAATCATTCTTTTCAACAAGAAATTTAATTTTCTCATAGCCTTTTTGAGGATTTTCAATAGCTAAAACCTTATCTTCAAAATTCTAAATGAGAGCCTTCTTATTGGTTATAAAATCTTCTTGGATATAACTCTAATATGGAAAATATAGATGTTCTTAGGAGGGAAATGGAGATTGAATGGGCTATTTTTTAGTGAGTTTAGGGTGTGATGGGGCACTCTAAAATATTTGGAACTTCTTAGGATTGGTACTCACAATATATTCCTCTTTTTACATACCTTTTCATATATGGACAATTTGAGCCTGAGTAAGAGGTGGGGAGATTTAAAATCTTGGGAATCTCTTTATCTTAACCTCTACAACCTTCTTCTCTTTCCATTTTGGGTTTGGCATGGGAGTTGTGATCCAAGAAGGTTGACATGGGGTAGTGAGAGGCTTATAAGACTATTTAAATTGAAATTTATGCTCCTTCAAATCTAATAAATCACTTTTAATTATTTGATTCATTCTTTTTATCTCATTCCACTCATTATAGTAACTAGGTGTACCTTGAAAGGGTGACTGGGGAGGGAAGGAGGGATAATACTCCTCATAACAAGGATACCAAAGAGGTGGATACTGAGGCTGATATTGTGGATAACTAAAGTCATGTAGAGGATAAGACTCATCATAAGTCTGATGTGGATTGATGTAAGACTAATATGGTTTATTGGGCTACTGATAGGGGTCAATATAGGATAGGTAAGGCTCATGGTGAGGTTGGTATAGGTCAACATAGGGATGGTAAGAAAGTGTATAACATAGATATCCTCTATATATAGCCATAAAACATAATGAATCAAACAAATAACAAGGGAACCATCAACATAATTTATTATTACCCTTAAATGAAAACCTTATGATGCCGTTTAACATGAAATTTGAGTGTTATTATGCTACCAAAACACTTGTAGCTCATTAACGTCATCAAATGGTGAGACTGAGTAATAAAACTATTAGAAAGTGTTTTCATTGATGTCAAAGGTAATGAAAAAGTGGTTATGTCATTGATGAATTTTGATATCATGAAGTGACAAGAAGGCTTTGAGAAGACTAGTTTTGGCATGAAAAACCTTATGTGGTGGCATAAACCTAATAGCCTAGTGTGTTGAGCAGGTTAAGGATAGGAATAATAAGGTTTTAAAATTTGGTATATGGAATTAATGTGTATGACATGTTTTTGATGTGGTAATAACATTTAAAGAGGTTTCAAGCTGGTTTCTTGGTCAAGGTATGGTCTATAGTTCTAGGCCTAGTATGCATAAAGACCTAATGAGGTCTAAATGAAGTATAAAAGTGAGTTGTCAAGATGATAGAGACCATATGAGCATGGATTGATTTTTAATAGGGTGGGTCAAAGGTTTTTACCAAGTTTTATGTCTTGAGGAGGATGAAAAAGTAAGAAACAACATAGGAAGGTTTCCTATGCATGTAGAATGAAGAGATGAGAGCTTGAGAAGAAAGTTTTGATGATTTTTGGCATGTTTAGACTTTTCATGGTGACCTGATAATTTTTATAAAGATGAAATATGGAGATAAGAAGGTTTTAAAAGAATTTTGTAGTGGTTTTAGGTACATATCTTTATGAACATTTATTAAGAATGAAAACTGGTCAAAACCCTCCTATAAACCCTTGTATTGACATGATTGGAGAAAAACTTTTGGTTTGTGACAAAAACTGATTTTAAAGTAAATTTTTATTATTTTATGTTGTATATGAATCATATAGGAATCTCCAAGTGGTAGTGGTGTGTCAGGGCAGTGAGTATAAGGTATAAAAAAGAGTTTATTTCTAATCATTTTATTATTATAGCCAAGGTTGACTGAGTCAATGCATACAAGTTGGTGGAGTTTAAAGGCCAAGAATTTTTATTGAGTTAAATTGAGTTGGTTTTATAATAATTATTAATTATTTCAATTATTTTGGTCAATCAAGTTGACCTATCACTAGTCTGTAGATAGTGAGAACAATGAGAAAAAACTAGTCAAAGCAAATATGTGTTTAGGGAAGAGTTCCAAGTGAGTAGGGATGAATCCAATGGTTTTAGGTTTTATTTAAATAAATATTAAAACTATTACCTTTGTTTTTAAGTGATATTTATGCATATACACAAGATAAAAGGTACTCACAAAGTGACTTGTCTATGTAAGACAAGACAATGGAACCTAAGACAATGAGAATGATATGTAGGAGCAAAGTGGCCATTGAAGCATACATATTTTGTGTTGGAATATTATATAATAATGTTGTATGAACATTTAAATTAATTATAATATATTTTAAGTTTTTATTTAGGTATGATAAGTCATGTTAAATATGACTGTGTTTTGAGCCAGATTAACTAGTTCATGTGTAATAAGGAAAGTGAAGTGTTTGAGGTCTTATTATAAATAATGATGTATAATATGGAAATATTGATGTTTTTTAAAACATAATTTATTTATTAAATATTTTTTGAATCTATAAATAAAGGTTAAGGTGGTGAGATGAGGAACCCAAAATGGCTTGATAGATTGTGTTAAGACTGTGAGATAGAGACTTGAGAGATTGGTCTATAAGACCAATGAATGTTGCTATAAAAAGTGAAATATCAATTTAATAATGGTTTATCAGAATAATAGTATATATTAATATTTATTTTAAGTAATTAAAGTGTATTTCAAGGTACTAAACATGAACTTGTTCATGACTATGTTTTTGTGCTATAGACAGTTTCTGAGTGATCACTTTGTAGAAGTGAGTTGGAAGGGTTATTTGAAAATTTGAATAAAAAATGAGTTTGGTGATGTTAATAATGAAATTTATGATTTATTAATGAAAAATTTTGAGTTTTTTTTTAATAAAAGTGTTTATATGCTTCATTTCTATATGGCAGACTTTTATGTGTTTCTAGGCTTAATGGCGAGTAGGTTAGAATGACTTGGTTTAAGTAGTGAGTTAGAGTTATAGGTGGCATGAACCTATGTGGGAGTGATAAATGGTATATTTGAGGTATTTTTTATTTTTATCATCTATTTAAAAAGGTTTAAGGTTGTCAAAGGATTCCAAGTTGTAACGTGTGCATGGAAAGACCTATTTTCTTTAGGTCTCAACTAGGCCTAATGGAGGATTTGGGTCTTAAGGACTTTGAAAAACCTATGGAGTGGTTTTATCACACATGTAACATGTGTGTGGAAATATTATAGGTGCGATTAAAATATTTAAAGTATCTTAATTGACCCATATTGGTTAGATGGAGTGTATGGTATAAGTATAAGGCCTAATTGGCCTATTTGTGCTAGTTGAGTTTGTGTGGAATGAAGAGGATATAAACTTTTAAAGATAAAGATAAGATAATTGAGGACATTATAGGGTGAATAATATAAGAAATTATTATATAATCAAGGTTATGTAGGTGAACATATAGGTCATTATACTAATGAGCCGAGAAGAGGTATATTGAGCAAGTGAGTCTTAGAGGCTGTTTGAGATAGATTGAAGGGTGAAGAGTGAAAAAAAGAGAATTACATCATGAGGTGTGTCAAGAATTAAATAAGATGTGGATATTATTTTGGATGTGATTTAGTTGGTTATTAATCATCTATGGGGTTGTATCCTCCTTGATAGTTGGTACTAGCTAAAGGTCAAGTGGGTACTTGACTAAATTGAGGGGTGGATGTTTCATGGAGTGAGTTTTGAAATTGAATGAACATTGTTGTATACTAATTCACCCTCTCTCAGTAGATACTTATAAAAATTGGTATCAAAGCCACACTTTAGAGGAGGCTTGATAGCCTATAGGTGATCCTAAGTAGCTTGAGGTATTATAAGGACAATGTTCATCTTGTTTTTAGTGATGGATAAGTTTGTGAAGATCATGGTTGAGGTCTATTTAAAAGTTTGCATGATGGTGTTACCAAGGTTAAAGAAGAAGGATTATACTAATTCTAAGTCTAAGATCAAACATAATTTGAATGATAGAGCTTACTGAATATGGTCTCTTGATTAGCTAATATTGTAGAAGAAAGATATGTAGTGGTGTGACTAGAAGCATGAAGTATGAGACCTAATCGAGGTCTATCTAAATCCTCTTAAAGTAAAAGGGTATGAACATGTTATATTATTTGTAGTTTTTAAGAATACGTAGTTTGAGTTGGTAAGATCCAATTCAAAATATTTGAATATCACATGGGGTCATGGAGTGTTGATGTCTTGATTATGAGAAGAGATTTGTTTGCATAGAAAAAGAGGTTAAATGGATATTTTGTGAGTCTATGATAGTGGTATAGGTCTTGGAGGGAATGAATGATGATGTGAGGAATCCTTAGATGCATTAAGGAGGTTATGAATTGTCTAAGTATCCTTTAGAGAGATAAAAAGTGCACTAGATTAGCCTAGACAAGCTAGACCATCACATGACATCATTCAAGTATGGATAAGCTAGTTTGTTTGAGCATTTATTGCTTGTACTTGCATAGGTCAACCTTGGTCAAAAAAATCATGGAGGTGTTTTTGAAAGTCCCAATTTGGTCTCCTAAAAGTTTGGTGCCATAAAGAGCTATATATTTAAAATTATAAGGATTCAAAGTTACTCATATTACTTGTGACATGCTAGAGGATGTCAATTTTAATCTTTGATAAATAGTTGTTGAAAGTTCAAATTTATAACCATTGGAATTTGAAATTCAAAAGACTGTGTAGGAGAAAGAGAACTGAGAGCAGTATTTTTCTTGTAGAATCCATTCTAGTGGTCAAATATTGTTGTAGTAATTTTTTTTTGTTGACTCCATATAGAAGACCCTCAAGGTGGTGGTGTGATTTTACAGTCCACATAGATGCATTTATTGCATGTGGAAGTTGACTATAGTTGATTGGGTTTTATCCTAGTGAACTTGAGAAGATTGAAAGTAGATTAGAACTTGGTAAATGATATTATTTTTATGTTATAATGATTGGATCTTATTCTTACCTCATTTATGCTTATTTTTATGCATTAGAGAAGTCTTGAAACATTTATTTGTGCAAGAAATTCATATTGAAAAGTGACTATATGTGAAGGTATTATAAATAGTAGAATAATATTAACTCGTCAAGTTTTTTGGTGTTTCTAGTAGCTCAAAATTGTTGATCTAAGTGTTTGGAGATGACCTCAAGGTCATATGGTTCCTATAGGTTCTCTACTTGTGATTAGTTTGAGCTTCAAATTGATGAATAAGCTCAAAATAGGTATGACAATGATATAAGGGTTTGGTGTTTATAAACCCTAAGGTGAATTTTTCACTAGGTATATGACTCTTATATGGTGAATAGAGCTTAGTGAGTGCTAAGATGAAATGTGTGATAAGTTCTTACGGTTGGTGTCATGTTTCTATTTGCATGTTTGAGTGCACGGTTATATTCAATATGGCTAGATCAGAACAAGGGTATACTAAAGTTGATGTAGAGTGCTCTTGAAGGTATGCCGATGATGTCAAGTGATGTCTTGATGATATCATATGATCATAAAAGGTCTTATTTCCATGTTATTGAAGCCATGAAGGAGTTCATAATATTTTGATGGGTATTGAATATGTATTCAAAATTATTTATTGAAGTCCTATTGAAGAGTATCATGTAAAGATGAATTAGTCTAATAGGTTGAATGTGATCTTAGGATCATGTAAGTTGAGTTAATTTTTTATGGTAAATCCATAATGTATTATAAGGTTGTTTTTAGGTTATTTTGGTTGATTCTAGCTCTGGTGATGAAGTCTATCCCAATGAGCTAGTGCACTGGCCCTATCACACAAGATTTAGGTCTCATGCACTCACCAAAAGTGCATAGTGAAAGACTAGTTATTGAAGGTTTTATAGCATAGTATTATTATTTGTTCATGCCTTTCTCTTTATGTAGTTTCAAATAAGGATTATATAACAACACAACTATATTAATTTGATCCTTCTAGTTCCAGATGCAGTTATTATTATTACTACATAGATCACCATCATTATCTAGAATTAGTGACTTTAGAAAAGAAAAATATACCAATAAAAAGAAACTAAATGATAAATCATCTCCAGGTCTATCACTTAATGTGTTCCATCACTCAAGACACAAATTTGCAAAATTTGATATCTCATATTTTATGCTTAATGAACCAAAAGGTAAAGCTTCATCATATATTCTACAAAAGATCATCCTCATAATAGATTAAAATAGGGGTACTTATACTTGTTTTACCATGACCAAGTGTTACAATCATTAATGTTATGATCAAATGGTGCATGGAATCTTAATAGACTGAGAGTCATGACACTTACAATAAGTTCTTCCAAAAGACCTGGGTCCCTACACCCCCTAAATCCTCATTCTATGATATATACTAGTGGACATGTGTTCTATTCCTTATGATCTAGTGAAAAACCTTTGATCAATAAGGTTTAAGTGTCCCATATGAATCACTCTCCTAATTTCTCCCACTTCCCATGTGCTCCCCTAGTCTTATGGTTTTTTTTGAGTCTAATTTTTTTGGGTTCTTCATGACTTTTTCTCCTTTTACTGAGTCCTCTCACGTTGGTCCCTTCTATGCCATTGTCCTCTCATGCCATTATCTTCTTACACCCAATAGGTCCCACACCATGGTGCTTCTATGCCTAGTAGTCATGTACCATGGTCTTCTCATAACATGGTCCTTTTGTGCCATTTTAATTTTGTACCAAAATAATAAAACACTTAGTCAAAATTTTGGGGCCAACATTACCCCACACTATGCCCTTAGTCTATTTTGGACTAAGCCATATTAGCATCTTCCAAAAATTTGGGCCCTTTCTACTCAAGTTCCTTTTTCAAATTGTCCTAATGGGACAATGCCTTCAGGATCTTCATATTTATTCCTTTAATGGCCTCTTTCAATACTTTCAACTCCTCAAGTTGGGTTAGAGTCTCATTGGTATTTTTCACCTATTTGATTAGAGTTGTGCTAGCATCTTTTTGGACATCTTCTAGTGTAGAGACCTCCTTATCAACCTATCCTTGAGGGATATTAAAATTTCATTTAGTTGCTGATGATGGTTATTAATGGCATCCTCCATCATTTCTACATCTCTAAATGATTTTGTGCACTTGGCACAATCTTTTATTAAGAGTGCAACATCAATTGACTTCTACCTCAAGACCTCTTCAGCTTGGAACCAAGCCTCCAAGACTTTATTAGGGTATGCAAGCTATGAAAAAATTCCATCCAAAATGGGGATAACTTACCAAACTCTCCCTAAGGCATGCTTGTAGATGTTAATGGTTATGGTGAACTATTTAGCTATTTTCATCCCCTCATCTCTTAGCATGGGTCACTCCTTGTAATTATTGAGTAGTAGTTCAACTAGGGTCTCTAGCTTTCTAATAGAATCCCTATTTAGAGGTATGCCATATACAAGTGTTAGATCTTCCTTCAAAATTATTTTAAAAAGGGTTAAAACCTTTACTTTTGCCTTTATGGCATCTTGGAGCTTTTTTTTCATTGAGGCCACTTCCTCGGTGAGTGATTACTTCTTAGTAAGCACTTTATTGTACATGCTTACAACCTTGGCATGTTTTCTTTCTACTATGAATGCATTAGAATCTAATAAAAATGCTCTAGTGTGTTATTTACATGCCAAGTTTCAAAAATGCAGTGCTTGCTATTGGTGAGGTGAGCTTTTTTGGATCAACCCTCATTTATTTTGGTGCACTAGAACATCTAGGCCCAAAGAGATGCTATCTAGTGGGAACTCAAAATCATGATTCTTATTATATATCTCGATTAAAAAGAACACTTGCTTCCTATTTTTAGGAGTCACTTCATTAGGATGGAAGTGTGGCCAAAGATAAAATCTTTTATCCTCTATGCCAAACTGGTAACATTCACATGTAGTGGTCGCCATTCTTTCATCTTCCTACCCTTCTAAATTAGTTGGTCCCTTTCCCTTATTAGGGTCACATTCAATCTCAGCCTCCTCATGGACACCAATGGACATATCACTATCTTCCTCACCATCTTCATCTTTATACCCTATTTTAGCATCAAGTAGGGAATCGTCAAATATAGCCTTCTCCTACACTAGGGAGGGAGTTTTCTCATAATTTGATCCTAAGCTATTGATCTACACATGATGAGACTCTTATTGGGGTGCTTGTCTTGGAGGATATTATGGGGAATATCTTATGGTAGTGGTACTTAGGGAAGATGGTGGTTAGGGTGGAAAAAGTGAAGGAGAAAGGGGAGGAGTAGGTTGAGGGGATGAAGGGTTGAGGATTTATGAGTGTGGAGGTGTAGAGTGAGAAGGGTATAAAGAAGTGTGGGGAGGAGATGGAGAAGTGTGGGGAGGGGATGGAGATGAACAAGGTGGTGAAGGTGAAGGGTGAGGTGGAGGTGAAAGAGGCATAGGTTAATGGGAATAATTAGTTTTATAGGGCTACACCTCTGCCAACCTTTGCTTATTTTAGGGGGCTTATTTCCAACTCAAACTTGCACTCACATCTAATCAGTTATTCTTATTTAGTTGTGATGCTTGGGGAAGTCTTTCTTTAGGGTCTCCATGCTATGGGTTCTTGTGGGGATGAAGAATGTAGAACAACCTATGATTTTTCTCCCTAATCAAAGTCTACTTGACCTATTTATTGGTCAAGTCTATCTCCAACCTCTCCACTAGGCCTTCTTACCTAGATATACATAAAGTTTTTGGAGGGTGTGAAGCTTGATGTCTATCTTATCAGCCTAAAAATGATAGGCTATGAATTATATATCTTATTGATGGAGTCTATGAATTTCCACATGAAGAAGGTATAGGGAATCTTGAGTCATGCTAAAATCTCTCTAGATGGATTCATGTAGATTCATGTGAGGGAAAAATTATGATTTATAGTGAACTATGCCTATTTTGTAGCCAGGGGGTAAGTCCTTTGGAATGTGCCACTCATTTTTGAATTCCACCTTCATCCCATCAAACCAATACCTCATATTTATCTTGTATGAGGGGGTGATATGCTAGGGGAAATTAAATTCCTTGTAACACTCAATGAGGGACTTATGAGTGGGAGGGTACACCCACTTTAATGCCCCTGAACTATAGTTTGGCACTCTAATCTTATCGAAGACCATTAATAAGAGGATTAGTCCCTAGGGGAACCTATACTTGGGAATTTGATGGGCCCTCTCTACATATTCAATTATTTTTTGGAAAAATTACATGGCCTAGTAATACTTTAGTCCCTATGAGACTTGGTGAGCAATATAAAGGTGTGTTATGTCCACCTCCTTCTAGCGATCGGTCCCTCTAATATTGGTGGAGATAATCCACACCATGACTTTGATGGTAGCATCTTGAAGGTTATTAATGTGTATCATGTGCCCCTACTTTTGATACATTAGTGCTATGGTGGTCTTCTATATCTCTTCCATATTGACCAAGTCATCGATCACACTCAACCTTAAGCAATGTAATCCTATGACTTTACTAATTTTATCGAGGGTGATCTTCATGCTACACCTAAGAAAGTAGATATAGTCCTTGTGGATGCATGAGAGGAGGAGTTGTACTACCTCTATAGGTTTACCAAAATATGGAAAGTTAAAGAGATGAAATAATCCTGTGGTGTCCAGCTAGTTTTTTATTATAAAATCATAGACCCATTGGTTCCTTGTGTTGATGGTATTGACCTAGTAGTCATTATATAGCTTGAACTCATTTCCTAGTTGGTGGTGGTTTTAATAAAAAATGGTGGATATTGAGACTTTAGAGACCTATTTCTCATATGTAATACTAATTGGGTATTGTATCTTTTTTATTAATAAAGATGGAGGTGGAGATTCTTGGGCCTTCTATGCCACTGATGTCTGCACCTACTTTCTTTTCCTCACCATTTTTTCCCTTTATAATTTCATGCATTTTCATGATTCTCCTTTGACACTCTATAATTATTCTCTTAGGTGTTGATCTTGTTCCTTTAGAGTCTCTTCCCTAATGGGAACCCAGTCTCTTTTGTTCACCTCTTCTTCTGGTATAGTTGGTAATTTTTCAAGTCTCCTAGCCTTTTTATTAGGCCATATTACCCTTCAAGGAGCTTGAAGGTTAACGATGACCATCCCATGTTCCTAAATCAATACATGGCTACATATAAATTAATTCATCTTTTTGATCTTAATCACTTTGTTAATGGTGGACATGCAACCTATAACTTCAAAAATTACCACTTTTTCTCACTAAACTAGACTTATAAACTCTCTCCTTGATTGGGTAATAACCTACATGTCTTGCAAAGGGTATAAAAACTCTGCTCTACTTAATATTTGATTATTTTATCTATGGTGTGGTCACTTTCTCTTTAGCTTTGGTTCATCATTCATTCTTAGCTATGGTAATTCAAGAATCAATGAAATGTAAAGAGTGAAATAAATTTAACATACCTATTTATAGGCTCCAAGCGGGGTTTACCCTCTTTAATTATTTCCTCTTCCCCATCACTTTATAAAATAAATAAAAATATTTTAACAACCACTATATTTCAATCCTTGCATTTTGTAATTAATGCCTCAACAATTTTATCCCATCATGCAATTGGCACACTTCTACCATAACTAACCTTGTCACATTAATGGCATGTCCCTTCTCACACTTTTATTATAAGTAGGTGACAAATGTATCCTACCCTTTTGGTATGGTGGAAGATAGTTGTTGCATTTTAAATTTCTAAAATATGATGGGAACCTTACCCCTTAGTACCTAAAATGACTCACTCTCCCTTAATAACTTATGTACCTTTAAGACTTCCCACATATCTTACGTACCTAGCTAACTTGTGAAATTTTTATTTTTACCCTTTTATGTATGAATTATTACCCCACACTAAAATGGTTCATGATCCTCCATGGAAACAACAAAAAAATAAAAACAAAATTACAATAAATAAGAGTTGCACGCAATAAAGGCAATGCTTTTATTGAAAGCAGTAAATCCTAATCTAATGGTGTAAGCCTTATTGATTACAAAAGTGTAAATATTTTGAAATAAAATATGGTCAAAACTAACTTCCATTATAGTGCCTTGGGAGGAACTTACCATCCATTCATTATAACTGACATTCCTTGATAGGTCAAATGCTATGTATTATAAATGGACCATCCCAATGGATGTGGAGCTTTATAAGGTGGCACATGAACTTAAAGTCATAAAAAAAGACCTTAAATCCTATTAAAAAAACTTTATTCTTGATATGGTGATCATGTCATGCCTTTTGCTTGCATTTCTATACATCCTAGCTCTAATGAGAGAGGAACTATCACCTAATTGCATTAAAATATCCAAATGTGCTTTCAAGGATACCTCATCATCTAATTGTCTTATACATGTGATACAAAGGGATGGCACCAAGAACTCTACTGGCATCATTTCTTCCTTCCCATACACTAATTTGAATGACATTCTTTTGTTTAGGCACTTATAGGTAGTTCGATATACCCAAAGTAATATAGACACCCTATCATCTTAGTCAGTTTGGCTAAAATTATAGATTTTTGTTAAATTGGTACCTAAGATACTATTTAAAGATTTAGTAGTTTTATTGGCTTGTGGGTGGTATGGTGTTATCTTATGGTGCATGAGCATGAACTCAGCTAGCAAGATGTGAATCATTTCATTCAAAAAATGGGTTCTTTGATCACTAGTGAAACTTAGGGGATACCCAAACCATGTTATGACATTCTTCTATATGAACCATGTAGTAGTAGTTGTGGTACAATATTTTGTCAGTGATACATTAACCCAAAACATAAGGTAGTTAGTTGTTGCAATAATGTATCAAGAACCTATTCATCATCTTGCTAGAGTGATGGGCCCCACAAAATTAATAGCCTACTTTTCAAAACGTTCCTGAGAAGGGATGGGTCACAAAGGCATAACATATATTCTATTAGGTTTACCTACATACTGGTAGATGTCACATTGCCTAACATATACCTTAACATCTTGGAATAGAGTTGGCCACCAAGGCCCAACTAGAAAAACCTTACATGTAATAGCCTCTCTAGCATAATGTTTACCTTTAATACCTTCATAAACTTCATAAAGTACCTTAAGGTACTAATATTGGATTACACAATGGCAAAGAACCTCATTATGATCCATTTTATAAAGATCACCTACTAAGTTACTTTTTCTCTTGTGAGGTGAGAGACTCAAGCATGGAGCCAGTGTTTAAAAATGTTATAATATCTTCTAGTTATTTAGATACCTATGCAACTCAAAAGAGATGTATGTTAGGAAGATACTCATATATAGCACATGAGGGTTATCCATTATCAATTTGGGATAGGTGGTTAGGTCTAGAGTTAGTCGTCCTAGGTTTCACTATTATAGAAAAATGAAATTCTTAGAACAACACAATCTAGTGGAAATTCCTCCCATGCAACACTAGTTTGTTAATTATGTATTTTAAAGCCTCATGATCTATATAAAAATAAATGGAATGGCTAAAAGGTACTATCAAGAATTTTTGAGGGCATAAACCATTGACAAATCTTCACATTCCATGGTGGTATAGTTTCTTTTAGTTGGTTTCAGCTTCCTACTAGCAAAGTAAACTGGGTGATGTAAGTGACCTTCACTTGGTTGTGCAAGAATCATTCTAACTACCATTTTAGATTCATAAACATGGACATGAAATGGCTTTGTAAAATTAGGGAATTTTAGAATAGGATTAGTGAACAAATTTTATTTGAGTGCTTCAAAGGCTTCCTTATAAGAACTAGTCCATATGAACTATTCATTGTGCTTTAAAAGTTCTTTTATGGGTACGATAATCTTGGCATAACTGTGAATGAACTATTTTAATAACCTATGTGCCCTAAGAAGGTGAAAAACTCATGATAATTCTTAGGTTTTGTTAGGTTAATAATCACAAATACCTTTATTTGGTCCACTAGGAGTCTTTTCTTACAATAATATGCCCTAAGAGCACATCGAAAGGTGTCACGAATAGACACTTCTTCAAGTTTAAGGATATTTGTAATACTTGATAGTGCTCAAGCATGAGCTTGAGATTATCATAATGGTCCTTGAATAAACCATATATAATATAATCATCTAAATAAACCTATAAGAACTTGTGAATGAAGTCCTTAAAGGCTTCAATTACTATGTACAAGAATATTACTGGAGTATTTTTCAATCTGAAGGGAATAATAGTATATGAAAATGATCCCCATTTAGTGGTGAATGTTGTATTAGGCTGGTCTTCCTTAGCTATTTGAACCTGATGGTACCCTAATAATCCATCTATAAAGGAGTACACTTCGCAACCAACAACACCTTCAAGGATTTCCTCTATGAATAGAGTTGGAAAGGGATCTGTCACACAAGACACATTAAACACTTATTAGTCCATATAGATAAAAATGCATCCATCCTTTTTGATAATAATCATGATGGAACTGACCCCATTAGATTTAATAATGGGAGTGATTAATCTAACATGGATCATACCATCAATCTAACAATGATTAACCTTCCTTAGCTATTTGAACCTAATGGTACCCTAATAATCCATCTATAAAGGAGTATACTTCACAACCAACAACACATTCAAGGATTTCCTCTATGAATAGAGTTGGAAAGGGATCTGTCACACAAGACACATTGAACACTTAATAGTCCACATAGATACAAATGCATCCATCCTTTTTGATAATAATCATGATGGAACTGACCTAATTAGATTCAATAATGGGAGTGATTAATCTAACATGGATCATACTATCAATCTCCTCTTTAATGCACACCCAGAGATTAGGGTTCATCCCATATGGTTATTTTTTCACTGATCAAACACTATCAACTAGCTTAATGTGCATCTTCCCTAAAGATAGGTGGAATCCCTTAATTTTTCTATAGTTACTTGAGAAACATTTTGATATTCTTTTAGAAACTCATTTTTTTAAAAATATCTATATCAGTCCAATAGTTTCCATTTATTGCCATCTTTGGTTATTTTTTAGTGCCAATGTTACATTGAATAGTCTGAATAGGCCCATGATAAGGGTTTCCCATTTTAAGACTTGTGTCCTAAATAGTTCATGTGATTGTGCTTGTAAAAACATCTAAATGGTTGTTCAGGGGTTAAGTGAAGTAGATCCTTCACCTTCATCTACTTGTAAGAGAATATTTTACTTTCCCAGGTGAATCTCTTCATGTCATTCTTCATTAAGAACTGGTGTATGCATAAGAACTAGATGTGTAGAAGGCCCACTAAAAAATTTTAAAGGTTCCTCAGGTTTATGATGGATATTATGTAGGTAGTCTTCCATGGGATTTGGGTCTCCAATAACTACTTCATGCATGGCCTAGAGAGTGAGGTATAAGTCCATTATTGGTGATGAATAGGAGAGTGTTGAGGTCATGTTTTCCTTTAGTAATTTTTAGAACCTAATTCCCATGTTTTTTTCTTCATGAATATACTAGGCTCATGCCCATGTTCGTAAGGTCCCATAGAATGCATGAACCTATAGGTACTCTAGTAAGTATGTTTCCTTATTTTTCCATATTGTCTCACAAGCTTCAATATGAGGTTCAGGTGATTGCATGCCACTGTAACTAATTATTCCCCTAACTTTATTTTCATAATGAAATCTATGATGTAGAGTAGAACATACTTGATCCCAGTACAAAAGGTGCTCTTTATGGGTACACCACCATCTTATAGAGGTACCATCAAAAGGTAATACAATGACCTCATTTGATCGTCTTTAGTGTTACAAAATTCTTTGAGGTGCTGGACAAAGTCACGTACATCCATTTATCCTTGAAACTATGGGGATTCATCAAGTATTTCTAGTGATGGTCCTATTAGTGACCCTCTCATTACTAAACCTATGAGGCAAAAAAATTGTGACATTTAGGAAGCTATCACACATTTTTTTATCATCTATTGATGGTGTTACACATCCTTATAGTGAGAGATCATAGTCACCATGAGCCTAAAAGTTAAAAACATTACTTGTAGTATCAAAAAGAGACTAGTTATCTATCCATTGAAGAACAACATTTGGGGTGGGATTGTGTTGTTCATCACTTCTAATAGTGACATTATATAAGTGGTTGATGCTTTCATCAACATTAATGTGATCCATATAAGGAGGTCATTATGCTTGATCAAGTGGTATTAGTACACATTAAACATTGTTCTCAAAACTAATGTAACACTTTTTAAAGATCAAGTCTGCATTTTTCTCATATCACCAAAGCCTTCTCAATATGGTTGTGTAATCATCAAATTTAGATAACTCTATGACCTCAGAATCTACTTTGAATGGTACTACAAGTATGTTGACCATGGTGTTCTTGAAGACCCCAATAGGATGAGTGTGAGTCTTATTTTCCATGAATAAGACATGAGGTAAAGTTTGTAGTTATAGACTATACATTTTATGTTAAGCATCCTTGGTGAGGACATTAATTTCTATGCTAGTATCCACTAAAATGTCCCTGATTACCCATCTATTGATGGTAGCCTTAACCAATATTTCTCTATCTTCTGGGGGAGTAGATTAACTATGAGTGTCTTGTCACTGAGCATGATTTAATCACTAGTCTTCACTTAGATTAATATGTGAGGGTGATCCTCATTTGGTATTCAATCTTGACTCTTAAGCCAAGTGTTGAGATGTGGAACAATATCCTCATCTAGTACCCACTAATATAGTTCTTAGAAGTCATATCATGCCATAGGTCAAAGTTTAGCTTCCCTTTGTACATCAACACATTACATTACATATTTGTCTTTGAGGAACTAAATCTCACCCTAAATTTCTCACATGAGTGCCATTGTATCTTGGAAGACATCCTTTTTCTACTAAATATTAGGGTATTTTCTAGCTCATGGTTCTTCCCATTGTACCTTCTAGATTAGATTTCTTAACTGGGTCTGTCCCCCACTATGAGTGGTAATGTTTACTTGTTGAACTATAGGGATGATTGGGCATGGATGCCATTATGGTTTATCAATTCAAATCATACTAGTGCACTTTTAATTTCAATTCTTGGTGATAACTACATATAGATTAAGACACTCTTCCAGTCTGTTGGGTGAATATTTTGTCAATCAGTGTATTGATCAACAAAATAGGTCTAATCAACCACAGCAGGAAGATTGGTCAGCTAGGTGTACAACTTTACTACATCAACTAGATACAAATCTCTCCTCTCATCAAGGGGAGGTTCCCTATAGATAGGTAAGAGCTATATATAATATAAATAAATAGAAAATAACACATGGGGGATAGAATAAACCATCCATCTCTCTTCTTTCAGAGATGATGCACACAGACAAAGGAGAAAATCCTGGTGTAAACAATAAAGGCACTTCTCTTCTTTTATAAGTGTTCTTGTAGGAAAGAATAGGAGTTTCTTTCAAATAGTAAAGTAACCAGTAATCAAAAGGGTGTAGTAATAATAGGATGAAACATAATGCAAAGTTTCCACATCAACTACCCAAAGAGTATATCACAAAGGATACTGAGGGCACAAAGTCATCTCAAAATCCTCAACACAAAAAGAAAATAAAAACATAGACTGAAAGTGATTGTGAAAGCACAAAGTATTCCCATAGTTGGTTTTAGGACACTTCCCTATTAACTTCACTAATTCTACTTAACATATTAAATGAATAAGGACACCTTCAAAAGATAGACGTAAGAATGATCTGCTAAAGTAGCACATGCTATCACAGCACAAAGTCTATGAAAAACTTGCTTTCTCATTTAGATAAAAATGAAAATGAAATTACAACTTGAGCATAAAGTCTCAGTCTTCTTTCAAAATGGGTAGAGTTTCACTCTTGTAGTATGAAAATCTCCTTACAAATGAGAGAATAAACAAACTTATAGCCACCAAGCAAGGCTTGATGCTCTCTCCCATGGGATGGCCCATGCTGTAGTCAAAGTCTTCAATGCACCTCTAGTTTTGTCTAAAGAGACCATGCTAGGAACAACACATTGCCTCAACTATGGCATGTCCATTCATCTAATGTCTCTTCCTTGGTATGGACTATCTGGTCCTTTCTCTGATGTCTATGCAGCTATCTAATTCACCATTACTTCATGGAAGAAAAATAGGCTTGCATCCTTGATTTGGTGCACTCAGAAGTCTACTTGATCCACTGTTTCACCTACTAATAATAACTCTTTTGAAGATATTTCTGGTCTTTTGGTTTCACTCCTCTCTTCACTACTTAATGACTTCTTTTCTTTCTAGTTAAACCATCACTTTAATTGAACTTACCTTTGGAATCATCCATGTTGCTTCTTTGTCCTTTATAGCCCTTCTTGTCTAAGTCTTTGGGGGGTCCTTTCTGTGTCTTTGATGAGTGACAAGCTCCATTGTTATGAAATTCATTAGAAACTCATGGAAAATGGGATCCACGACATGTGTTGCTCAAGCAACTTCAAAAGGGGAACATAGATGCAAACACTTGTCACGCTCCATTGAGTCATAACAAGACACGCAACATATTCTGTTCTACTTTATAATGGACATGTGGTAGCTTTCAGGCTTCTTTCTCTCAGTGGGCTTTATCCTTTATGTCCTTCAGACAGAATGTTTGAAGGAATTCCTTCAGATAATTTGTCTAAAGGAAATATTCCTTGCCTTTGTATCTTTCCCACCGGGCTTTTACTTTGTCTTTCAGGTGAATTCCTTTAGATAATTTGTCCAAAGGATTTCACTTTGTCTTTTGCCTTGTTCACTTTTCTAAAGGAGTTCACTTTGTCCACTTTTACTTGCTGCCCTCCACAAGGGCACTTGGCTTGGTTCATAGCCCTCTGTAAGGGCACTTGTTCCTTTGGCTTTGGGGTAGTCTCTTGAACCTACCGATTGAACTGATCGATTGAACCAACTTTGGTTCAATATTTCAATGGTTCAATCTTGCATTTGAAGTCATCTTTTTGTCTAAGTCTTTTGATCTCTTTGAACTGATTGAACCCGTTAAACCCATTGAACCAATTTTATTCAAGGTCCAATAGTTCAATGGTTCATCCCTTTATTTTTTGCCAAGTCCTTTGATCACTCAAACAAAATGTGTTGAACCAACCACTCATTGAACCTATTGAACCATTGAACCCATTAAACCTTTACCAAAGTGCTTAACTCTTGCCAATGATGTTGAACCTTTGAACCCATTGAACCCATTACACCAAAATGGTTCGAAGTTCAATGGTTCATTCCTTGCTTAGAAGCTTGCCGATGAACATTTTTAGTTGAACCAAGGTGTCGAACCAATCTTGAAAATGACTAAGCGTTGGAAACTTGTTCTTTTGATTGAAATCACATGTAAAAGCCTATGAACCTATTGAACCTGCTAACTTCAAGCATGTTGAGTCTGTATAAAACATATCTGCAGAGTTCATAGATTTGAGTCCCTTGAAAGACTCTGTAGAAATGCACCTGTGGAGTTCATAGATTCAAGCCTACAAAGTCCATAGATTCAAGCCCGCAGAGTCCATAGATTCAAGCCTACAGAGTCCATAGATTCAAGCCTGTAGAGTCCATAGATTTAAGCCTATAGAGTCCATAGATTTTTGAGAAAGCTTTGAAAAATGAAGAACCTAAATGCTTAGAACAATTTTTGAAAGGAGAAGAGAGGATTTTGGTCTGTAGGACCAAAATAGTTTAAATGTTGTCCAAAAAATGAGTGATATTTTTGGGGGATAATAGCTGGCTCCAGTTGGGGAACTTCCTTCAGATGAGAACTTGGAATAGCTGAGGGGAGTAGAAACCATAATATCTAGTGTCTTAAAGTGTGCCATTTGGCTACAAAGTCATGCTACCCAAAAAGAAAGGCTCCAAAAATGAAAATGAAAAGAACAAAATAGAACTAAAGACTATATAGATATACATATGTACAGGTGAACTTATTTGATACTTCAAGAATTGAAGTACTTCAGATGCTACTCCTTATGAGGTGAAGAAAAAGAGATGCCATCTTGATAAACCAATAGGAAACCATTCTGTCCCTAGAAATGGTGATGGGCGAATGGAGTTCTCCATTAGGAAACTAATTTTTTGTATCTTTCTCTTGGCATTTTCTTCTTCTTACTCCATGGCAAGATGTGATCTTCAAACTACAAACCATAACTACTTACTCTCTTGGTGAAGAGTTCCTTTTGCTAACTTTGAAATATAGAAGTATGGTCCACCATCATAACTTGCTATTCTACTAGTTTAGTCCAACACATGCTTTAATTGTCAGCATCAAACTCCTGACAAACCATCAACTCAACATCTCCTTTGGTGTGAAGGAGTTTGACCTCTTCACCCTGAGCAATTTTCAATCTGAGCAACAGAGATCCACATCTAGCTATGGAAGAATTGCTGCCATCAGATTCCAGGATCTAAGCATCATTAGAAGCTGATCTTCTATCATATTTATCTTCATGGGAGATGGAAGATCCTTATTTATTTGTACTACACCCTACCAATTTTTTTGATGCCTTATTTGGATGAAATCTTGGATTGCCAGCTACATGACTTTCATCATTTGGGACATGGGCATCCTTTTTGGTCAAGAAGTAATTACCCCTACCTAAAGGATCAAATAGAATTTGAGCAGCATGGGCTGACATTTGGGTAACCACAATCTTTGCCTTAGACAGGTCCGCACCTAGTTCTCCACCAATGTTTAATTTCTTAGGATTGGATTATAGGGATTCAAACTCAGTCATTTGAATTTTGGATTTCTTGACATGATCAATCATGACAAATGACTGAGATGGACTTGAAAGAGAGGATGGGAGTTCATCCTTTTGGTTTTTGGGAGGGGGAGGACTGATCTACAAATTTGAAGTATAAGGTGCAGAGATGTTTGATGTACTTATTTCTTTGGCAATCACTAGGTCCTTTGATTGGAAAGGAAGAGGGGTTCTCTGCTCAACAATTGAAATTGCTAGTTGGGGTCACTCCTCTATATTCTCTTTATCAGCCTATTGGGTTGACTGATTCTCAAACCTGGTGAATACTGCATATGATCCTTTGACTGCTTCACCTTCACTTTTGGATTCATCCTAGAAATTTAGGAAACCAATGTGGGAGTCACCAGCTAATTCTTATAGATCCTCCCTAAAGAGATCAGTGCCATTTTCTTACTCAAACTCATGTTGGAAATAGGAAACATGTTCTGTTTCTAGATATCTAACTATTGAGTTGGTTGGAGGTGATTCAAGGGCAAGGTTCCTCTATGGGGGAGGAAGACAATTTGGTTTCCCTTGACTTTTGGTAGCGTTGCCTTGATATGGCTAATTAGGGAATGTCCTCCTTGGTATATCTTTATATAGAGGAGCAAAATACATACCTTGTGCCATTTGCCTTTTCAAGGCTAGCAATTCATTTGCCAGCTTTTGTACCATTGGGTCAGTGGTGACTGTGGGTGAGTATTTAGAAGATGAAGAGGGTTTACCTTTGTTAAGATCTCTCCTTATCTTTCTTGCCAAGATAAGGTCATATTCTATCTCAGTAGCCAAGTCTTGAGCAGCCTTAAATTCTATGTGTCTAGCCCATCTCAACAAAAAACTCACTTCAGACAGCTATGAGTTGATGAAGAAGCATTTGAGATTCTGAGGTGTTGGTTGGGCGACCATGGGAATCTTGTGCCTCAACTTGTTGAACCTAGCAATAAAATCCCTCATAGGCTCATGAAGTTCCTTCTTCATCTGAGTGAGCTAGGCTAACAAAGCATGTGCATCCTCTACAAGCTTGAACTTGGCTTCAAACTTAGCTTTGAGTGTATCCCAGTCAGTCACTGATCTAGCTTGCAGATGGTAGAACTAGTCTGTAACAGTACCTTGTAGTGTCTCCACAAAAAACCTGACTACCATGTCTTCAAATTCCACCCCTATAACACCACAAGCTATGCTAAAGGCTACAATGTGTTCATAAGGGTGAACTCTCCCATCTCTAAATAATTTGGGGAAGTTCTTTCTTGAGCTACATGGAATTTCATGTAGAGGTGGAGTCAAGTTGAGTGGGCCAAAAGAGTTACCCTAGGGGCCTCAAACTGCCATGATTTAATTATGAAAAATAGGGATAATAAATTTGGGTGGAGTGGCTAGTTTGCAAAACAAAAATGGAAAAGGACTGGCCCTACTTCAGCTTGAGGCTTGAGGCTTTAAATTGCACACTCTTTCCCAATAGCTCTAGTTTTACAGACCAGATAATATAATGGAGATGGAAGAAAATGGTAAGGCTATAATGATAATGGGTAAGACACAGAATAGAGTCGCTAGAGTCTGTAATGGATAAGGGTTATAATGATTATGGGTAAGCCATAATTGATGTTTCAATCTGAAACTTTAGGTTCTAAATTGCACAAAATTATTGTGTCCCTAGCAGAGTTACCAAAATTGTTGGGTGAATATTTTTCAATTAGTGTACTGATCAACAAATAGGTCTGATCAACCACAATAGGAAGATTGGTTGGCTAGGTGTGCAACTTTACTACATCAACTAGAGACAAATCTCTCCTCTCATCAAGGGGAAGTTCCCTATAGATACATAGGAGCTATATATAATATAAATAAGTAGAAAACAACACATGGGGGGTAGAACAAACCATCCATCTCTCTTCTTTCAGAGATGATGCACACAAAAAATGGAGAAAATCTTGGTGTAAACATTGAAGGCACTTTTCTTCTTTTAGAAGTGTTCTTGCAAGAAACAGTAGGAGTTTCTTTCAAATAGTAAAGTAACTAGTAATCAAAAGGGCATAGTAATAGTAGGATGAAGTAGAATGCAAAGTTTTCACCTCAACTACCCAAAGAGTATATCACAAAGGATACTGGGGGCATAAAGTCATCCCAGAATCCTCAACACAAAAAGAAAAGAAAAACACAGACTAAAAGTGATTATGAAAGCACAAAGTCTTCCCATGATTGGTTTCAGGACACTTCCCTATTACCTTCACTAATTCTACTTACCAAATTAAATGAATAAGGACACCTTCAAAAGACATACCTAAGAATGATCTCCTAAAGTAGCACAGGCTATCACAACACAAAGTCTATGAAAAACCTACTTTCTTATTCAGATAAAAATGAAAATGAAATTACAACCTGAGCACAAAGTCTCAGTCTTCTTTAAAAATGGGTAGAGTTTCACTCTTGTAATATGAAAATATCCTTACAAATGAGAGAATAAACAAACTTATAGCCACCAAGCAAGGATTGGTGCTCTCTCCCATGGGACAACCCATGCTATAGTCAAAGTCTTCAATGCACCTCCAATTTTGTCTAGAGGGACCATGCTGGGAACAGTGCATTGCCTCAACTATGGCGTGTCCATTCATCTAATGTCTCTTCCTTGGTATGGACTATCTGGCCCTTTCTCTGATGTTTGCACAACTATCCAATTTTCCATTACTTCATGGAACAAAAATAGGCTTGCATCCTTGATTTGGTGTGCTCAAAATTCTACTTGATCCACTATTTCACCTACTAGGAATAACTCTTTTGAAGATATTTATGGTCCTTTGGTTTTGCTCCTCTCTTCACTACTTAAGCACTTCTTTGCTCTCTAGTTGAACCATCAATTTAATTAAACTTGCCTTTGGAATCATCCATGTTGCTTCTTCATCCTTTATAGCCCTTCTTGTCTAAGTCTTTGGGGGATCCTTTCTGTGTCTTTGATGAGTGGCAAGTTCCACTATTATGAAACTCATGGAAAATGGGATCCATGACACGTCTTGCCTGAGAAACTTTAAAAGAGGAACATAGCTGGAAACACTTGTCATGCTCCACTGAGTCATAATAAGACATGTGACATATTCTGCTCTGCTTTATAATGGACACGTGGTGGCTTTTGGGCTTCTTTCTCTCAGTGAGCTTTATCCTTTATGTCCTTCAAACATAATGTCTGAAGGAATTCCTTCAGATAATTTATCTGAAGGAAATATTCCTTGCCTTTACATCTTTCCCACCAGGATTTTGCTTTGTCTTTCAGGTGAATTCCTTTAGATAATTTGTCTGAAGGATTTCACTTTGTCTTTTGCCTTGTTCACTTTTCCAAAGGAGTTCATTTTGTCTGCTTTTGCTCACTGCCCTTTGCAAGGGCACTTGGCTTGGTTCATAGCCGTCCATAAGGGCACTTGTTCCTTTGGCTTTGGGGTAGCCCCTTGAACCTACCGATTGAATTGACCAATTAAACCAACTTTGGTTCAACGGTTCAATGGTTTAATCTTGCATTTGAAGCCATATTTTTTTCTAAGTCTTTTGATCTCTTTGAACTGATTGAACCTATTGAACCCATTAAACCAATTTGATTTAAGGTTTAATAGTTCAATGGTTCATCCCTTTATTTTTTGCCAAGTCCTTTGATCACTCGATCAAAACACATTGATCCAATCACTCCTTGAACCTGTTGAACCATTAAACTTGTTGAACCTTTGCTGAAGTGCTTAACTCTTGCTGATGACATTGAACCTTTGGACCCATTGAACCCATTGGACCAAAATGGTTCAAAGTTCAACGGTTCATTCCTTGCTTAGAAGCTTGCTGATGAACATTTTTAGTTGAACCAAGGTGTTAAACCAATCCTAAAAATGACTAAGCATTGGAAACTTGTTATTTTGATTGAACTCACCTGTAGAAGCCTTTGAACTTGTTGAGCCTACTAACTTTAAGCATGTTGAGTCTATAGAAACATATCTATAGAGTCTATAGATTTGAGTCCCTTGAAAGAGTCTATAGAAATGCACCTGCAAAGTCCATAGATTCAAGCCTATAGAGTCCATAGATTCAAACCTGTAGAGTCTATAGATTCAATCCTACAGAGTCTGTAGATTCAAGCCTATAGAGTCTGTAGATTTAAGCCTGTAGAGTCTGTAGATTTCTGAGAAAGCTTTGAAAAATGAAGAACTTGAATGCTCAAAACAATTTTTGAAAGGGGAAGAGAGGATTTTGGTCTATAGGACCAAATAGTTCAAATTTTGTCCCAAAAATGAGAGACATTTTTGGGGGACAACATAGTCAATGGTCTTTTTTATAGAAAGTGCACGTCGGGTAATCTAGGTAATCCCATTGATAATGGTATGGTGACCCAAATTCGTAATAGGTCCTAGGTGGAAAACATTCACCTCATCATCATCATCATCATCATCATCATCATCATCACCCTCTTCCTTTTCCATGGTATCCACCATTATCTTTAGTATTAGTGACTGAGGTTTGGTGCATGCTATGTGCTTGAACTTCATAGATGTCATTGATCAAATGATAGTCATTAGTGTCATCAATGTAGGCATCACAAATTTTATAATAACTAGACACCTTAGTGTGCACAGACCACTAAAAAAAAGCACAAGAGTGGACATAATTTTACTCATGTTAGATTTCACATATTTATTTAAGTACCATACAGATGTTCTTATACAAACAATTACGCTTATATGTCCTTTAGTTTCATAGTCAATACACCAGACACCACTATGTGTCTCATACACATTATTTTCCATCAACTTCTTAAGTTATGATTCCATTGAGGATATTTGGGCCTCCATAAAGGGACTAATCCTAATATGAATGATTCTAACTACTTCAGTGTGGAGAGTAGCTTCTAAGGCTTTACATGGGCTAGTGAAAGTCCATTGTGACAAGGTTCACCAAAAGGGTAGTAACAGTCCTCCCACAAACCATTGTGCATGCTAGATAACATTAATTTCAAAGGATAGTTTAAAAATAAGGTCTTAAACCTTGCATCATACTCATGTATGATTTTTTTAAGTCCTTACTTTATGTCCTTCAATGTTAATATACTCTGCTATTCGAATTCAACAATGCCAAACTCGTAAAGGAAGGCTGTTTTGAGATAATCAAAGTCGAACATCACTTACTAAGGGTTAAACTTCTGATACCATTTATGTGTATGCTCTAAAAGTGTAGTTTCAAAATATGTAGCCTTACATTTAAATGATGTGATGCCTCACACCCTCCAAATTAGTTCACACTTATGGACATGCTCAGTTGTATTCTCCACCCCTCGATATTTAGGTAAATGTAATGTCATCTCATAGTAAACCATAGTTGGTTGAGGTTTTGGAGTGGGTGGTTGCTAGGAACCTCCAACTAAGGTCCCTTGGGGAGGGAGTCCACTTCTTCTTGTGCCTCTTCCTAGTCCCCTTCTAGTGCCTCCAATAGTAGTGCTCATGATATGGGGTATGGTAGCTTGTTAGTTAACCAAGTTTGGGTTTGTATTCTATCATTAAAGACCAATTCCACCTTGAATCCCAAGTTATGCCATAGAATTACCTTAAATAGGGAAATATAGTGTTTAATATAAATGAGATTCAAATGGCTCAATTTTAATATCCCTTACCAGTTTAGCTTCTGACTCCAAACTATCTGTATCCCAACTTCAAATGTGTACTCCATTTGAATCAAAGGCATGAACATGCAAAATGTTGGGGGGAGCTGGATTGGTTCAAACTTGGTTCCTTAGTTCTTTCCATCTAGTTTATTTCTCCTTTGTGATATAGAAGTGGCATAAAATGTGGTCCAAAAGTGATGGGGTCCTTGTGTGTCTCCACTTTCTTGTTACTCCTAGCATGACTCCTTGAGTTATCCCCATCTCTTCCTATTACACTAAATCCCATGATTTTTATCCAAGCTTCATCATGCTTCCATTTCTATAGTGCACACTGGCTGGTTACCGTTATGAACCCACAATATTTTATCAACCCCTATTCTCCCCTTCCAAATTTGCAACTTATGCATAAGAGGATTTATCCCTCCATTGGTATAGTTTCTAGTCTAAGATCAACAAACAAATTTTTTATTTCAAATAAAAATTGCCAAAGATATCAACCCCATGATTCTTGAAGGAAATAGAACTTGGATTCTTTAGGAAATGAGTAAGTAGTGACAACATACTCTAAGATATAGCTATTTAAAACTCCTTTCCACCGAAATTTGATTTTCACATCCATGTAACTTTGAGTTTTACTAAAACCCTTTGTCATTATAGCATCCAAGAGTAACTCCTCCTAAGATTCCTTTATCATATTTGAACATATGCTATTAGCCAAGCATGTAAAAGAATCAAGACCTCCAAAAAGAAGTTTTCATATAAGGGACTATATATATTCTGCTCTACCCACTATCTTGTGGAGATTCCTATCTCAAGATACGAAACAACAAAATGATCTTCAACATTGATAACCCATTATTCTATATTCTCTAGAGTAATTTACTCAAACATCTTCCATGATTATGTTTCAAGTGATTTACATCCCAAAAATATAACCAAAATGTTGGGTTATTTTGGTTGATTTCAGCTCTGACACTAAAGTTTATCCCAATGAGCTAGTGCACTGGCCCTATCACATGAGATTTTGATCTCATGTGCTCACCCAAAGTGTATAGTAAGAGAATGATTCCTAAAGGTTTTGTAACATAATATTATATATTTGTTCATGCCTTTATCTTTATGTAATTTCAAACAAGGATTATATAACAACACAGTTATACTACTTTGATCCTTCTAGTTCTAGATATGGTTATTATTATTCCTACATAGATCACCATCATTATCTAACATTAGTGACTTTAGAAAATAAAAATATACCAATAAAAAGAGACTAATTAATAACTCATCTCTAGGTTAAGAACCTAGTGTGTTCTATTATTCAAGACATAAATTAACAAACTCTAATATCTCATATTTTATGCTTAATGAACAAAAAGGTAAAGCTTTATTATATATTCTCCAAAACTTCATCCTCATAATAAATTAAAATAGCAGTATTTATAGTTATTTTTCCTTAACCAAGTGTTAAAATAATTAATATTATGAGTGAAAGACACATATACTCTCAACATATTGAGAATCATGGCACTTACAATAAGTTCTTCCTAAAGACCTAAGTCCCTACACCCCTTAGATCTTCACTCTATGCTATATATTAGTGTCAATGCATTCCATTCCTTTCGAGCTAGTGTAAAACCTCTGATAAATAAGGTCAAAGTATCCCATATGAATTGCTCTCCTAACTGATCCCACTTCCTATGCACTCCCCTAGTCTTCCACATTCATTCTGAGTCCAATGTTCTCAAGTTCTTCATGATTTGTTCTCCTCTGATTGGATCCTCTCATGCTAGTCATTTCTATGTCATTGTCATTTTTAACCATTGTACTCTCACACCATTATCCTCTTTCACCCAATAAGTCCCATGCCATGGTGCTTCAGTGCCTAACAGTCATGCACCATGGTCTTCCCATGCCATGGTCCTTTCGTGTTGTATTGGTTCTGCACCAAAATAGGACAACACTTAATCAAAATTCTAGGGCCAACAATAGTGATGAAAATTTTCAAGTATCATGAGTGTTCATTTTGATTTGAACATGTCTATTATTCTAAGTATTAGGCTGGGTCTTGTTTATAAAAAGATAGAGGTTAAAGATTGAGGCATGCAAACTTGCCTAATTATCCTTATCTATGAGGTTGAGTTACTCCAAAAAATAAGATGATTTAGTAATGTTATTACCATTATTGGAAACATGTTGTCATGTTTATAAGAGGGATTTTATAGGTATAATGGTGTATACCAAAGGTGAGTATATGAGTGAAAATTCCAAAGCTTGTTGAAGGTATAAAGGACCTATCAGCTATGTATCTAAACAATTTATTTCATTAGTTAAAGGCTATTAGTGTTTCAAAGAGATAAAGTGAGGTGTATTCAAAGACTAAATATAACTAAATGTTATTCAAAGAGATGATCTAAGCTATGATGAAGTAAAAAATGCATTAATGGTAATAGGCTTTGTATATGCTAATAATGTGTCAAGAAAACTTGACAGATGGAGCATGGAGTTAAGGGGAGCTAACTTAGATAGTTTGAGAGGATTGAAAATATGATGATGATGTGAGGGGGAGCATATGTGAGATGTTTTAGTCATGATGGAGAAGTATTTTATAGATGTGAACTCAGAAAGTTTATATGATGTCTTGATCAAACCAAGTCATGTGTTTTGATAATGTCTTGAATCTTCATGCATGGGTAAAGGGGGAGATTTGTAAGTGGTTTCAATTTTTCCTAGGATCAAAGGACTATGTAGATGAACCTGAGAGGAGTATATATCCACTTTGTCATTAATAACAAAGGGGGAGGAGGAGAATAAGAGGTTTTCAACAATGTTAAAGGGGGAGATTGTTGGCAAGTGTTGTCATTGATGTCAAAGGTAATGATAAATTGGTGATGTAATTAATGAAGATTGATATCATGAAGTGGAAAGAAGGCTTTGAGAATTCTATTTTTGGCTTGAAAAACCTTATGTGGTGGCATAGGCCTAATAACCTAGTGTGTTGAGTAGGTTAAGGCTAGGTTTAAGAAGGTTGGAATATATGGTGCAGCATGAAGGTGCATGCCATGTTTTTTAGGTAGTGAGATCATTTGAATATGTTTTAAGGCAGTTTCTTGGTCAAGATATGGTCTACAGTTCTAGGCTTAGTATGCATAAAGACCTAGTGAGGTCCAAATGAGGCACCAAAGTGAGTTTTCAATATGATAAAGTGCATATGAGCATGTATTGAGGTGTAATAGGGTGGATCAAAGGTTTTTACCAATTTTTAGGTCTTTAAGAGGATGACAAAGCAAGAAACAACATATAAAGGTTTCCTATGCATGCAAAATGAAAAGATGAGAGCTTGAGAAGAAATTTTTGATGCTTGTTGGAACATGTATAATTTTTATTGTGACCTAATAATTTTTAAAAATATTTAATATGGACCTAATAAGGTTTTCCAATAAATTTTTAGTGGTTTTAGGTACATAGCTTTATGAACATTTGTTAATAATGTAAACTGGTCAAAACCCTCCTATAAACCATTATATTAATTTGATTGGAGAAAAATTGGCTTTTGTGCCCAAAATGGATTTGAAAGTCAATTTTTATTATTGTATGATTTATAGGACTCCTCCAGGCATCTCCATGTGGTAGTGGTGTGTTAGGGCAGTGAGTAGAAGGTATAAAAAAGTGCTTATTTATAATAATTTTATTGTTATAGGCAAGGTTGATTGAGTCAATGCAAATAAGTTAGTGGAGATTTAAGGATAATAATATTTACTGATGTCCATGGATTTGGTTTGAAAATAAATATTCAATGTGTAAATCATTTTTTTCAATCAAGTTGACCTATCACTAATATGCAGATAGTGAGAATAGTGAGAAAAAACTAGTTAGAGTGAATATGTGTTTAGGGAAGAGTTCCAAGTGAGTAGGGATGAATCCAATGGTTTTTGGTTTTATTTAAAGACATATTAATCCTATTAAATTGTTTTTTAAGTTTTTTTGATGATTATACACAAGCTAAAAGGTACTCACAAAGTTACTTGTCTATGTAAGATAAGACAATGGAACCCAAGACAATGAGAATGATCTGTACAAAAAAAGTGGCTATTGAAGCATTTGAATTTTGTGTTGGAAGATGATACAAAAATATTTTATAACATTTTACATTAATTATAATATATTTTAAGTGTTTCCTTAGGTATGAGAAGTCATGTTCAATGTGATTGTGTTTTAAGCCAGATTGACTACTTCAAGTGTAATAAGGAAAGTGAAGTGTTTGAGGTCTTATGATAAATATTGATGTATAAAATGAAAATATTGATGTTTTTTGAAACATAATTTATGTATTAAATATGTTTGGAAGCTTTAAATATAGGTTAATGTGGTGACATGAGGAATCCAATATGGCTTGGTAGACTGTGTTAAGACTATGAGATAGAGACTTGAGAGATTAGTCTGTAAGACCAATGAATATTTCTATAAAAAGAAAATATAAATTAAATGATGGTATATAATAATAGAATATATTAATATGGATTTTATTTCATGGAATTTTCTTTTAAATTACTAAACATGAACTTGTTCATGATTGTGTTTTTGTGCTACAAACAAGTTTTAAGTGATCACTTTACATAAGTGAGTTGGAAGGGTTATTGGTAGAGTTGAAGAAATAAATAAATTTGGTGATGTTAATAAGGTCATTTATGATATATTAATAATTTTTTTTGAGTTTTTTTTTGATAAAAATGTTTTTATGCTTTAGTTTTATATGATAGACTTTAATGTGTTTCTAGGCCTAATGCGAGTAGACTAAAATGACTTGGTTCAAGTAGCGAGTTGGAGTTATTAGTGGAATAGACCTATTCAAGAGTGAAAAAGGATCTATTAGAGGTATTTTTGATGTGTTTAATATTTTTGTGAAGGCTTAAGGTTATCTAAATATTCCACGTTGTAACATGTGCATGGACAGACCTATTTGCTTTAGGTCTCAACTAAGCCTAATAACAAATTTGGGTCTTAAGGACTATGGATGATCTATGGAGTGGTTTTATTACCTATTTAATGTGTGTGTGGACCTATTATATGTGTGATTAAAATATTTAAATTATCTTGGCTAACCCATATGGGTTAGATGGAGTGTATGGTATAAGTACAAGGCTTAATTGGCCTATTTGTACTAGTTGAGTTTGAGTGGACTTAAGCAAAGGAGAGAACCTTTAAAATAAAAGGTGAAGGTAATTAAAGACAATTAAAGGATGAAAAATATCTATCATTCTTATATTATCAAGGTGATTTAGGTGAAAACACAATTCATTAGACCAATGAGCCTAGAAGAGGCATATTGAGTGATTAAGCCGTAGAGGCTATTTGAGAGAGATCAAAGGGTGAAGAGTGAAAATAAGAGAATTCCATAATCAGGTGTGTTATAAATAATATTAGAGGTAGATATTAGTTTGGAAGTGATTGAGATGGTGCTTGATCATCTATGGGGTTATAGCCTCCTTGCTAGTTGGTGATAGCTAAAGGCCAAGTGGGTACTTAACTAAATTGAGGGGTGGGTGCTCCTTGATCAGTTGGTATTGGTGTAAATTGAATGTTGTCATTATATGGTAGTATTACATGTTCTTGATTTAGTGTTTTTAATCCCTTAAGAGGGTTTCCCACATAATCTCTTATGTTCTCTTGTGTTGTGCTTATTTGGTTATTTCTCTATGCACTGCTTGATCTTATATGAATAAATGTTTCATGGAATAAGTTTTGAAATTGAATGAAAATTATTTCATATTGATTCAAAACCCTTCTTAGTAGCTACTTCCAACACCAAATTCCTTGAATTCTAGTCCCATTAGTCATGCTATAAGTTATTATTAGTTTAGATTTTAACCTTGAGGTAAAGGTGTTTAAAACCTACCCATCTAGTTAATATAATGGGATCACCTCTAGGTGTGGCTAGCCTATTGAGTGAGATGAACCTCTAGTTTTGGGGCTAGCTCCCCTGATGCATAATCTAGGCTTGGTTCCAAAACCAATTTTTTTATAATGAAAAGGGACATGAAGATGCATAAAACAAACTTAAGCTATGGGAGGTGATGCACCAACATAAACATCCTTCACCTATTTAACTTACACCACAAACATGAATACAAGCTGAACCTACTGCACCAACTCATAATAGGAATCTAGGCATAGGTGTTTCAATATGGAAGTGAAGACCAAGGAAATAACCAAAAGGTGTGATCAAGAGGTCTACTAAGAGACACTAGTGAATCAGTCTCCACACTCAGCTAATGTAAGGCCATAAATAGACTCCATATAACCTGCTAAGATGTTAAACCAACCTACAACTAGGTAAGGAAATGGGAAAAATGAATGGTGATTACATATAACCACTAAAAAATATCAACCAAAAAAATTATACACTAATCGTAAGCATATGAGAAATATAAAAACTACATTTATTCAAGGTTCAAAGGCAAAAATAAGTGTTTAATAAGGTAGGGCTTCACCATGCTCCACCAAAAGATACATATAAATCCAATTAAGGTGTATTTATAGAACATTAGAGGGAAAGATAGGAATAATATGGTGTTGAAGTGTGGAGGAGAGGCCATGATGACCATCATTAATCAATAAATTAGTTACAAACATGAACAAGGGGTAGAAATAACCCCACAACCCTTTCCATGTGTTGTCTTAGAGGTATAGTGGTCTTCATGACAAGGTGGTATAGTAATTAAATAAAATATTTATAATTACACCTATTGAATAGGTAGTTATAAATATATTCCTTTGAAATTTTTACCTCCATGCTACCTTCTAGCAACCCTCCATGCCAAGAGGCAATCTCCTTAGCTAGCAGGATAGGCCTACTAGGCAAATAGGCCTAGTCAGTCAGTGATAGTCACTTGGATGGCCATAGAACTTGTATAAAACCTTGATAATTGGTTATTGATCACGTTTCATAAACAAAAAATTATTTAATACCATTAATTATGACTTTTAGGTAGTGTACACTTGCATTTTTTTGTTCATCTAGGTGACTAGGTCATCCTTCATTAGCACCTCTAGACTACCTCTTTAGTCTAGGCCTATAAAATAAATTCTATGGGGAATTGGGAGTAATTTATGGCCTAATAAAGTAATAAACATTTCACATCACCCTAACAAATTATTTGTAATTTTCCATCTAGCTTTGCACCTTGAAATCACCATGGAAACTTGTAAAAATAGGGTGCTTACTACATCTGCACAACTATTCATACAAATAAATGACATAGATAAGACATTCTCAAAGTTTATTTTTCTCAAGTTTTCCTCCATTGTATTCATACCAAGGTTTAATAAGGGTTTTAGGTAGCTAACATTGTTAGGGATTATTCATAAAGAATAGATCCCTAACCTCCCAAATAACACCAAAAGGATTGAGTAAACATAATAATAATCCTAATAAGAACCTATATCCATGAAACTACTCATAAAAGTATAAAACATAAAACTATACTCTATAAATCTCCTACATATTGCAAAATAATGATTTTGAGGTGGTTGGGCTCTTAGTAATAATTTATAAAGGTTCGACCTCAACTTGGGAACTAATGCCAAGAGTCTAAAGTAGATAACCCCCACACCTTCTTTGATGAACTTAGAGTCCCATGAAACATATTAATACAAATATGAGCATAAGAAGGAGACCAATTTTGACTGTTAGGCCAATTTGAGATATTGAGAAGGGTATACTTGCTTGAGGAGATGTGAGAGTGTTTGGTTTTGGCTTCAAATGGATCCTTAGTATATATACATAATATTTCAAATTTTTATCAAATAATGCTGCTTTATATCTTTTAGTAACCCATCAAGTCTCAATCTCTCTGAGTGCAACCTTAAAGGGTGCAATGGGGAAGGGGTGGGCAAACCATTTGTGCTTCATAAGATTGTTGTTCTTTATTGATAATTATTAACAATCTAATAAGCTCTTAAAACATTCCCATAAAATATTAATCCTCTTTTTCATACTCCTCTAGTATTTTCCCACCTTATATCCCTCTTTTACTCACCTTAATCCCCTTTTGATAGTATTTAGTACTAGATTAATTGGGTTGACCCTGTACTATTGTGGGTAAAATTCATTTAGGGTCTAAATCAGGTCTTAGCTAAACTAAACCATAACCTAGTGAATTTTTGTCCATAACTATACTAGGTTGACCTTGTTAGCTAAAAGTTTCATAAGGTCTTAGGGTTGAATCTTCCTATATATACAAGATCATTTCATCATTATTTATCAAAGAATAAGAGTTATTATTTGCTTATACTTTTTTACAATATGCTCTTCCACCATTCTACTTGAAGAGTCTTAACTTAGGATTTTTACTTGGAGAATATAGTCTTGTGGAGAAGTCTTAGATGATTTTACCTTCTTTATGATTCATAAAAACCACAACAACCTCTTATAAAGCCCATTTGGCCAAGGGAGAGATAGAGTCTTGATAGGTTTGTCTTTTAGGTAAGTATTCTCTATCTTTGTTCCTCTCTTTAGTAGATAAAAGTAACATAAGTATTGACTTCAAATAATATTACTCTTATTCTTCATGTATTAGGGTCTTACTCATACATATCTTAATTAAGATTCTCCTATGCATGTTTGTTTGTTTAGTAACCCCAATATAGTGCCACAAGATTTGATGAGCACTAGATTAGATTTTTTTGCTTTAATTGTTATTATTTTAGTAAGATATGAAAACATAGGACCTAACTAGGGTTATTTCATGATTTTTCTTAATTGGAGGCTTTATAACCCTCCCTAGTATTATTTATTATGATAATATATCCCCTAATTGGGTCTAGTGGATCCCCATATTGGTCATGTTCTCGATGATCTAATATATCCTTAATCAAAAGTGTAAGTATGATCTATCTTCTCTGAGTTAGGATTGATTTATAGACATGATGCATTTTTGATTGCATAAATTTTGTTTAACCTAACATGAATCTAACCCTTGTATGGTTTCTTTCACGTTTTTCTAATTTCTATCATTTTATTTATTATTTTTCTATATTTGTGTTTCTAGGTCGATAGTGCTAGTATAGTTTTTAGTTTTTGTGTGTAGGTTTGAAACACAGTCACATCAATATGAATCTATTCTATTTGTATAGGTCTTCATCAGATACATGCTACTAGGTCACCTATGTCAATAAAGTACATGTTTTTACTTCCAAACAAGATACTAGATCAACTCTATTGACATAGTATACTTTCAGACTTCCAAAAAACATACTAAGTTAACACTATTGGCATAATATTATTCACATGTTTCAAAAAATAAGGAACTATAGAAATAGGTTGACCCATTTGACATTGTTGGAAAAATTTGCAATAAAAAATCAAGTCACTTCAATAGTAATCTCACTTTCCTTTGCATCATCCAACCCACTAATGTTCCTTTCCTCCTTTCTTTTTCATTTATGTTATTTATTATAGTTCTATTTTTCATAGTTTGTAATCTTTAAAACTACCCCTATAAAACAAACTAGGTCCACTCTATCGACCTAGTTCTATATTATATCTTATGTTTGGAAGACTATGTTGACACTGTTGATGTAGTTCTTTAACATAACCTTACTTCAATGGTACAATAGTGATGCTATCGATTCTACTCTATAATCTTTGCATACACTATCATCTAAATTGACATTGTATTGTGTTTCAAAGTTAGAATTAACACTTATATACTAATAATTAGCTCACACTTTCATTTTTTAGTTGATTTCATGCTTAGAATAGATCACATAGTCTAATTAGGCGGTTTTTAAATATACCATTCAATTGCACTATTTTCTATTTTTTTCCACACATTATCCAATCATATAATCTTAAAATGTATTTAAATAATTATCTACCCAAGGCCTACCTACTTATATTTCATCTCCAATGGGGATGCCAACTTGGATTTTGTCTAAGTATAAACACATAGTTAATGGTATTTATTAGCAAAGCTCCTCACACCCTTATCACTATAGTGTGTGAAGTGAGAGGGTAGGCCCCAATACCAAGTCAACACCATTGCCGACATAATTTCCTTTTAGCCTAAATGTCCTAAAACCATCCACAGATTGATTTCTAGTTACTTACAACCAACTTCCCATCACACTTAAAATCATACTCTAATAATCTAAAAACATTCAGGAAGACCACTTATTTGGCATTTAATTTCCAAGTTGATTGCTTACTCTTTGCTTAAATGTATATTATATTGTAAAAACTTGCATTCACCAGCATTGGTGTAAGGTTTTGTGATGTGTGCCTCAATTGGATCCTCCTCATTGACCCAATTGATTGTGTGTTTATTTTCACTTATTTATTTTAAAAGTAATTTATTTTTTTTCTTTTTTTAGTACATAGTCATTCTATTTGACATAATATCTTATAGACTATCTATTTACCTTTCCTACAATACTGAGTCGACTCTGTCAACAGAGTATTATTTTCTACCTACCAGGATATAGTACTAGGTTAACCTTGTCAACTTTGTATTCTTTTTCTACCTATTTTGTATCCTAAGTTATAAAACTAGGTCAACCTTGTCGACCTTATATTCGTATTTCTCAAATTTTAGACCCTCTTTTTAGTACTAGGTTGACCCAGTTGACTCTATACTCTTACTACTTTCCCTATCTATCTAACTTAGTTCTCTCTTTAACCTCTTTAAAATTTTGTTCATTTCTATCAAATCATCATGAAGTCCCCTATCAAAATCTTCTTAGATAACTTGAATCCATTTAGATACTATATGGGATGTTCATTTCTCCCTCTCTTTTCCTCCCAAGAACACCATCACTCTTGGGTCACCTCTTCCCCTCCTTCATCCATGACTTGTAACATGGTGAAAATCACACTCAAGATGAATTATATGGGTTTGACCCTTTTTATACCTATCAATACACTTCTCATGTTCAAACTCTTCAAACTAATTTGGGTGAGATTGAAATAAGTTTAATCAATAATCCCACTAATAATCCATCTTCTAATTACCCTCTCCCTAATTCCAATTTATGGAGTACGCATCCAAACACCAACCCACCTATTGATACAACTCAACTTCTTACACAAGTAATTTAATAAATGAACATGATGCAAAATTCCAATGCCTCTTAAATGATGCAACTACAACATAATTTGATTAAAATGGCTAATAAACCTCTATATATCCATCCTCAAGCTAATCTTAATTATATTCCTCCACCTCTCAAAGATTCTTCAAGTAATGTTATTCCTCAACCAATAATGATTAATAAAATGATTTAAACTATTCAAAATGAGCCTTCATCTCTATTCAATATTTCCATTGATATTGGTAACATATATCCAACTATCAATTATGATGGGACTAAAGACCTTGCCTCATTTCTCAAAGCCTTTGACAATCTTTACAAAGAGTGGATCCAAACTAATAATTTTGACAAAACTAAACTCTTAGTCAAAACCTTCACTAGTGATGTATTAGAATGGTACAACCAAATTTTATAACATTCCATTTAGAAAATTGAGAATCTAGTCAATCCTTTAGTTAAATATTTTCAACATAATGATCTTCCTAAAAATTGCCTTAGCCACTTCATCAGTGCTAAGCAATCTCTAACTGAATTAGATCATGACTTTATCAAATGATATAAATATATAGCTCATAAAGCTAACCATAACATGAATGATGATAATTTGTTTAAGCTATTCATCCCTAATTTGACTCCTCTTCAATATAAGGTTCTAAATTTTGATCCCAAAACACTTAATGAAGCTCTTGACCAAAATAAATGTCAAGACTTTCTCATGAAGAAATATAAACCTAACCCTAAACTTATTAAAGGATATTTTCAAACATCTACTAATGTTATCACTAAAACTAATCCTCAAACCAAACCATGAGTTACCAAAGCTTACATTCCTTCATCCTCTACCACACCACTCATCATGTAATAAATGAAATTCTTTTTACTACCTTCTAAACCTTTTACTTATCCTAACAATCCTCCTCAGTGGTATGAACCTAGTTAATTTTGTTAGTTCCACATCGACATTGGTCATGCCTATGAATCATATAGAGGGATCACTAAATTTTTTATCTCCTATATGATTGGTAATTCATTTAATCAGAATCTATGATCACCCTTCATTGTCAAGAGTACACCACTACTTCTCAAAAATGACAAGCTTAAAAAAATTCTACCTAAAATAGCCAAAAATATTTTTCTATCACTAATAATCAACAAATCACTAAGGATGTTTGTGCCCTTGATGTTGACTATGACCAATATTAAAATAAGTCTCAATATGTTAACACCACTAAAGTCAATTATAATCACAAATCAGCTCACAAAGATCATGTTACCAAGCCTAAGAAACCATATTTAGAGGAACAACTCTTCAAATATACTACAACCACTAATCTCACTTTGGAAGTCCCTCAAGAAATATCTTCTCCTTTTGAAGCCCTAACCAATTCTATTCCTTCAAAATACACCTTACTTCCTAAACATTATGTTAGTTCTTCTTCTAAACCTCATTGGAACTTTCTTGAAGAGCTTAACTCTATGCCTTATAATATTTCACTTATGGAGTTAGTTCATACTTCCTCTTATCATCACAAATTCCTTATGCAATGTTTTATAAGAAATTAAAGATCCATCTCCTATAGATGAATAACCACCTTCAATTAAACCTCCATCTACCAATGTGCATACCATTAAAACTATGTGTCTTTATTCTAAGCCTTTTAATTAATTTCTTGAAGAAGACATGATCAATGATGAAATTATTATTTTTGTTGATGTTCTACCACTATTCATTAAAATAGCCATTAATACTACCCTTATTCATAAAGTTCTAGTTGATGAAGGCTCTGGTATTAATGTGACATCTTTATGGCTTATACAATAACTTAGGTATAACAAGGATCATCTCAAGCAAACCTACCTCACCTATTGTGGTTTTGATTAGTGTAATAAAAAGCCACTTGGTTATATTTGGGTTCCACTAACCATTGACCCTAAGACTATTTGACTAAGCTTATAGTCCTTGATTTACCCTTATCTTATAACATACTTCTTGGTCACCCATAAAATCATAGAATGAGGGATATTGCTTCTTCTGATAGCCAATACATTAAATTATTACATAATGAAAAATGATATAAACATGAGGCTAATCCCAACCCTTGGAGTATTCAACTCCCTAATCCTAAATCTCAGTATTTCATTCCTACCATTCCTAAGATCAATAGGATCCTTTACTCGAGTTCATCAACATCAATCCTAATGTACAAGTCACTCTTGCTGATTTATATGATGATGAACCTAATGATTGACAACATACTTTCAATATTAAAAGTTACCTCATTATATCTCAGAGTGGCTTCCTCCTTTATTACCATTTGACTGTATTATTCTTCACATCAATGAGATTAATTATTTTCCCCTCTATGTAATGCTTAGGAGCATTCTTTACCCAAATATGCCTTCACTTGAAATTACTTTGGAGTGGCCAAATTATTTCAATATCCTCTCATGATGTCTCCATGTACATTTAGTAATATTGGCATTTCTGTTAGGATGTGGAGCTAAAAGCTTCAACTGGTGTAAACAGGGAGGAGGTTGTTGAGTTCTAGGGAGACCGGCATCGGCAGAGTGCAGTGCACATGGCAACTGACGATGGTAGGATGGATAAGAAGGAAACCAACATTGGCAGGATGTCGGCCGATGTCGGTCACCTCCAGGCAGACAGGGATCAACGTCAGTCACCTGTGGTAGTTCCAAAACTGCTTGTTCCATGGACAGTTAGTTTGTTGAATTGAGTGTTTGCATGTAAAGGCTATTTTTGGTCTTGAGTTGCATGTCTAATTATTGTAATTAAGATGGTCTAATTATTATATGCATGAGATCTATATAATAGACTCATAGGCTGTAGTGTAAACTTGTAGCTAGAGAGTAAGAGAGAAATAAGCTCCTTTTGAGAGAAGAGAGCAATGGTGTGTTCCTTCTAATGCCACAGTACCAAGGTGGGTACTGGATTGGAGAATCAGCAGGGTTCTTCATATTTGTATGGTCTTAGTTAGTAGGTTAGCATGGCTTCTTTTAGAGATCTACAATGGTGAGTATGGTCTAGTGATTTGCAGGTAGCAGCAGAGAGCATGAGATCTACTTGGAGTATGATTATGTACTTGGTGTACTGGCAACGTGTTACTAACTGGTTGGAGAGGTGAACATCAATTCTGTATTGGAGTTGATTGTTGGGACAAAGAGAGAGAGGGAAGAAGGTCTTGAGGTGTGGTGAGCCTTTGAGGTGGAGGAAGAAGTGGCATCTTCCTTATTGTATATTCTTCTAAGTGATTATTAATACAATTGTGTATTGTCTCTCAATTCCTGTGTTGTTTCATATTTCTAGTTACTTATTGATTCTGGTTAAATTCTATGTTTAGTTGCTAATACAAGAAGTAATCATATATGTGCTCTATTGGTGGAGCAAGATCCTGACACGTGGTATCAGAGCATGTTTATTGTTCTAGGTTCCTGACAAGTGGTATCAGAGCTTTTGGTTGGGTTGACTAATAGGTGGTTTCAGATCTGGTAGTGTTTTTGATTACAAGTCACTCACAGGGGTTTCAAATTGAGTGGGAGTATAGCAATGGTAGAAGATAGTAAGATACAAATGGAGAAACTGAATAGCATGAATGGTCTGATTGATGGAAAGAAAGAGCAGGTAAAAAGAGATTGTTGGTCGGCAAAAGATCAGCATGTAGAAGTAGATGTTGCAGGTGACGTTGCACAGGTTGCTTTGGATAAACTAGAATCTTTGTTTATAGATTCTTTTGCCTCTTTCCATGCAGCCCAAAATAGAGCATCTTTTCATGGGTATGTCTTTGGAGACTTTGGAGAGATTTATTTAGGGGTTGGAGAGCCTTGTCAGATTATTGACAAAGGGGAAGTGAAGCTAAAATTGTAGATGGATGACACATAGTGGTTGAAGGAAGTCATGCAGTTACCAGTCTTGGAGACGAGTCTAATTTCTTTAAGAAATTTGGGTGATGGGAGATGCACTATAACTCTCACAGTGGATACACTTGAATTAGATGGTGGTAAGAAAGTAGGTATTCTTATCTATCTACTTATATTACTAATTCACCTTTTGTTACAGAGATGTGGCTTTGTAGGCTTAGTCACATATGTAGAAGGAGAATGCAGGTTTTGAAGCTAAAGTTAGATGTCTTTGACAAGCTAAAGAACTGGAAAGCCTTGGTTTTCATGGAGGAGATAATGGATAGAGATCAGGTGAGGAAACTAATTTATTCTGAGTAGGGCTGTGTTAATTTTAATAGGGTTTTGACCCAAAAGGAGCTCACGGGTAAAAGTTGTCACTCACAAGGAAAACACAAAAACTAACATCAATTAGAAAATTGACATCAGTATCCTCACAGTGACTGATGTCGGCTATGTGCAGACTGACGTTGGCAAAATAGGGACATGTAAAAATTGGTGTCGATCACGAGGATTGACGTCGGCAAGGAAGCAGTTGCAGGGAACCGACATCGGTCGGGTGCAGGCTGGGAGATGGCCGAGATCAGTCACTAGAATGAATGTTGGGCAGATAACAAGCTGTCAACAAGTCTCAAACACTCATGTAGAGGTCAAGAATGGTAAGTGAACCTCATATTCATTGTTCACCTTCTTTATATTGCTTATTGATGGTCAAAAACTAGGAAGATGGAAGAGGCAATACAGGTAAAATCCAGATACAGTGGGAGCTTGGAATGGATGAGGAGTGTGAGTCCTTGGAGAAGAACCAAATAGGTATTTGTTGGTAGAGTTATCAGCTGGAAGGAAGCATTGAGAGACGAAATGGATTCCCAAATAAAGAAGAGAGTGGATGGATACATGAGACGGAAGGCCAAGGTATATGGTCTTGAGGAAGCTGCAGGTATAGAGCTGATAGGTGGTACCAGGGAGATGACAAAGTAGAGCTTCTGTCAATGTCAGTATAACTATTTTTTTTATCTTACTAGGTGGATGATGGTTGCAACATTATCTTGTTATTGTATGTGGGTGTTTTACTAGCAGGTTTGTACATACAAGTTTTTTGTTGAGCTAAAGGTAAGGTTAGTTTATTGGTGTGTCATGAAGAATTTGGTAGCAGCAAAATTCTTTAGCATAAGAGACATAGAGGATCACAGGTTGATTTTGTCTCAAATAAGAAGCTGATGTGAAGGTGTTGGCAAGGTTCAAGATGCAGAATTGGAAAGCACACCAAAGGCTGGATAGTTTAAGCAGAGCTTAGAACAAGTGTTCGAAATCACATGAGGTCTAGTGTAGACCTGAGTTTTCCCAAGCAGTGGGAGTTGTCAGAAAGTATGGAGCCAATTCGAGGAAGAGGTACTAAAGGGTAGTTCAGTGGATTCTTACAAGGATCAGTAGCAGGTCGACATGCTATGCAAGGTCAAGTTATTTTCTACATAGGTTTGTAGATGTGGATGTGGCAGGTTGCTTGGATGACAAAGGCATAAAGGTTAGAGCATCACAGGGTGTGGTGGCTAGTCTTCAGGATTGATCTTGAAGAGGGATACAAGCCAGGGTACAAATTAGATAGTGTACATTTATAGGTACAGCTACAGATGTTTATCTCCAAGTGGGAGATTGTTAGGATGTGGAGCTAAAAGCTTCAACTGGTGAAAACAGGGAGGAGGTTGCTGAGTTCCAGGGAGACCGGCATTGGCAGAGTGCAGTGCACATGGCAACCGATGATGGCATGATGGATAGGAAGGAAATCGACATCGACAGGATGTCGGCCGACGTCGATCACCTCCAAGCAGATAGGGACTGATGTCGGTCACCTGTGGTAGTTCTAGAACTGCTTGTTCCACAGACATTTAGTTCATTGAACTGAGTGTTTGCATGCAAAGGCTATTTTTGGTCTTGAGTTGTGTGTCTAATTATTGTAATTAAGATAGTCTAATTATTGTATGCATGAGATCTATATAATAGACTCATAGGATGTAGTGTAAACTTGTAGCTAGAGAGTAAGAGAGCAATATGCTCCTTCTAAGAGAAGAGAGCAATGGTGTGTTCCTCCTAGTGCCACAGTACCAAGGTGGGTACTAGATTGGAGAATCAACAGGGTTCTTCATATTTGTATGATCTTAGTCAGTAGGTTATCATGGCTTCTTTTGGAGATCTAAAATGGTGAGTAAGGTCTAGTGATTTGCAGGTAGCAGCAGAGAGCAGGAGATCTACTTGGAGTACGATTGTGTACTTGGTGTACTGGCAGCGTGTTACTGACTGGTTGGAGAGGTGAACATCAATTCTATATTAGAGTTGATTGTTGGGACAAAGAGAGAGAGGGAAGAAGGTCTTGAGGTGTGGCAAGCCTTTGAGGTGGAGGAAGAAGTGGCATCTTCCTTATTGTATATTCTTTTGAGTGATTATTAATACAATTGTGTATTATCTCTCAATTCCTGTGTTGTTTCATATTTCTAGTTACTTATTGATTCTGGTTAAATTTCATGTTTAGTTGCTAATACAAGAAGTAATCATATATGTGCTCTATTAGTGGAGCAAGATCCTGACACGTGGTATCAGAGCATGTTTATTGTTTTAGGTTCCTGACAATTTCACCTTTTGAAACTCACCTTGAATCTCAATCATGTACAATTTGTCCAACATATGATGATAATTATATTATGGCCCAAGCTCAATCTCAAGACTTGGATGTTTAAAATTATTATAAAACCTCAAATCAAATACATGATTTTAATTGGGATATTCATACCATTTCCATGGATCATGATATAGTTCCTGAAGGTTATGTGCCTCCTACCAATTCTCTACTTCTTGATACTCCTTGGGTGGTAGAAAAAATCATACCTTCCAAACCTACATAAATTCTTACATCTTCTCTACCACCTATGGATCCCATCATTGCATTTGATCCTTCTCTCGTCATAGAAACTAACAACACACCACTCCCATTTGATCCATCTACTTCCCCTTTTCTTAAGATTACACTCGATGCCAAGGCTATTGATGTCTGTTAGATACATTTTAAATATGATCACCATGGTAATCAGATTCTTGATCTCAAATTATATGTCAAGTGTTATGGTCCTCTTCCCAATTTTCCTATAGATGAAGCTACTCTTGAAATACTTCATGCCTGAGAAACTCAACTTCTTTGCTAACATCACAAACATGAGAATTTCAAAAGCAAAGCCCCTTATTTCAACAACTTCATTGCTAACACTGATCCTAAAACTAATCCAATTTCTTCTTTACCTAATGTAACATACCATTTCCAAGATGGAAATGATAAGCTTATTAGATAAACCACTCACATTGAATATGGTGCTCCATCATGCCCTTGATCAATTATAATTTTTTGTGAAATATCACCTATCAAATATGATAACTTTAGCTTATTTTTCAATAAATATCATGATATATTCACTTGTTCCTATAAGGACATACCTAGTATTAACCCTAGCATTATGGTGCACAACATCATTACTTATCCTAATGCTAAGCTTGTGCATCAAAAGAAAAGGAAGTTTTCACCCAAGGTTTCCACCTTATGTCACAAGGAAATCATCAAACTTCTCGATGATAAATTTATCAAACTAGTGAATTATTATAAATGGGTTTCTAACATGATTCTCATTTGGAAAAAGGTTAATATGGTAATTTGTATTTACATTGATTTTCATAGCTTTAATCTCACTTATCCCAAGGACAACTTCTCTTTACCTTCAATAGATGCCATTATTGATTCCATAGTTGGTTATGAAATGTTATCTCTTATGGATGGATTCTTGGGTTATAATAGAATTCACATTATACCCAAGGACCAACATAAAACCACTTTCACCATATAATGGGGCATTATTACTATGTTAAAATGCCCTTTAACCTCAAAAATTTGGAGCCACTTACCAATAATAAATGACTCACATCTTTTATGATCTTATCCATAAAATTATTGAACGTATGTGGATGACCTCATTTCTAAATCTAACAGTTGAAAAACTCATCTTTTTGATCTTGCCATGATCTTGGGCCATCTCCTCAAATATCAAGTTACACTAAATATTTACAAATGTGCCTTTGGTTTCACATCTAGAAAATTATTAGGATTCCTAGTCTCTCTCCACAACATTGATGTTTACCCTAATAAGATTATTGTTATGTTCAACATGCCCATTCCTCATACGAATATAGACATTCATACTTATCTAGGAAAACTTAGGGAAATTAGATGATTCATCCCTAAAATGGCTTATCACATCCACTTCATCAATTCTCTTCTTAAGAAAGGTAATGACTTAGAATGGTTGGATCCTTATAAAAAATCCTTTGATAACATGAAAGAGTCATTGATTCACCTACCTAAACTTTATCCTCCTAATGATTAACCCTTAATCTTATATACATCTTTCACACCCATATTAGTTATGGTAATGCTTTCCTAACAAGATCATATTAGAAGAGAGTATGACATTTATTACATCAGTTGAGGCCTCATAGATTATGAAAAATGTTATACAAAAGTCAAATGTGATTACCTCACCATCTATTTTTTAGTTGAAAAGCTTTGACATTATATGCTTTATTAGACCACTTATGTCATCATTAATTCCAACCCCCTTCATCACTTATTATCCAAAGCCTTTCTTCTTAAAGATAGAATTGGCAAATGGATGGTCATCCTTATGGAATTTGATCTCCATATTGTTACTCAAAAAGACATAAAAAGATAAATCATAGCTGATCAACTAGCCATATCTCCTATAATAGCTACCAATCACCTTCAATATAGTCTTCCCAATGATAAAATTATCTATATTGAAGGTCTCAATCAAGCTATTTCTCTTAAATATTAATTCCATAACTTCATTGCTGATCTTGAAGCAAGTAATATTGTTGAATCCACTTTACTCCCAGATTATACTAAACTAAACATAGTTATCAAAGAGCTTCCTACAATTAATGTCGACTCAAACAAGGATACTTGGACCCTTCAATTTGATGGTGTTAAATGCCTTCAAAGATCTGGGGCAGGTTTTATTCTTACAAGCCCTCTTGGAAAAATCATCCCTTTAACTTTTCACTTAACCTTTGATGTCACTAATAATATGGTTGAAATCAAAGCTCTAATCTTAGGCATGAGAGTTGCTCTTGATTTGGATATCCAATACCTACATGCCTTAGGTGATTCTCAGCTTATTTTCTACTAAGTCAATGATAATCGATTACCAATGCAAAAGTGGAAACCTCATCAATTATCATCACATCACCATGACTCTCACCAAAGAATTCATTATTACATCATTGAACCTATTAATTGAGATCAAAATTCCATTACTGATTCCCTTACTTCTTCAACTTCTCTTTTTCATCCACATCAAGTTCTTTTTGATCCCACTTTTCTTATATAAATAAGAAAATGTCCATATTTTACTCAACCATAAGATTCACTTATCTACCACATTGAGGTTATCACCATTCGACAAAGCCAGTGGTATAAATACATAATTTAATTTATGAAACGTCAAACTTATCTTACCAACTTAGATTCTCATGAAAATTCTCACATATGTAAAAAATATTTTAAGTATGCATTTCAATATAACATCATTTATTATCAAAATGCTAAAGTTACCTTGCTCGGTTGTGTTATGCAAGATGAGGTCTCTCCTCTTCTTGAATAATCACATGGGGAAATTTATAGTGGCCACTATAGTAGACATGATACAACCCATAAATGCCTATGTATAGGTTCCTTTTGGCCCACTCTTGAAAAGTATGAAATTGAATTCACTAAAAAGTGTACCCCTTACTAGCTTCATGATGATTTTATTCATTCACCTCTAGTCAAGATTTAAACTTTCAAATCTCCCTGACCATTCTCTATGTGAGTATTATATTCTCATCAAAAAACTACCTTGATCTCATGATGGGCATATATTTATCATCACTGCTACTAAATATTTTACCAAATGGGTTGACGCTATTCCCCTTGTTAATGTCACCAGTACCACCATTTATAAATCTACTCTTAATCAAATCATTTCCCACTTTGGTACCCTTCATACTATCATATTTTATAATGGTCATAATTTCAAAAACAAGGATGTTAAACAAATTTGTGATAAATTTAAGATCACTCACAAATTTTACACACCCTATTATACAAAATATAATGGCCAAGCTGAGGACATAAACAAAATCCTTAACAAAATTATTCAAAAAATAATTCATAAAACCTACACAAATTGTCACCTTCATCTCTACCCTACTCTTTGGGCCTATCAAACTAACATACATACTGCCACTAGGGTAATGACATTCTCTTTAGTATATGGTTCTAAGTCATTGCTTCCTTTAGAAGTAGAGCTTCCCTCTCTTTATGTATATCTTCATGTTATTATACCTAATGAATAATTATGTGAAGCTTGCCTTCATGCCCTTGATCTCCTTGATGAACTTCATCTTTCTGCTTTGCATCACATTCACCAATACAAGGCTTGTATTACCAAACAATATAACAAACATGTCAAAGTTTGCACATTTAAATTTGGTGATCTTGTCCTTAAATTAGACTACACTCATGATAAAGAAGGTAAATATGCCCAATAATGATGGGGTCCATATTTAGTCAAAGATATTCTTGATCTAAGTACCTATCACCTTCAAACCAATAAAGGCCATGTTTTCAAAGAGCCCATCAATACACAATTTCTAAAAAATCATTTTACTTAATCCTTACCTTCTTTAAATGCTTTATATATAGTATCTATAAAACACTTTTTGAAGGTTACTTACACATGTCTCACCTGCTACAATCATTCTTTCTTTTCACAAACCTTAGTCCTTTTTTGGTCTTTTAGTTTCCTCTTTTCTTCTCATGAGTTGCATTGTAAAACTATAGATAGGACCCAATATTCCTCATGATTTACTATAGTCATATTTATCTTCATTATTTTTACACACTTTTTACATGCCTTGGGTTTTTGTTTTATGAGTTACAATGTAAAACCATGGCTAGGACTTGGCCTTCCTCACAAATACCACCAATTTCTTACCTCATTTATTTTCCTAATACTTTTTGACACCCTCGTAGGTTTATCTTTTATGATTTGTAGTGTAAGACCATGGATAGGACTTGGCCTTCTTCATAAAATCACCATCTTATCATTTATTTTCTAGAATGTGTTTTGTAATGGTTATGAATTTTTGAACTTTGTTATCAACTTTAGCTTTTTCTTCTTTTGATAGATTAAATCTGCATACTAACATATGTTAGCATGTTTTTCCTCCATTTCCCTCATTCTTATGATGAGGAATCATACTTTTATATCATTGTATCCATTTTTTCCCTTTGTAACATTTTTTTCAATTTTAAGTAATTCAAATTATTTCATGTTTTATTCATCTTGATTTCATTTCCTTTCACTCTACATTGGATAAAAAAGGTTGAAGTTAAGATAACTCTTTTATTTCACCTAGATTTATTAGACTCTTAGACACTATTCTCTCTAGAGTTCTCTCTCTTAGTAACCAAGTCCCAAGTATTTAAATGAAAGTAATCTTTAAACACCCATGATTTGTTTTCAAAATCCATATGGAGGAGGAATATAAAAAGTCATAAAAAAAAGGTTAAAAGCTAAATCATTTAAAACTAAAGGTAATGATATATAAAAGGCAACATATAAATCTCAAAAGTCAAAATCACACCAAAAGACATGATTATAATCATATCTCCTATCTCTAATCAAAGCTCAAACTCCATAGTTGGCCTCACAAAAGAGCCAAGGTCCATTGGTGGTATAGTAGGCCCATATATTAGAATAAGATATTTCAACAAACTCTATGGTGCTACCTACTTTCTCACACAAGTACCTAATCTTTGTAGTAGATCGATGACTCTATATAGTGTGCTGAAGAATGGGGAACATGTTGTGGGAAGGTAGGTCCATTTTAATTTTCATTCATATGACCTTCATGGGATGATCTATATACTTCATTTTTGTACCTAAGACTTGTGTAACTAAGATAAGTTCTTTAGAGTCCTTAAGATCGACAATCCTCTTATTTTGACAAACCTAATTTAAGTGTCTTAACTTCGATAAAGAGTTACTGTACCTTAATTTTTCCTTCATTCTCCCTTCCACCCATTTCATTTTCCCCCTTGATAGGCAAATTATGATTCTACATTTTTTTCTCTCTTCTCTACTTCCTTCTTCTTCACATCTTAAAAACATGCTAGAATTACTTTGTTTCATTTTTATCTATCCTTAAAACAAACTAATATGTTTGAGTGACTATGGATTACTTTATTTACACCATGGCTTTACATTTCTATAAATAATTTGATTTTTTTTACCATTTGTCATTATTTTAACACCCTTTTTTTGGAAACCTAAGTTTGTTTTTACTTTCCTATACTTTTTCCATTGTTGAGTGAGTTTCATTTGTTATTTCTCACTCACAAATGTTGTTTTACCTTTTATGCACATTTTTCCATTGATGATTGAGTAAGGATTGTTACTGATCCTTCATCAATGTTATTTTACAATTTTTTTCTTTCCCATATTTATTTAAGGATCATTACTAATTCTACATAGATGTTTGATTACCATTCTTTATGACATGTATCCTTGGTTTAACTTGGTAAGTTTGCCTTTCTTACTTAGGATGTACTTTTTTGAGATTTTTGGTTTTTAGTAGCCTTTGATTTTTAGTTACCGAATTTACTCTAAATTTGACTTGGTCATTTGGTCTAACATAACACTTATCACCCCAAATATCCAAATTTATAAGTACATCCTATTCACATAGCACCAGCTATCTTGGCTTTCCTACATTTACTTATTTTTGCTCTTTAGTTTTATACTCTTGGGTTTGTCAAAAGTAGTCTTTGTGACCTCCACAATCAAAAATATAAACACAATAGATAACCATCTAGTGATAAATGTAAGTCAAGGTACACATCACATTTATATTTTTGTTATTTCCATTTCAATCATTTAATTTTAGTTACTTTTTTTTCTTTAAAATACAACTTTGTTTAACCTCAAAATTGTGTGTTACTATGTTCTTTTCTTGAAGCACCATCCCCTATTGCACCTGAGTGACATGTGATGAGCTTTGAGTGGGGTATATGTATACACATAATATTTTCAACTTTTATCAAATAATGATGCTTTCTATCTTGTAAGAACCCATTGAGTCTTAATCTCTCTGAGTGTATGCCTTAAAGGGTGCACTAGGAAAGGGGTGGGTAGATCATTGGCATTTCACATGATTGTTGTTCCTTATTATAATTTATTACCAATCTAATCAACTTCTAAAAAATTTATCTAAGCTATTAATCATATTTTACATACTCCTCTAGTTGTTTCCCACTTTTCATCCCTTTTTTCTCACCTTAAGCCCCTTTTGATAGTCTATATTACTAGGTCAACTAGGTTGACCCTATATTATTATGGGTAAAATTAATTACAGTCTATGTTGGCTCTTGGTTGACTTAGCCCATGACCTAGTGACTTTTTATACATAACTGTACTAGGTTGACTAGATCAACCCTATCAACCAAATTTTTTAGAAGGGATGAGGGTTGAATCCACTTATATATACAAGATCATTTTGTCATTATTTACTAATGAACAAGAGTTATTTTTTTCTTACATATATTTATAATATAATCCTCTACCATTTGGATTGAAGAGTCTTAGATTATGGTTTTTAATTATTGAATCTAGTCTTATGGAGAAGTCTTAGATGTTTTAGCCTTTCTTAGTGATCCTTACAAACCATAACAACCTCTTGTAAATACCCTTTGGCCAAGGGAAATATTGAGTCTAGATGAGTTCATCTTTCAGGTAAGTATTCTCTAACTTTGATCCTCTCTTTAGTATATATAAGTAACATAAGTATTGGATTATAATAATATTACTCTTCTTATTCATGTATTAGGGTCTTACTCATATATATGTTACTTGAGATTCTCCTATGCATGTTTTTTTGTTTACTAACCCCCATATTGTGCCACAAGCTTTTGTGATCACTAGATTAGATTTATTTACTTTACTTGTTATTATTTTAGTAAAATATGAAAACATAGGACCTAGATAGGGTTATTGCATGATTGTGCTTGATTGGAGACTTTATAACCCTCCCTTTTATTTTTTATCATGATAAGAGATCCCCTAATTGGGTCTAGTAGATCCCCATATTGGTCATGTTATTGATTATCAAATGTATCCTTAATTAGAAGTGTAATTATGATCTATCTTCTCTGAGTTAGGATTGATTTATGATCTATTTTCAAACTTTTATTAATTAATGATATTATTTATCTTGTAGGAACCTGTTGAGTCTCAATCTCTCTAAGTGTACACCTTAAGGGGTGCACTAGGAAAGGGGTGGGTAGTCCATTGGTGCTTTGTAGTATTATTATCCCTTTTACCACTTGTTATATACATAATTGTCTACTAAAAACCATATCCCTAAGTTTGTTCTTATTTGTTGTACATTCTTCAGTCATTTCCCATATTTTGTCAACTTTTTCCTAGCCTTAAGCCCCTTTTGATTGTTTTTGTACTAATTTGACTAGGTTAACCTTGTACTATTTTGGGTTAAATTCATTTAGGGTCAGTCGACCTAGCTCATGACCTAGTGATTTTTTGTCCATAACTATACTAGGTCAATTACATCAAACCTGTTAGTCAAAAAATTTAGAAAGGATTAGGGTTAAATCCACACACACACACACACACACACACACACACACACACACACACACACACACACACAAGATCATTTTGCCATTATTTAGAGAAGAGAAAAAGTAAGAGATATTATTTATTCACTTATCAACCATTATAATTGAGGAAAAAGCTTAGGGTTTCATAATTTCTTTGGAGATACTTATCTTGTCTTGTGGAGAATTATTTTGGATGAATTGATAGATTGTGTAGTCTAGATTTGATGTATCCTTGTCATCTTTACATACCACAACAACCTCTTGTGAAACACTTTATCCAAAGGAAAGATTGAGGCTTGATGGGTTCATATTCAAATGTAAGTATTCCTAAATTTGTTCCTAATTTGTAAGAGTAGATATATATACATTTTTACTTCTCTTCCATGCATTAGGATTTTGTATACATTGACATGAGTATATGTCTCTTATGAATGTTTAATTTTAGTGTTTATTGCCCCCACTTTGTGCCACAAGATTTGGTGAGAACTAGATTAGACTTTAATTTACTTGTTATTAGTTTATTGAAATATGAAAAAATAGGGATTAATTAGGGTTATTACATGATTGTTCTTTACTGGAGGATTTGGAACCCTCCCTAGCATTGTTTATTGTTGTAAGAGATCCCCTAATTGGGTCTAACAAATCCCCATATTGGTCATGTTCCCAATTATCTAATGTATCCTCAATTAGAAGTATAAGTATGATATATATTATAAAAGTTATGATTGATTTATATACATATTCATTTCTAATTGCATATATTATAGTGATGCATTTATAGTCAGTAATTGGGTTTTTGATTTTTAGTACTGAGGCCAATTTGAGAGATCGAGAAGGGTATACTTGATTTAAGAGGTGTGAGAGTGTTTGGTTTTGTATTTAAAATGTATATTTTGGATATATATCACCCTAAATTAATTTTATATGTGGTTCCATTCCTTTTCTTACCTCTCTCCTTGACTCTTCTCTAAGAATAACCATGCTTAGGGTTTATGAGACATTAGACTAGTCTGACCCTAATGGCATAGTTCTTGGGATATATATTTAATTTTTTTGATTTAAAACCTTAGGATACCATATTATTAAATTTATTTTATTCCTTTACCTTTATAATAATTCCCATATTTAATTTATAATCAATTTTCATGTATAGGCTTGCGACTACCTATATAGGCCTACTAGGCCTAATTATCCTATCAAGGCTCTTATTTGATTCAAAGGACCATAAAATTAAATGGATAATGATAAAATATATAAAACAAGTAAAAATACCTTGTTTTAATTCTTACACTTCACTCTCATGAATGATTCCTCACACTTTCACTCTTCTTTATGACCCTGCATGTAGGTGCTCTCAAATCTATCTATAGGAAGAGTGCATACATTATAATATTATTTACAACCTAAAGTTTCATGGAGTGATGGAAAAATATTCAATTAGGATTATGAATAAATTAATTTACCTATTAATCTCCTATCCAAACCATCCACAAGTCAACTTTTTTTGTTTTCTCATGGCTGTAGGTGGTAATTCTAGTTTCCTGATTGTGTAGGAGAGTGAGCTCTTTCCTTCATGACAATATTCTCACAACTTATCAAAATTTATCATAATTTTTATGATATTTAAAAATATTATTTCACTATATACACATTAAAAACACCCTAAAACATGACTCCTTGCTCAAAATTTTCTCCTTATACAGTTAGGCATGTAGATGTTTAATTCTAGGCTCTTGACTATGAGAGAGATGAGAATTGAAGTTTAATTATTTATAGAATATAGGGTTTTTTGGATTATGTTAGCACTTAAATTATTAAAATTTCTCTCCAATCCTCTATACCTTCTCAACTCATCACTTCATTAGTGTTTCTTAGCTTGCCAACATAGCCCTATGTGTGCTTAGTTAGTGTCTTAACTGAGTTTCTCATCCTTAGATGGCTTAGCCTCATGAAATATTAATAATTAAATATTAAATATTTATTAATGGTCATTATTATTCTTTATATCTTAAAAAAATTTAGTGACATATCCCATAGTCATAAATCCTTCTTTTCTTATCTTCCTGCATAAGCCTGTAGGTGCTCAAATGAGAGCATGCCTTTCTAGTATTGAGATTGAGTTATGTGGAGTGAAGGAATGGAAAACATGAATTTAATAATAAAATTATGATTAATATATAAGTGTATATATATATATATATAATATGTAATATCCCTATGATCCTCTTTAAAAATGAGACACTTCTCCCAACTTGCAAGGAATATTGCACTATACATGGTAGCCCTACTCAGGTTTAGGAATCAAGACTTTAAAGGATTTGAGCCTATTTTTATGAATAAAATATGTAATTAAGGTAGATAAATATATTATATTATTTCCAAGAAACCAAGAATGCGATAAACATATTACTTTTGATTTGGATTCATGTATTAACAACTCGAAAACATTAAGAAACCACTACTTTCAATCCTAAAACTAATTAAGAATGGAGATACCTTATTAATTTGAACTCATATGTGAAAAATATTGATGATTAATGAAGTTTAAAGACTATGAAGACTCATATAAGACATATAAAACCACCATTTTCCTTAATGAAGCCAATAATATATGGAAATTGTTCAAAAGTTAACCCTGTATAGATGTAGAAGATAAATCTGACTGCCTAAATTCTTAAAATTTGTTCATAAAGTATGGAAATAAATATATAACCAATTACAAATATTATAAGGTCATGATACCCTATTCCTTTGGCTAAGATATTAGGTCATCATTTTCTCTCCCCTATTTGTGTTGAGCAAGAACCTAACTGGCTATCTAAAGCTACCAAGGATAATGATGGAGACAAGGGATAAGTTTTTGACTTATTTTGACTTGTAAATAATGTATTATATTATATTATTCTTAAAATGAGTTCCCCCCAAGATATTTGGTCTCATATAACTCTTCCCTATCTATAAAAGTCCTTACAAGTGTGAAAACACTTGCAAAACCTCAATTTTCTACATTTTTTCAGATTAGAGACCTTTGGAAACCATTGGGGGGAATAAAGAGGGAAATTATGAGTCAAAATATGTTTTAAAACTAGGTGATATGGATGGATGGAAGTTTAAAAATCCTTTTTCAAGTGTGTGGGGCCTTTTATAGTAAATAAATGATATTTGACCCCTAAAGAGACCTCTTTTTTGCATATAAAATCACTTTGTTATAACTTGTAATGGATATGAGATCCTTGAAGACATATAATTTTAATGTGACACCTTATCCAAAGGATTTATAAATATAAGGTTAACTTATATGACATGTTTAAAGATAATTTTGATGACCTTATGGGCTAATTGGAGCTTGAAATAGTCTTGACTAATAAGCTATAAAAGACAACCAAGGATATATTATTACACACTATGTCAAGAATCAAAAATGAATTGGGAACCTTCCACATATTGTTAAAAAGTTATATATTTAATAAGTGGATAAAATAGGCATAAATATAATAAGAACAAGAAACCTTAACTTCTCCAAATACTTTATTTTTTGGTAAAACACCTTAACTTTGTCAAACAAGGTATATGCCACTTTTTTTGCTTAAAATACACTTGAAACCCTTAAATTAAACCTAGGACAACTTATGAAGACCTAATTCATCATCCAATGACTCATAAGATGCTGTCACATGATGATCCCTCAAGCAATGTCAAGCATATTTATTAAACCTTAAACAATGTTAAAAGGCTTTAAAAATGCCATTTGAAGATTATGACAAGCTCTAGACCACCATGTACAAGCTTTTATGGATATCATGAGGAAGTTTTGAATGATAAGGGTTAAAATTTGGCCTATGAGTCTAAATTATCAACAACAATAAGATTCGAGAGCATGGTGTATAAGAGTCTTATTAATTCATATGAAAATAGAAGTTTTATGTTGAATTTGACCTTATTTTATCCAAAGTGGAATGAAAGGAAATGAAATAAAGAGGAAAATTAATAGGAAATAATTTAAATTAAATTAAACCATAAAAATGTGATAAAAGTGAAAAAGTGATTTTTTGATAGGTAAGTATGATTCCTTATAATAAGAATGTATGAAAGTGTAGGGAAACATGATAACATAGTTTTTTGTGTAAGTTTTCTTTACAAAATAAACAAAAACCAAGGATAAAAACATGGGATCACAAACTTATAATCATTTATTAACATTCTAGAAAAGGAACATGTGGTTGAATAAAGGTGTTTGTAAAATAAAATGGTAATTTTATGAGAAGAAGCTAATCCTATCTATGGTCTTACATTACAAATCATAAAATAAAAACTCGAGTGGGTAAAAAAAGGCAAAAATAATATTTATGAGGAGGGCTTGGTCCTATCCATGGTCTTACACTACTACTCACAAAAGAGAAACCCAAGTGGGTGAATAAAGTATGTGAAAATAGAAAGGTAGAAATGGTATTTGAGATGAGGGCCTAATCCTATCCATGGTATTGAAATTTAACTAACAAAAGTGAAAATGAGGAGGTAAAATTACATTGGAAAATAATAAATTTGAAATGAAAAATCAATATATGAAAGTGAAAGAAATTCATGAGGAAAATTGGGTCCTATCCACAATATTACAATACAAATCATGAAATAAATAAACCAAATGACCAAGGGAAGGAATTGAGGTTTGTATAAAAAGGGATTGATATAAAGGGTGAGATCCATGTATAAATTATACAAAAAGTGTTAGTAGGATAACATATAAAAAAATGATAAGAGAAATGCCCAAGCAAAATATTTCTTCAAGAATTGCACATTAGTGGGTTCTTTGAAAATATGGCCTTCATTGGTTTGGAGGTGATAGGTGTTAGGACCAAGAATGTCTTTTTATAAATAAGGGCCCCTCCATTTTTAGGCATAGTTTTCTTCTTTATCATGGGTATAGTCTAATTTAAGCATGATATCACCAACATTGAAAGTAAGGACTTTAACCTTTTTATTATGTTGCATGGTGATATGGGCCTTGTATTAATAGGTTTTTTGAAGAGCATCTAGAAAAATTTCATCAAGAATATAAAGAGAATTAAGGTTATATTTACATATTTATTCATTATGAATGATACCATGAATATATATATATATATATATATATATATATATATATATAAATATGGAAGCTTGAATTTGTTGATGCCTAAATATGCATCATAAGGTGTTCAGAGTGTTTAAGAAACACTTCTCATTTTAGAATTAAAATAATTCAAAGATGAGTTGTAGTTTTGGATAACCCTATTATCTATGATGGAATAAAGGTAGAAGAAATGACTATTTCGAAATATTCATAATGTTTGGTGGTTGGGAGCCATTGTGGCCCATTAGTCTTTGTAGATAAGAAGATGATCTATGCTAATTAAGGTGAACTATGCCAAATTATAAGTCTAAAGCTAAAATCAGATGGATATATATAATGAAGCTTTAATCTAAAGTGAATTGGTTAAAAAAGAAGCAAAAGGAAGTGCAGGGTAGAGATAAAATACGTTGCTATTGATCTTCATTCCATATATCATGACAAAGTTTAAATATCATCTAGGCATGTACTTAAAACCAATGTATGATATTAAATAGCTTAATCTCAAATATTAACACACATCCAGAAAAATTCTAAGGAGTGCAAAAAATAATTCAAATAAGAACCAAGTTTATATACAGATTTACCCCTATAATTATCTAGCTAATGCATATCTACAAATGCAAAGAAAATAAAATAAAGTAAACTAGAGAACCTTTAGTTATCCTAGCATAAACATAAGTTAATAATTCTACATTCAAAGTTCTACCATAAGAGTTTAAAATAACTATTTAAATATATAGTTCAAAATAGACAAATGAGAGAGAAGACATATAGTAATTCACACAAACAAAATGAGATAATATTTTTAGAATTCTCTGCTTGCATTGGTTTCTCAAAATTTACACTAATTTTTAGCCCAAAACTCTCTCCCTTTTTATAAATGATAGTGCTCCTTTTATAAGATGCAAGGAATCATGTTAGTCAGTCCCAATCCAATTACATTTGTACAAGTGTATGCGACAAGTTTCCTCTCTATTGCATTCTAGAACACATGACCTTTTCCCTTTGGTAGACTAGTCTATAGACAACCTACTTCACAAATTATATATGGCCATGATATTATATTAAATTGGTGTCATCTTGGTACTTTCATGGCACTTTTATGGTAAAACTACTCATCACTATTCAAATAATGATTGCTACCTTTTATAATTCTCCCTTCATCTCACACCATCTGATTGATTTTCATGGATCAATGTTATTCATTGATCTTGATCCCAATATTTGAACACCATTGGACATAACTAATATATTTTATATGGTTATGACATGTGTCATTACTAAATTTTCTCTAATGCATTGAAAAGTCCTCTTTGATCACATACCATCTGATCTTGTCCATATAATTAAATGTGTGTCATCGATCTTAGAATATTCTTTGGATTTAATCTAAATTATAATATAAGGTTGCACCACTTGGTAGTCTCATAGGCCTTCTAAGCCTGATTTGAAAAGTCCAACTTGATCTCACTCTATCCAATCAATTATATATGGGCAAATGTGGATCATAGATCTTGTAGAGATGCACAATGTTTAAGTAACATTTAAGGACATTTAGAACTTGGCATAAATTTTTAATGGTATGGTTTTATTTCATGTTAAATAAACATGATTTAAGACCTTAGGCTAAGAATATTTAAGCTAAGGTTTGAGCATAATAAAGGGGACCTAGTAAATAGAAGACATGGCATAAGGTTTAGCCTAAGGTTTTTATTGCATAAATGCAGTTTAAAACTTTAGGCTCAGTCTAGGATAATAAAGGGGACCCTGAATTAGCTAGACCATCTCAATAGTAACATAGACCAAGGGCCCATGAGATATAAAAGAGACTAGTCATGGAAATTAAACTAAGTCTATAGCATGGATAATTATTCCTATGTAAGTTAGGATTTAATTAAAAAAGGGACATAAGTTAAAGCCTTAGATTATGGCTTTAACATTGATAAAAATAGATCTAGTTAATCTTTGATAGGCCATAGGCTAAAAAATATCAATTTGTCATCGAATCATGAATCCCTAAGCATGTTCACTCCCCAAATGAGGTTTCATTGAACCTGCAAAACATAAGTAATCAATTTTTAGCAACCTAGGATAGGATAAAAATATGATCGTTCAAAACATAAAGGACATAGTAAAAGAATTTTGATTAAGGACTTAACAATATTAATAAATACAACTAGGACCTAAGTTAAAGTTTTAAATTAAATTTGTAATAAAATGCTTCCTACATAAATTTGAATCCCATTTTAAGAAGACCTAGGCTAAACATTCTAAAACTAAGGTTTTACATGTTTTAGATATGGATTCAATTAATCAATCAAAGCCTAAGGATTATTAAGTAAATAATCAAATCATGAAAATCAAATTTTATCCATTATGGATAGACTCCATGAATTGTATGACTAGAAACATACTTTTAGGCAACCATTACTGTAAATCCCATTAAATTACCCACCAATGGATTCTAGGTCAATTCATCTTCATGCAAACACTTATATGATGCAAACAAGAACAAATTAGGATTTTCATATAGATTTTTAGGGCCCTTTTGATATTCAAGCAGGTTTGTAAGAAGCTTTAATGGCATCCCTATGTTTATCTTGCTAGCTTAGATTATATTTAGACATGTTTATTTATGTCTCTACATCACTAGATAGATCTGTATCCTTTGTAAAGTTAGCTTTGTTAGCTCACATGATTTCACCATATGGCAGTCTCATGTTAAGTCAGAGATTTGTTTGAAAAATCTTAATTGATCTTGCTCTATTAATCTAGATTTATAAACTAGAACAGATACTATTGATCTCTAAAATGTACTCAATATTTAATTGGGACCTTGGATTTTTATCATTGATTTTTCCCTATTTGATTTATTTCATTTGAGTGAATGCAATTTATTTGGTCATGATTTATGGAATAGATACCATTAGATGTTCATTATTCTTTGGTTGTAAATAAGACACTTGTCACCTTTTCATTATCTTGGGGGTTTTGTTGAAAGTTTGATTATATATGCTCCATTGGATTAACTTAGTGTGATAAAATATGGATCATTGATCTTACATAAATGCAAAAGGTGTAAGTCAGGCTTAGTCATAAAGTCTATGGACTATGGTTCTGATTTCATGTTGATAAACATGAATTAAAACATTAGGCTAATTATTTAAACTAAGTTTTGAGAGATAACAAAGGGGACCAATGCATGAGCATTTATGGACCAAGGTTATAAACATATAACCAAAGGACCACACAAATAACAAAGACATAGCCTAAAGTTTAGGCTAAGGTTTTTATCATATTAATAAATATGATAAACCTTAGGATGAGACTTTAGGCTCAACCTTGTAAGAAAAGGACCACGGGACATAAAATATACCAATCATAGGATTTTTAGCCTATGGTTTGGTTGTGTTGAAAAACACAACCAAGCCTTAGGATAAAAATTGAACTAAAGTTCATGGTATTTAAATTGATTTAGCCAATTTGTTTCATAATTTTGGCATTAGGGTAAATGTTTCATAAAAATTTTCAAAACAATCTTCCTAAAGAGTCATTTGGTAGGGCCTTTACCTAAGATAAAAGTCTTGATTGGCACTTCTCATGGGGGAAAGGGAAATTTCAAAAATTTTAAGGATAATTGAGGAAGACAAAGGACCATTTTAAAAAATCCCAAAGGGTACGCTTGGAAGACAAAGTGCCCCTTAAAAAAATCCTGAAGGATAATTTCAAAGAAGTCAAAGGGAAATCCAAAAAACTCAAAGGGTATCTACCATTCACAACAATCCTAAAGGATAATTTTATTAAAGTAAAGGTCAGTTTCAAAAGAGTTTAGATAATTTGCTGTAGGAAAGATGTTTCATTAGACCTAAAACTTGAAACACAAGGATCTAATTTTAGCACTTTAGATAAGGGCAAACCAAAACCATGAGAAAATATGTTAACAAAACTAAGTGTGGGTGATCTTAAGATAAAAATGACGTGTAAACATGCTAATGATACTTTGATCAAGTGAATTTTTTACATCAAGGAAATTTTTTTCACAAGGGTCCCCATGTTTCAAAAATAGGTTATGTTGACCACAACAAATGGTGGATTTTGGGGGAAACATATAAATATATTATAATTTAGAGACTTTGGTTCAAACAAATAAATAGATTACCTATTCCACTTGATCAATACCATTATCAAGATCAGTTCATGGTTTAAAACAAGTCTCTCACCTATGGAGTTAGGATCAAACATCAAAACCTAATCATGATGTGTGTGTGATTTGATTCGACTTACTATTTGCCTTGGGATTTAGGGAAAAAATTCTAGAATTCATGCCTTTAATCATTAACATTGACTTACAACATGTTTAGATATTCATTAAGAACCATGATTTAGCTTAGGGAAGGCTTGGGTATTGTTCTACTACCAGATAGACATCTATAACCCCAATAAAAATAACTTTGGCTCTACTCAAGGCCTTTCTCCACTACCATCCATGTGTCCATAGCCCTGGTGGAGATTACCATAATCACCTTTGCTTAGAAAGTTTTTTATTTTGAAATAAGCTCTTATTTTTGTATTTTTTTAGATCATTTTGGCTTTCTATCAAAGGTTGGGAACCAAGTTAACCAAGTTTAAGGATTCAGTCTAATGTTTGATCCCTAGACAATCACCTATGGTCATAACTTTTGTCCTCAGCAAAGATGTTTGTTAAGTGCAAGCATGACTATGTCTCAATAATTCAATCTTTCATCCTATATGTGCAATTCTTCTTGAAACCCAATTTAGATAAAAAACAAAGTTTAAAACCTTATGAAAAAACCAATGTATCCATTATTTATTACAAGTTTATCTAACTATAACATTAAGCTTTATATTTTAGATCCATGATCAACAAATGCTGAGGAGCTATACCTACATTCCTAAACTGTGGAGTTCCTTATATTTTTGAACTGTGAGCTAAAAATTGTCCAAAAGGAATTATTAGAAATAAGGAACAACATAGGGGAAGAAAACACACATAAGAGGAAACAAATAAATCAAAAAAATAAAGGAAATTCAAATGAATAGATATAAATGTATGTACAAACAAGGGACAAGAAGGAAATAACATAAAGAAACCAATCTAGCCTACCTACTCTAACTCTAACCATTCTTATAATTCACTCCACAAAGACTCCTAGTGGGGAAATAGAGAATTAATGCTTAAGGTACTGCTCATTGGTGGGAAACATGAAATATTTTACTTGTAAGTCTTTTAGCTTGAAGGTGTTATCTCCAAGTATTTTGGCAATCTGATAAGGGCCTATCCATAAAGGTGTGAGTTTACCATGTTTACCCATATGTTTAAATGCCTTGTCCTAAAGGATAACCAAATCTCCTTACCTGAACACCTTTATATTTGATCTCTTATCAAACCACCTTTATACCATGGTTTGGTGTCTACTAAATTTGGTGAAAGCCTCTTCTCTAGCATCTTCCATTTGAACAATGTCCAGTAGCCTTGAATTTGCCAATTCTTGATCATCCTCTATGTACTCTTACATGAACCTATATGTTTGTATCTTGAGTGTAATGGGGAATATGGGCTCTTGGCCATATACTAGTAATAAGGGTGATTCTTTGAGAGCTTGCTTGACTCTTTTTCTATCTGCCCATAAGGCATATTTTGGTAGGTTATGCTAGGTTCTAGGCTTATCTACTTTAGACTTATTTATTTATTTCATCAAGTTCTTATTGGCTAATTAAATAAACCATTACCTTGAGGATAATGGATGGATGAGAACTTGAGAATTATACTATTATCATATGCCCATTTGATCATCTCAATGGATATAAAAGCTGATCCATTATCACATACTAGAGAGACTAGTGTTTCAAGCCTAGTACATATGTTTTCTTCTAGAATGGTGATCACTTATTTGGTCCTAAACTACTTAGTGGCCACTACCTCAGTCCATCTAGTGCAGTAGTTAGTAGAAGTTAGAACATATTTGTGACCTTATGATGAATTGGGGTTGATTATCCCTACTAAGTAAAAGGTTTATCTATCATAACTGGTTGTAATGGTATGTCTACCTTAGGTTATTTTATGTTGAAGACTTGACATGAATGGAACTACCTTACATGCTTATGGGTATCCTTAAAGATTATGGGCCAGTAGTAACTAGCTCTAAGGATTTTATTAACTATTGTCCTAGATAGATGTCCACTTCCTAGCTTCTCATGAAAAGTGCTCATGTTTTTAGTTGCCTTCTTTGGATACACACCTCAAGTAAATGACTTTGAATTTTCTTTGGTACAACACTCCATATTTAATCAAGTATTGGGATATCTTAAGTCTCAGGGATATTCTTTGCTCCTTGGTTAACCATGTAGGATAAATGCCATTGATTAATAGATGGATAATAAGATCATACCAATCACTAGACTAAAAACTTTGTTGTTCAACCTACATGACACTTAGCTTGGGGTTAGCATTGGAAATCATATGAATTAGAACTTGGAATGTTACTAATTTTTTAGTCTTTATTTTGATGCCATATTCTTGGATCACAAACATCCACTTACTTCTACTTTCTTACAGTTCATTCTACTTAGCATGATCTTGGTGGCAAGGTCTGGTAAGATGGCATGCACCTTATTCCTAAGAATGTAGTGCCTAAATTTATTCACCACCTTAACTAATGAACATTCTTTTTTTTCAATTAAATAATAATTTAACTCAACATTTTAAATTTTGTACTCATGAAAGAAATTGGATGGTCACATTCATCAATTTTTTGGGTTAAAAATACAATAATAGTATGATCAGAAGAAAAGGAGTAAAGGTAAAAATCTTTGGAAAATTATAGACTTATCAAGACTAGATCTTGTCCAATTGCCTCCTTGATGTCCTTAAAATCCTTCCTGGTTTCCTTGTTCTAGTTGATTTTGGCATCTTTCTTCAACATATCATGAAATGGCTTGACAATTTCTACAAAGGTAAAAATAAAATTTCTTACAAAATTAATTTTTCCAAAGCGTAAGTTTTGTTCTTTTTTTATTATTACAAGGTTATATTTTTGATATAGCATCTACTTTATCTGAATCTATAGATATTCCCTCCTTAGTGATAACATGTCCTAATAATTTTCCCTCAGTAATGCAAAAAATGCTTTTCTTTGGGTTGAGAGAAATCCCTTTCCTTTTGCACCTTTCAAATACCTATTATAAATACATTATGTGGTACTCCTTATTCTTATAAAAAATAATTAGATCATCCATGTATATAATAATGCATTTACCTACCATACCTTAGAAATCATGATCCATGGCTCTTTGGAATGTTACCCCTACATTCATTAACCCAAATGGCATGTTTTTGTAAGCAAACATGACCCACTTGGTAGCAAATCTAGTATTCATCATGTCCTGACTAGCACTTGGTTATACCCTAAAAATTCATCAAGAAAGGACATCAAATCAGAACCATAAACACTTTGTATAACTTGCTCTAGAGATGACAAAGGGTAGTTGTCCTTTTTAGATGATTTAGTTAGATTCCTAGAATCAATACATAGTCTTATTTCACCATTATTTTTCATAACTGACATCAAATTGGTGACCCAAAGTAGAGTTCCTAATGGGAAATAAAATCTTGGCATCTAATAATTTTTTGACTTCTTTAAAAATCGTATGTTATAAAACAAGGTTGACAGGGCTCTGCTTTTGTTTGAAATGTTTACAGTTTTCCTTCAAGGGTATGGTATGGGTGATGAATCTTGGATAAAAATCTTCATGTCATCATAGGACCATGCTATTATGTCCTTATAATTTGTCATCAAGTCCTTATCCTTTTCATTTTCAATGCTCATACATGTTATCCTAATATTAACTAGCTGAGGTTGATCTTGAGGTACAAGATCAACTATCTTGTAATCCTTCCCACTAACCTTGGGTATTCTAGTGATTTTAGGTAGTTTGTCTTGGTCAAATAACCTTTCCAAGGTAATCATGCCTTTTAGGATTTTGTTCTTACTCAGTTGAATGACTTTGTTATCAAATAAACCATCCTCTTCAAGTGTATTCTCATTGGCCTCATCCATGACATGGGACTCAAATACTCCTAGGTTGGTCATGAAATCCAAGATATGTTGGTCATCATTAAAAATATATATATGGTTTATGTTATCTAAGACTGAAGGGCATATAACTATCTCAATGCTAAAGTTTTGAGAGTCATGGTTTGACATAAGATTAGCTACAATTGAGGTAAGCTCATTAAGAGCTTTGTTCTCCTCCCTAGGGATGGAAATAATGTTGAAAGCATCAAAATATCCTAATAAATCCTAGACCTTGAACTTATATCTCTTGAGATATGATAAGTTAAACTGGTATTTACTCCTCACTTGGTTAACTATAAGTTCTGAGTCACCATGAACCAAGAGTTCTTTAACCTTATGCTTAATGGAAAATTGTAATCCTAGAATCAATGCTTCATACTCTATAAGATTATATTTTCAATGAAACTAAAGTATATAATCAACATTTAGTTCTTTTTCAGTAGAATTTGTTAGAAAATTTCCTACTCTAGATCCAAAATTACACCTAGCACCATCAAAATGTAATCTCCACATTCCAAGCAAAGCATGAGAAGTCTTAGAAATACATACCTTAGAAGTATTGAGAGTATACACTCCTAATTTAAAATCCATCATGTTTATCTCATCAAATTATAACATATTAACCCTTTCATTCACAATGTTATACTCGATGATCATGTGATTCATCTGAGGCTGTCTTTCCACTCTAATCTGATTTGGGACTCCTTTCTATGGCAACCAATAATGTGAACAATTAGTGGACATATATACATTAAGGGAATTGTTCCATTCTATACTTAAAAGTATCCCAAATTCATCAAGAATGTACACCACCTAGATGCCAATATATTTTTGGACCCTTGGCTCAGAGGCAAGTTACATATGCACATTTAATAATTCCCCAATTACCTTAACTCTAGACTTATCTAAGTGACAACTCTATCAAATTTAATAAGAGTCAAGCCAATTTATTTAAAAATACCTACTGGCATAATGTTTGTGGATGCAACAAAATCTAATAAACAATTATGTAAATTCTTACCAAACATTCTGATAGTAAGTAAGAAAGGTGGGGATCCTGTCTTAGCTTTATACATAACACCATTGGTGTTGTTAGTTTTGTGTGGCTTACCAAGGTTTTTAGACAAGGACTATAATAAAAAGTATCTTTTCTCAATGATCTACATTAAATCATGTAATGTAATGTTAGCCTTAATTTTCTTCATGTCTTCACAGTATTATACCCAGTCTTATTGGAAGAACTAGATGCATTAGTATAATGTTTCAAAGTACTTCCCTTTGGAGGCTTAGGGTTATTATCTGAGGTAGTATATAGATGAGTGACAAAGTTGTTTGGAGGTGTTGAAGTAGTTAGGGGTTGCTTCTGATCCCTATTCCATAGAGGGTAGGTCTTATTCAAGAGTTTTTAAAAAGCATGGACTTCTTTGTGAATATCATCAGTTCATTGTCTTCTTGGAAAGGGAAGTCAAATATCTCCATAATGAAGGCTTGGTTAGTAGATTTAGATCCTAGTGTACCTACACCATTATCTCTATTAGGAAACACTTCAAATGTATCCAAATCTTTTTTAAAGGCCTTAAAGGCCTTACAAAATTTAACAAAATCTATCTCACTATGTCTGGAAGTGCAATGTACTCTAAAATAATTAGGTAAAGCAATATAAATAAGATTTATATCTATTGTTTTCTTATTAGTAGATGAATAATTATTCTTATTTTTGTTGTAAATATCATTATGGAATTTTTTATTGGGCCTATTCAACCTTTTTAAAGAGAAGTTTTAACTTGATCTCTCTTCGGTATTACCAACTTACCTCTACAGATGAAGAAAATTAGTTCTTAACTTTTGGACCATATTTAAGATAGAGTCATTTTCATTTTTAGGTGCTTTAGAATTATGAACCTGATTATTATTAGTACCATTGTTTGGTACCAAGGCCTTTTGATCACTAGAGTTAAATCCATTGGCAATAGTGTTTAAGGACCTAAGTTTTGGGTAGGATGAGCATGACTTAAGGATAATTGGTTTAAAGTTGGGATTTGGTTCAAATTATGTATGTTTTGATTGTTATTTAGGAAGACATTTAGGGTAGGAAAATTTGGGTTGACATTGGGAATAGATTAATCCATCTAACCTTGGGGCTGCATGTAGTCATTAATAATCATAGCCTTGACATAAGCTAAAGCTAATATGTTTATAGCTCCAATAGCTCTCTTTATAAATACATAGGTCATATGATATAAGGCATCCTTATAGATTTTTAGGGCTAAAGATTAATCTATTTTATAAGGAGATATAGTCCTATTGAACATCTTTTGGAACCTAGCATTAGAAGCTCTTATGCATTCATTTGCATCCCTTTTTACTATGGTGAATTGATGGTATAAGACACACAGACTGATAATGTTACAAAATGGTCAATAAATAAATTGTTAAAATCAACCCAACTTATAATGTATTTTTTACGGAGATTTAGAAACCATTCATATGCAGCTTCTTTAAAAGTGAAAGGAAATAGTCTACATGCTACATCTTGTTTAGGAAAAATTAACAATCTCAAAGCAACTTCAAATGACTTAATATGATCTTCAGCTATTATAATTCTATCAAGACTAAATATTATAAAATATTTCTCAAGGTTATAGGGAAGGTCATGTAACACACTTTGCATGTTGATAGAAGAGCCACCCAACCAAGCCATAACTTGATTGGGATTAAATACATGAGCAACCTAAATTGGTGAAGTTGGTAAAGACTTTGAAATATTGCACTTACCTTTATCCTACCTATCTCTTTTATGGACTTCTAATTCAAGTAGAGGTTCCCTAGTCTCTAAATGTGACCTTGTTCTGATTGTTTTCAATTCCAGCTTGAGAATTTCAAATCTTATTTGAAATATGATGTGCCAATCCTATCTTTGTAGAGAACATTGATTAAAAATGCACATTAAGTAAATTTTGCAAAGATTCATATAAAGGAGGACAATATTTAATCAAGTCAACTCAAACATGTATCCAAATACATAATTAATATCAACCTTTACATGTTTTAAGATCAGATGAACTCAATTGAGAAAAGGATCTAAGAATCTTTGATCAAAATATCTATTACTAACCTAAAACCTATTGAGTTCATAATTCTAAAGCTATCTTTACCATAATTCAACATATGTCTTCAAAGAATGTCAATCTTTTTCTAAATAAGCATAAAAATTGGTTTGAAACCATGAAGATCACCAAACTTTACATGGTTATGCTAAAAATACACAAATATGCAAAGATTAAATTTATCTTTAAGCATAATTTATAAAAACTAGCAAAGATACTATAAATCTATAAAGAATTATCCCTCATTCTAGTGCTAGTGAAGCCTACCATATTAATGCCTAAATATGTATCACAAGGTACTTAGAGTGTTTAAGAAACACTTATCATTTTAGAATTTAAATAATTCAATGCATGACTTGTAGTTTTTGATAATCTTGTTATCTATGAAGAAATAGAGGCAAAAAAAATGACTATTTCATAATAGTTATAATGTTTGGTTGTTGGGAGACACCATGGCCTGTAAATCTTTGAATATAAGAAGATGATCTATGATAATTAAGGTAAATTATGTTCAATTATAAGTCTAAATCTAAAATAATATGGACATATATAATGAAGCTTTAATCTAAAGTGAATTGGTTAAAAAAGAAGCAAAAGGAAGGGTAGGGCAAAGAGAAAATATGTTGCTACTAATCTTCATTCTACATATCATGACAAAGTTCAAATATCATCCAAGCATGTGTATGCAATCAAAATTACATGATGCACATGAATCAATCCTAGATTAGATAAGATCTATCACACCTACTCTTGTGATTGGGGCATACACTTGTTAAGTGGGAGCATGACCAATATGAGGATCTGCTAGACCCGATTAGGGGATCACTTGTATCATCTATCACAACACATCATGCTAGGGAAGGTTCCAAAGCCTATAGTCTAACACAATCACACAATAACCCTAAAAGAGTCTTATGGTTTCTATATTCACTTATGATAATAAACAATAAAGTAAACTAATCTATAAAAATAAAAGTAAACTACTATAGTACTCACCAAAGATTGTGGCACAAAGTAGGGGTTAGAACAAAACAAGTAAATAAAAACTAAATTAAAGATGTATAAGAGACATATACTCACATTAATGTATACATAATCCTAATACATGGGAGAGAAGAATACATATACTCACATTAATATATACTACATTATCTATCTACTCTTATAAAGGAGAAATAAAGTTAGGAATACTTACCTTTGAAGATGAACCTACCAAGTCTCAACCTCTCCCTTGGCCAATGGTGCTTCATAATAGATTATTTTGGCTTATAAGGACAACCAAGATAAATCAGCTCTAGGATACATAACCTACCTAATCATCCAAAATAATTCTCCATAAGACAATATCATAGCTCCAAAAGAAAGTATTAAACCCTAAAGATTTATTCCTCAATTAGAATGGTCAATAAATAGATGTTTGCTTGCACTTCTTCACTTAATTTAACTCTCTTATGGAATGGTAAGGAATGACCTCGTATATATAGTAGTATCTCACCCTAAAGAATTTTAAACATGTTAGCTATTCTAGGTCAATCGAGTCAACCTAACACATTATCAGGCTAATGCCTAAAGTTTATGTCAGGTCAATCGAGATGCAAAGCAATAAGGAAAGGAAAAGTATCCTCAAAATAAGGTACGTTGACCATGTCGACCTAGCTTACTGAATAGGTCAAAAGAGAAACAAGGTAAGATTTGAGGGATAAAACGTGAAAAATGGTGGGAATAGATAAGAAAGATAAAAATAAACTTAGGGTTCAAAGTTTTAGGAGGCAAGAGTGTAGATAAAAAGTGACAAAAGGAACAACAATCTTATGAAGCACCAAAGGTTTGCCCACCCCTTTCTTAGTGCACCCCTTAAGGCATGCACTAAGAAAGATTGAGACTTGGTAAGTTCCTACAAGATATAAAGTGTTAGTAATCAATAAAATTATGAAAATATTATGTGTATACATATACCCTAGCTGAATCTCATCACGTGTCACGTAAGTGAAACATGGGATGGTGCTTTGGGATAGTCATGATAACACATAATGCTAATGATAAGTAAAGTATAATAAGAATAAAATAATATAAATTAAATGATACAATTGGAAAATAGATACATTTAACCTACCTTAGTGCCAGAGAATAAGACTGGAAGAAAGTGAAGGTGTCCAATGTAAAACACACTAGGCAAACCTATAGAAGTTAGTGCAAAAATAGCCAAAAATTGAAATTTTTGGAAGATAGACATATTCTAGTGGAAAATAATCTCTATGTCATCATTAATCTAACATATTTTATAGTTTATGAAATACATGAATAGAAACAAAGATATGAGAAAAAGAAGGAATCTGAAGGAAAATAAATGAAAAATTTGAATGGCTAAAAAGTAGTTTTAAATATGAAAAAGAGAATTCATTTTGTTATTTTGCAATGAAAGAGAAGAGAAAAAGAGCTCTAGAGAGAAAAAAAGATAGAATGCAAGGGAATGACATGCTAGATGAGAGGGAGCTCCAAGAACGAGTGTGGGTGCACTATAGGTATGCATCTAAGAATCTCAAACCAGATTTTGAAATTTGAAATGAATTAAGTGAATTTTGATAAAATATAATTTTAAGCATTTATATATGAGAAAAATTAGCAAAATTAGATTCTAATGGAGGGAAATAGGAAGATAGGAAATGGGTTGGAAGGAATTAGGGAAAAAACAAAAAAAGTAAGTTTTTGGCAAAATGTGCTAGGTCAGCACACTAAAATCTACTAGGTAAACTAGGTCGATCTAGTAGAGTAAATCAAGATGAAATCTACATGGTCAATCTTGAAGGTATAGGTCAACCTAGTAGATTCTAGAACTAAAACCTTATACGGGGTATCCAGTTGGTTTATAAGGGCCAAAATGGAAACTTAGCACAAAAAAAAGAGAATAAGAAAAAAAATAAGAAATGGGGAGAAAAATAGAAAAATTATAGGATTTTTTTAATCAAACTAGGTTGATTAGGGAACCAAAAATAGCATAAAAAAGTGTGTAGAAAGCTGAAAGAGAGCTAGAATGGTCTGAAATGACCAAAGAAGGGAAATGGGGACCAAAATAGGCTAAAATAGATAAAAATGAATAAATAATACTTATTTATGATTAAAAATAGAATGTATAAATAATGTATTATGATTAGACATGATATGGAGGAACTAATACAACCTTTGTTGTTTCTTTGATTTCAAAGATGACAATAGCTCTAGAGATTGATGGATGTCTCTTAGCTACCAGACTTGTTGGAGAGATTGATAGATGGAGATAGGGACAAAATGATATCCATAGGTCTAGGAGGTATAATAGATATGTGTAGGATACCCTTGAGTGTAGGCTTGTTAGTCATGTTCCTTGGTTGTTAGGAATGGCTGACTAACACCTTCAGATTGGACATGGATGGGGATGTGATAGAGGTGGATATCACACTAGAGGATGTACATGCCATCCTCAAGATACCTATAGTAGGATCACTAATGACCATAGGGATAAAAAATAGCAAAAAGGAGAGGAGAGCCTTAGCCATGTGAGCTACAGGCTTAGAGATGATATTACCAGGGTGGAGAGTGAGCATGGATGATGTCTATATATTTTAAATTATGTATCTATAGAAGGTGGTGATAGGCCTTGTGACACAACATGTGATCTATCAAAAGTTAGATGGTAAGGTACCACTATACATGGTAGCCTTGAGTAGGATGATGCTAGAGGAGTTAGTAATATATGATCTAGGCTTTGCCATCTAGGTCCAGGTCATGCATGATCTATATGAGATGTTGGTTAGAGGGTATAAGACTATGGGACCAATAATACTACTAATAACATGGATATATGAGATATTTCTTATGTATCAGCTAGCTAGGTTACCCCATGTAGTCAATGATAGGTCACCTCAAGTGAGGAGATGGAGAGAGGACCAGGTAGTGTGGGTTGTGCCCTATATGCCACCAATATAGATGGTGAAATACACTAACATAGTTTGGTGACCATATGAGAAATTAGTGACTACTTAGGAGAGATAACACATAGTTGGACTAGTGCTAGAGAGAAAAGAGGTGATAAGACACTATACATGGTGGAGAGAGCCACATCTAGTGGCCGTGGGTGCTAGGATAGATGGGTCTACCTCATTTAATAACATTGATACTCATACTCAAATAGTAAACTTGGAATTTAAAAGAGCCATGATGGAAGAGAGGATTTGGATAATTAATAGTGAGGCTGATATTGTGATCACACTGAGAGTGACCATAGACTAGTAAGGCACAATGAGGGGTAGAGCAAGAAGAGGAAGTAGAGGTAGTGATACCAGATGTACCACTACTAGATCCAGAGAGAGATGATCTATGGTCATTAAGGACATGGTATCAATGAAGGTAGTAGGAGAGAGTAGAGACCATCATCATCTTTGGTCAGTCAACAAAGGAGCCACATGAGACATAGATGAGTGAGAGACCACTCGGGCACAGGCTAAGATGGACATAAGCCATGAGAACTAAGTTTGAGATATGGAGGCAACCTATAGAGGAAGCAATAAGAGGTCACATAGATGAGGAGACTATGATACATGGTCATTCAGATGATGAGACCATAGTATCTGAGACACAGATAGGTAAGAAAAATATGATTTATTTATTTATAAATATTTGAATTGAAAGATAGATAGATAGATAGATATTGTGATATATGAAAATGATCTAATATCTATCTAGTGTGATTTTGTAGGAATACCTAAGGATGAGGAGATATGGGGATACCTAGTTAGGGGAGCACTTTATGACATCCTAGATGAGACTCTATAGCCTTATGATCCCATGACATTAGAGGATCCAAGTGTACCATTTGCCCTAGCTTAGGCAAACTGGTTTAGATTAACAAGAGAGGCTATGAGGTAGATATAGATATAGAAAGTGGCTATAACCACTAGTAGAGATGGGTGTAAGAGAGAGGTAAGACTAATATGGTATAGCTAATGAGAGATTTATGCATTTGGATATAGTGACATAGATGATGTAAGCATATATAATGATGTAGACCCAATTGATACAGGCACATGTAGTGACCTAGACTGAGCTGGTATAGGCATAGGTGAAGATAGCACATCTATAGGGATATGTATAGGGATTGATATCTTAGACTACCTTATTATAATGTACCATTTAGAGGAGTCAGATTGAGGCCTCAATAGGTAGTGTGGATAGGCCATGAGATAGATAGGATGGAGCCTAGTCCTAGAACTAGAGCATTGCTTATTGTTGTATATATTGTATTAAACTCTTGATATATATATGATGTATCATTTTATCTTACTAATGTGATTATGTATGTGGTCACTATGAATATATTGTTATCATTATGTTGGTTGTGTATATAGATGTTTTGGATATATTTCTTTCTAGCACATGTATTTAACCTTGTTGTATATGCTATAGGAAATATATGTGATGTGATTTATTTTCTAGAATTATGAGAAACACATGCATGGTTTAAAAATAAATAGGAAAATATACTTGGAAAAATATAATCTATCAAAAATACACTACACACTAATTCAAGCTAGGAAATGTGTAATAACACAAAAAATGACTAACTATAAATAACCAAGAAATGGAAAATAAGATGGTAAAAAGGGGATTTGTTTTCAAACCAAAGATGAAATATTTTTATACCAAATTAAAACAAGTAAAATCAAACTATATCATGTTGGGAATTATGAAAAACAAATTAATAAAATGTAAGGTATGCATAAGGTCACACAAGGTAAGAAAAACAAATGAAAAGTCAATGAAAATTTGGTCTTAAATTTATCACACTAATTCAAGACGGGAAGTGTGACAAAATCCAAGAAATGCTTGAAATTTTACATTCACTCAAAAAATAAGAGGTGAATGAAAAATGAAGTAAGCATAAAACATACAAGTTCAAGCTGGGAAGCATGTCAAATGACGTGTAACTTCATAATCAATCAAATCTTATCTCAAAATTGACACATGTAGTTTGATGATGACTTGATTATTGGAATTTTTTTTGAGGAGGGATGGATCCTATCTGTAGTCTTACACTTGAACTCAACAAAGGGAACACCACATGGGGTGGAATAAGCACGAATAACTAAGTACACAGGGAATAAGGGTAATAGGATAAAACATTCAAAAATGAAAAACCCAAAAGGATGCCAAAACAACATTGGCAAGAACAATAATAATATTGGATTGAAATACAAAAGGGATGGTAATTTTGTGAGGAATTTCCATGTCCTATCCATGGTCTTATGTTGCAATTCACAAAAAAAAAACCCAAGGGGTGTGATAAAAAATCAAGACAATATTTCTCAAGAGGAAATATGAGGAAAGGGAATGAAAAAGGGAGTGTAAAAATCAAATAATTAGGCATATTAAGAAAATACCTTAGGAGATAATATTCATACTAAGAACATGATAAGACACTAAGTAACTAGTGGTAATCTATGTACAAAGGAAACCTGTTACCTATAGACACAAAGCTTTGTAGGTAGATAAGTGTGCTACTAAGGTCATCTCATGAAGGTAGATTGGTATAATGGAAAGTAAAATGGACCTACCTCCCCATGACATGTTCCCCACTCCTTAGAACCCATTATAGAGTCATCAGTTTACTATGAATATTGGGTACTTGCATGAGAAAGTAGGTAGCACTACAATTTTTTTTTGAATTCCCCTATTCCAATCAACTGGCCTACTACACGTCAAAGGACTTTGGTTCTATGTAAATCCAAATATGAGGTTTGAGATTTGATTGGAGATAGGAGATGTGCTTAAATCACATATTTTAATGTGATTAAACTTTTAATAATATTGAATATTTTTGCATTTTGATATCATTTCCTTTTATTTAAATGATTTTTCTTTTAACTTTCTTTTGAAGGATTTTTTTTAGATTCTTCCTCCATATGGATTTGGAATGATCAAGCATGAGAGAGATAGTGATACACACAAATGAGCTATAGGCTAAGGATAAAAGAAGCTAAGTAACCAAAGACAAAAGATTGACTAAAACACTTAGGCTTGACAATGAACAAATATGTAATCTCAAATCTCAACTATGCATATTCTTAGTTTGCAGAAAAAGGAAGAAAGGAAAAGGGAGATCCAAATGTGGATGGGTAAAATGAAATAGTAATGAGAGACTATTTTCTAACTAATCACATGGTAAAAAGAGACAATAACCAAAGGGAATAGGGTAAATACAACCAAGTCACCATGAAAATTATTTATGAAAAGGAAAGATAAGAAAACAAACAATCATGAAGATACAAGGCAACAACAAACTAAAAATGGTGATTTTGTGAGGATCTACCACGTCCTATCCATAATCTTACAAAACAACTCACAAAATAAATATCCAATACATGTAACAAGAAGAAAAGAGAAATATAAAGCAATGATAAGGAAGAACAAACATATGTGAAAAGGATAGAATATAAAATTAACAAGAAATATAATACAACAAAGAAGATAATGATATAAGATAAGTAAGAATTTGACACAATGTCAAATTATATAATTAGATATAAATAAATAAATAAAAATGGAGCACACATCCAATCTAAATATAAATGTAAAAGTACCATACATATGCTCATAATTACTGGTAAATTTATCCACACACATTATCCAAGACATTAGATAAATCTCTATGAGGCTAGATATGAATTGATACTAATGTGTCATCAATCTTTGCTAAATACTGGGCAAATAATTATTTTCTAATATCCTCAACTAAAAAATTATGAATACTCATTGAATCATGCTGAGGAGGGAAATCAGGCAAAGGATGATCAAAAAAATGTGTGGGAATGGGATCTATGGGAGAGGGAGGAATCACTAATGGAAAAAGATCCATGGGTGATGGAGGGTCCATGGGTGGAGAATGAACCATTGGTGGAGGCATATAAGGAACCATAAGAGGTGTAATAATGGGATAAGAATGGGGAACCTTCTTGCAAGAATGACCTATGAGAGGAATAGTAGCTGTTTTTAGGGATAGCTATAAGATGATCTTTAAGATGTTGCTAAAGGATTAAAAAATGATCAGTATGATGTGTGTGCATTAGTGCCATATAAAATAACTCTCACCATACTTAGGTATATATAAAATAATAATCTTAGGAGGAGGTATGGTAGTGTCTATGGATGGGGAAGAAGGATGTAAAGTATCAATATATTGTTTCAACTTATGATAATGGGTAGAAGAATGAATGTCTATCCCATAAAAGCAAACAAATATGCTTGTGAGTGTTTTTAGGAGGAACACTCATGGGAGAAGGTGTAATATGTATGCAAGAAGAGGGAGATGACTCATCACCCCAATTAGTGGCAAAAGATCCATCTTAGGCCAAGGAAGAAAACCATCACCAAGAAGAGGTGATGATGGAGAAGGAATAGAACTAGTCTTAACAAGAAGAAAACTAGTGAAATAAGCAAGAGTAGGCTCATCAATAGTATAAGAAACAATAAAAAATTGTTTTAAAAGAGGTTCCACTATGGAAGGAACATGATAAATAGAAGGTCTAATAAGTGTAGCAATAACCTCAGGAGTAAACCAATGATGGGAATCAGGGAACCTATAAAAATGGTAAGGGTCGGTCATAACATGATCCATGAGCATAGTCCTATGGGGCTCCTCATAAACTAGAAGTGTCGATGCCATCTCCACTCTATTATAAAGAGGAAAAATACAAAAAAATTTGGAACATGAGAGGATGCACAAAAATACTCAAGTAAAGAAGAATGATAATGCACAATATTGGCATCATGGGCTTGGGCAAGACTACTTAATAAAGGATCATATAAGGAATAACCATAATCATAATCAAGTGAATGAAGATTGATAACACAAGTTAGAATAAATTTGTCATAAGAATAATCATGGTGAATATAATGATGAGTCTTGGATAAGACTACAAGAATGTCATGACAAGGAGGTTTACGAGAATGAGGTTGTAAGGAAGCAAGAAGTTGTGAGATGAGATGAGGCATGAGATCATAAGTTTTGATCTTGAGATTAATCTCATAAAGCTCATCATCATCAAAGTCTAAAAGGTTGGGGGAATATTACCAATAATCTTGAGATTCCCATTGTGTCCTCTAGTTAAGTTGATAGGGAAATTTAGATGCTATGATTCATGAAATGGAATGCTAAGTAAAGGCTCAAGAGTAGGAATCTAAAATACACCATGATCTTGGAATTGTTAAAAATTCTAAGGGTTAGTATCTCCTTGAATCCTATAAATGGCTCCATTATGAGGGAATTTAATGCATTGGTAGGTAGAAAAAGTGATAGCTCACATATGATGAGTACATAGCCTACCAAGCAAGATGTTATAACAAAGAGGAAAGTTAAATATCATCACCTTCATATGAATGATGATAGGTGAGACAATAATGGGAAGCCACACACACCCAAGAGGAGGCATTTGCCTTCTATCATATCCTTGGCATGTGCTACATGTGGATTTAAGATTGCATTCAAAATATCAAAGAGTTTTAATGAAATCAAGAGAAACAACACAAGTGATAGAATCCTCATCAATCAAAGCACACTTGAATTAGATATCATCAATTTGGATGCTAATAAAAAGGGTAGGATCATCTGCACAAAGTAGAATATCATAAAAAATTATAGATGCAATGGGAGATTTTGATGAAAGAGAAGTGTTGATAGTTTCATCAACATTGATGGACATTTATTCACATTGTTATAAGATACTATCCTCAAAACTAGATAAGTCTACCTCCCATCCCACTAAGGGAGGATGAGGGACATTCATCTCAAATATTAATTGCATAAGATTTTTTTGATGATGGGGAGATGTCCTCATGAGTTAAATAAATGGAATTTGAGAAGGGAGATTAGTGAGCTCTGCAATGGGATCCCACTCATCATAACCCACGAGAAGATTTTTATATATAGGCACATTATATTTAAGGATGTCTTCAAAGGGAAGAGCCTAAGAGCATTGAAATTTGTGCTGATAAGAATGAGAATGTTTAGAAGCAAGTTGTAAATCATGTTGATATTATGAACTAATAGGTTTAACTTTATCTTAAGGAGTAGAAGAGGTGTTAATAAAAGGTTGATTAACATTAGAAGGAGAAGATGATGGAAGAGTGGTATAAATAACATGGGATGTGTTATCTAAAGGAGAGTCATAAGTTGGATCTTCATCAAAGGTTATAAGATCTTCTTTCCCTAACTCATTTAAATGAGTTGGAGAAGACTATTAGATAACATGGTGTGCTTTAGAAGGAGGTGAGTTATAGATAGTTTGTGAATCGATGAAATCCACTGCTCTTCATATATTAGTCATGTTAACCACATTTTCTTTAGAAATTAGTTCTGAAAGACTTTCTACATTATTGGTGGAAGATATGGGCTTGCCTTAGTTTTATTGAATTGGTTGATGATTATGTCAATGATTAGGTAAAGGATCCTTATAAATAGCTAAATGAGCATTTGCTTGATTCAAGGCTTGAGCATTATCATGAGTTTTGTATTCTTTAAATGCATGCTCATAATATTTTTGACATTGATGCATGATATAATCATAGTCAAAATTAGGTCCAAGAAGAAATTTCATAGCTATATTATGAATCTATCTATAGGTTTCATCAGAATAACCCCAACTAGCATGAAACAAACAAAACTTTATAGGATCATACTAGGTTTTCATAGGATGAGTAGGGTCAATTTCATGAGGAAGAGGCCTAGGTAGACATTTAAGAAATTCAACTAAGGAAAGAGCCTTATGAACATTAATGTTATTTTTTGAGAAATGAGGATTAGTAAATTATTGAGAAGAGGAAGCTGGTTCTGAAGAAGGGGTAGGAACAATAGCTTGAACATGGTGAATGGTATCATATGAATCAAAAACACCATCATTGGTAACATTGTGGTTTCTTAAAAAAGTAATATAAAAGAACCCATGGAAGGTTGGGGTGGTTTGAATTGATGCATAAGGAAATATTATCATGTAGCTTGATCAATATATTCTTCCATAGTGTGTAGAGAAAGGGTATGGACTTGATATTGTAATTTGGGATAAAAATATTTTGTAAAGAGATGAAAAAGATTATCATTGGCCATGTTTTGTTCACATTTGTTTGATAAAGTCTTCCATAATTTAACAAATTCTTGGGTAGTTTCATTTTTGATTTTATTGCAATTGATGAAATGGGCCAAAGTGTTTTCAAAAGATCACTAGTTTATAATTCTTGAACTAGAGCATTCACTAAATACTCCAAAATAGTAATGGAACGAGGTCTAATTTGATTGTACCAATCCAAGGCATCACCTATGAGGGTCTTAGCAAGGATCTTGGTAGTGGTTAAGGTGTTTAATTTAACCTAATACTTATAAATATTCCCAAATGTTTTAAGATGAAGAGAAGGATCAGTTGATCCATTATAAGAGATTGTATGTGTTATACCTCCTATATTAATGTTAGCAGTTTGAATAATGAGATGTTCATTTTCTAGATGTTTGATAGTTTTATTGATTAAAGGAGGTTGAGGAATAAGATTGCCTTGAGAATATCAAAGAGGAGGGGGAGGAAAAATTTGGTTGTGTGCCCCAAGTGATTGGTTGTAGTTGCGTTTGAAGATAAAGAAGGTGATTTTACATTCTCATCATTTGATTTGTGTTATGGGCTTAGAAAGTATTCATTTGATTGAGAGTTTTTAATAGAATCTAGTGAGTTTTAATAGCATTATTATAATATTTGGTGTTGGTTTTAGTGGCTTGGTTACCACTATTGGTGTTGATAAGAGCTTGAGATGAATGATGAGAATAAAAGGTATTAGTGTCAATACTTTCTTGTGTAGAAAAAGATAGACTAGTGAATGGAAGAGAGGAAGAAGCACTAGAAGCATGAGTGCCTTGGGTAGTAAATAATGAACTAGTGGAAGGATTAAGGATAGTGGATCTTAAGAGAGGTCCACTATATGTAGAACCAACCATGGTAGTTGAGATACTAGGCATGGAGTAGAAGAAAGGAAAGAATAAGATGAAGCATGAGAAGAGGTCATGATCAAAGAAAGAGAGGTTGTGAAGCAAAGAAATTAGTAATACCAAATTAATTTGAGAATGTAGAATGTGGTGAATGAGGTTTATTGTCTTGACCACTAATAATGAGATTGTAAATGGTAGATGGATCTTTCCCTTTATGTTGGGGAAATTGGTTAATAAAGAAAAGCATTTCAAGAGTATACTCTAACTCAAGTTGGTTCTCTAAGAGAAAAGAATGTTTATTTGTGAAAAGAGGTATCATGAGGGAACGCATAGTCTATTGTGAGAGTTGTAATATGTACATTACTAGAATTTGCAAAATGAACTCTACTTTATCTATGGGAAACCCTATGAGGATTGGTGAATTCCATCATGCCTACTGTTTGAGATTTAGTATTGTCACCCAAAAAGAAATCCATGATGAAAGAGGAAGGAAAGTAAGATGATAAAACAAAGGATTCAAAACGTGATAGAAACAAAGCTAAGTTTACCCAGTTGACCTAGTGTAAAATAGGGATAATAAAGTTGGATAGGGTCCACAGAACTGACCCAGTAAAAAGATCAAAAGATGACAAAAAGGGGGAAAAGTCTTAAAAATTATGCTAGGTCAACCCGATCAACCTAGTGCAATGCACAAGAGCTATAAAAATTGCTAGGTCAACTAGGTCAACCTAGTGCATTTGATAGAGACAAAAAGTAGGGCCTGGTATAGTGTAGAGTCAAACTAGTTGATGTAGCATAATAGAAAAAAAAGAGAAAGGATTTCTAAAAAGATAAAAAATGAAATGAGATATGCCTATAACTAGTATAGAAAAATAGATACTAAAATGAAGTACATAGTCAATTGAATTCACGTTGGCCAATCTAATTGGTACACATACACAAATTGCAAATTTGAGAAAAAAGTATAGAGCAAAGTAAAAATAAAGAAATAAAAATTGGCCTTGGTGTTTTGGAGATGAAAATAGAATAGGTAACTAACCTATAACCTTGGAGAGAAATAGTCCAATCTATAGAACTAGGTTGAGCTGGTCGACTAAGTGAGATAGGAACCTACTACAAAAGCTAAAAAAATGTGCTAAGTCAAGCTAGTTGACCTAGTTGACTAGACTATAAATCTAGAAATGTGCTAAGTTGAGCTGATCAACCTAGTTGACTAGACTGTAAATTTAGAAGTCTAGAATATGGAACCTACACTATGAATCTTGAACATGAACCTAATATAAAGTGGTTGGAAATGTGCTAGGTCAACCTAGTTGACCTAGTAGGCTGAACAAAAAGTTTGCAAAGTGATAAAAACCTGTGCTAGGTTAAACTGGTCGATACAATTACGTATTCATACATAAATAAAAATAGCTATGTTGATAGAATCAATCCAACAAGTCAAAACATATGATATAAAATTTGACAAAATGAATAAAATAAGTGAAAAAACCCTATAAAGATTTTATTCACGTCAAGTTCACTAGAATGTATGTAATCAAAATTGCATGATGTGCATGAATTAATCCTAGATTAGATAAGATAGATCACATGTACACTTCTAATTGGGGCATACACTTGTTAAGTAGGAGCATGCCAATATGAGGATCTACTAGACTAGATTAAGGGATGACTTGTATCATGTATCACAACACATCATGATAGGAAGGGTTCTAAACCCTACAGTCTAACACAATCATATAATAACCCTAAAAGAGTCCTATGGTTTCTATATTCACTTATGATAATAAAAATAAAGTAAACTAATATAATAATAAGAAAATTAAACTAATTTAGTGCTCACAAAAATCTTGTGGCATAAAGTAGGGGTTATAACAAAATAAGTAAATAGTAACTAAATTAAACATGTATAGGAAAAACATACTCACATCAATGTATACAAAATCCTAATACATGGGAGATAAGAATACATACTACATTATCTATCTACTCTTACAAAGGAGAAATAAAGTTAGGAATACTTACCTTTGAAGATGAACCTATCGAGTCTCATCCTTTCCCTTTGCTAATGGTGCTTCATAAGAGATTGTTGTGGCTTATAAGAACAACTAAGATAAATTAGATCTAGACTACATGACCTACCTAAGCATCTAAAATACTTCTCCACAAGACAAGATCATAGCTCCAAAATAAATTATTGAACCCTAAAGCTTTATTATTCAAGTATAATGGTAAATAAATAGATGTTCATTCACACTTATTCACTTAATTCAACTCTCTTATGAAATGGTAAGGAATGACCTTATATATATAGTAGTATCTCACCCTAAATACTTTCAGACATGTCACCTATGCTAGGTTGATTGGGTCGATCTAGCACATTATTAGGCTAATGCCTAAAGTTTGTGATAGGTTGACTAAGATGCAAAGAAATAAGGAAAGGCAAAGTATCCCTAGAATAATCTAGGTTAATAGGTTGATATAGCTTATTGAATAGGTCAAAAGGGAAACAAAGTAAAAAATGAGGGATAAAACATGATAAATGGTTGGCAAAGATAGGAAAGAGATAAATAAGCTTAGGGTTCAAGGTTTTATGAGGCAAGAGTGTAGATAACAAGTGGGAAAAGAAAAAACAATCTTATGAAGCACCAAATGTCTACCCACCCCTTTCTTAGTGTACCACTTAAGGCATGCACTTAGAGAGATTGAGACTCATTAGGTTCTTACAAGATATGAAGTGTCAATAATAAATAGAAGTTTGAAAATATTATTTATACAACATGTATTTAGAACCAATATATGTTATGAAACAACTTAAGCTTGAATCTTACCACACATCAAACAAACTTCTAATTAATGTGAAAAATAATGCAAATAATAAATAATATTACTATAAATATTTAACCCTATAAGCAGATAGTTGATGCACATCTATAAATGCAAAGCAAATAAAATGAAGTAAGCTAGAGAACATTCAATTATCCTAGCATAAACACAAGTTAATAATTCTACATTCAAAGGTATACATCAAGAGCATATTATAACTATTGAAATTTAGAATTTAGAATAGACAAGTGAGAGAGAATCTATATAATAATTCACACAAACAAAATGAGACAATCTTTTTAAAGTTCTATGCTTACATTAGTTTCTCAAAGTTTACACTAGTTTTTAACTCAAAACTCCCTCCATTTTTATAAATGACAATGCTCCTTTTATAATATGCAAAGAAGAATGTCTGTTAGTCCCAATCTAATTACATTTGTACATGTATATGGGATAGGTGTCCTCTCTATCTCATTCTAGAACACATGACCTTTCCCCTCTAATAAACTAGTCTATAGACAACCTAATTCACAAATTGCATGTGGTCATGATATTATATTAAATTACTCATTAGCGGTCCATTGGATCTTTAATTTACATTGATTTTTGATTTTGTGGCATCATCTTGGTACCTGCATGGCATCCTTGTTGCACTTTCATGACAAAAATGCTCATCACTATTCAAATAATGATCATTGCCTTTTAAAATCCTCCTTTCATCTCACACTATCTAATTGATTTCCATAGATCAACACTATTCATTAGTCTTGATCCGAAGATTTGAATACCATTGGCTAGAATTACTATATTTTACATGGTTATGACATGTGTCATTAATGTATTTACTCTAAGCTACATTAAAAAGTCCTCTTTGATCATGTATCATCTAATCTTTTCCATCCACTTAAACACATGTCATTGATCCTAGAAGATGCCTAGGATTTAATTTGCATTAGTCTTAGAGGTTTCACCACTTAGTAGTCCCAGGGGCCTTTTGAGCCTCATTTGAAAAGTCTAACTTGATCTCACTCTATCCAATCAATTCTACCTAGGAAAACATGGATTATAGATCCTACAAAGATGCATAATGTTTAAGGTTTGGGGACATTTAGAACTTAGCATAAAGTTTTCATACTATGGTTTTATTTTGTGTTAAATAAACATGACTTAATACCTTAGGCTAAGAATATTTAATCCAAGATTTGAGTATAGTAAATGGGACCTTGTGAATAAAATACATGGAATACATTTTAGCCTAAGTTTTTCATTGCATAAATTCAATTTGAAACTTTGGTCTAAGTCTAGGATAATAAAAGGGGACCCTACATTAGTTAGGCCATGTCAATAGTAACATAAACCAAGGGGACATAGGACATAAAATAGATTAAGAATGGAAATTAATATAATTCTATAGCATGGATAATTATTCCCATGCAATTTAGGATTTAATTCAAAAGGGGACCTAGATTAAAGCCTTAGATTATGGCTTTAACATGGTTAAAAATAGATCTAGTTAATCTTTGATAGGCCATAGGCTAAAAAAGATCAATGTGTCACAAAGAACAAATCCCTAAGCATGCTCACTCCCCAAATGAGGTTCTGTTGAACCTAAAAAACACAAGTAATCAATTTTTAGCAACCTAGGATGGGATAAAAGCATGATTGCTCAAAACATAAAGGACCTAGAAAAAGAATTTTGATTAAGGCCTTAACAGTATTAATAAATACAACTAGGACCTAAGTTAAAGTTTAAAACTAAGTCTGTAATAAAACACTTCCTACATAAATTTGAATCCCCTTTTAAGAATACCTAGGCTAAACATTCTAAGACTAAGGTTTTAAATGTTTTAGATATGGATTAGATTAATCAATCAAATCCCAAGGATTATTCAAAGTAAAGAATCAAATCATGAAGATTAGATTTTGTCCATTTCAGATGGACTCCATGAATCCTATCATTAAAAACATCTTTTTAGGCTACCATTGTTGTAAATCCCATTAAATTTCCCACTAATGGATTCTAGGTTAAGTCATCTTCATGCAAACACTTATATGATGCAAACAAGAATAAATTAGGACTTTCATACATTTTTTAGAGCCCTTTCGATGTTCAAGTAGGTTTGTAGGAAGCTTTTATGGCATCCTTGTGTTTAACTTGCAAGATTAGACTATATTTAAACATGTTTATTTATGTATCTATATCACTAGTGAGCTCTATATCCTTTGTACAGTTAGCTTTGTTAACTCACATGATTTCACCACACGGTAGTCTCATGTTAATTTAGAACTTCATTTAAAAATTCTTCATTAATCTGAATATGTATGCTAAAATGCATATCATTGATCTCTAAAAGGTGCTTGATGTTTAACTAGGACCTTGGATTTTCATCATTGATTTTGCTCCATTCAATCTATTCTATCTAAGTGAATGTAAGTCATTTGATCATGATTTATGGAATAGACCACCATTGTTTGTTCATTTTTCTTTGGTTGAAACCATGACATTTTCCACCTTCTCATTGTCTCAAGGGATTTGTTGAAACTTTTATTGTATACACTCCAATGGATTAACTTAGTATGAGCAAATGCAGATAATTGATCTTGCATAAATGCAAAAGGTTTAAGTCAAGTTTAGTCATAAAGTTTATGGACTATGGTTTTGATTTCTTGTTTATAAAAATGAACTAAAACATTAAGCTAGGATTATTTAAACTAAGTTTTGAGAAATAACAAAGGGGACCCTACAAATAAAAAGGGGACCATGGCATAAAGATTTATGGATCAAGGTTATAAACTGTAGTCATATAAAATGGAAAAATTGGTTACTTGAGCATGGATAATAACACCCAATCCATAAGTCCCTCTTGATTTCTCTCTAAACCCTCTTAGGCTTATTTTCACTAATTTTTAGTCATCCATGGCCTTCCAAACTTGACCCTAGTTGAGCCAAGACCATCTCTTCATGACAAATCCATCCCCTTAGGTCTCATATACCTAGGGAAATAGTGCCAAAGTTGGATAGTAACACTCCTATCCAATCACATTTTGATCCTAATTTACTATTTTTTCTTGATTCCTCTTGTTTATTGTGTCGGCTTAGTCTAGCTCCATCTAACCCATGACCAATATATCCATATATAAGAGCATTCAAAGTTAATTTTGAAGGGGTTGACAAATATCATTCAAGCAAGCAAGAATACAAGTAAGACTACTCTAGAAATCTTCCTTATTCTCTACATATAGCCAACCTATACACTTTCAAGCTAAATCAAGTCTTTAGACTAATTCCTAGCCATCTCAAGCATACTCAGTATTAGAATTTTTTGTATTTTATTCACTATTTTACCAAGCACTCTTAAATGGATAACTACATATGGATTGATCTATCCTCAGAGTATTGGTATGTAGGCAATGTGCCCAAACATCGGGTGTGAATCTTGTCTAGTGCATCTTACACACACTAATCCATTCTCCCTATTTTCCCAAGTTCATTCAATTTCATATAAAAGACAAGTACATGAATAATCATATCTATAGGGAGATTTATCAATAGTGAAGACCTAATACTTGGTACAGGGGTTCAAACTGAGCAAGCAAATACAACCTATAAAGCTTAGATCCTAAGGACAACAACACTAGGGGAGGACTATAACACCAGAGCCTAGGGTGTCTATTTATGGTGCTCTTATCCAATTAGAAAATGAATTCTATAATCCTGTTTGTGAAACTATCCTAGTCCTACACCTAAATTTCTAGACCCTGTCTCAATCCAAATAGTCTAGAATAAGCCAAGTTATATTTCTTCTTGCTTTCTTAATATTTTTAGAAAGAACAAATTGAAATTAAATTTCACAAATCCTTAGCTATAGTTAGTAATATTATTTATTTATTTTTCTACTCAGACTTGATTATTCCCAAAAATAACAAATCATTTAGTGAACCTAACTTACTTCAAATCTTGCATAAAAACCCTAAAAACCCTAGGGTAAATACCTAGCTGATTTTTTCCATTAATTTTTGAATTTTTTCCTAAATATAAAAGTAAAAAATTCCTCTCAAATTTTAAATTTTGTAGTAAAGTTTAAAATAAATTTATTTCCAACCCTAGTTGCATACACTAGGTCCTAGTAAATTTCTAGCATTAATCCAATAATTTCATAATTTTTTTCTTTCATATCCAAATTATAAATTTGATTAAAATTCTCAAATCCAATAATAATTTAAAAAATAATTTTATTTCAAAACCTAGTTACATCAACTAGCTCCTAGTAATTTTCCAATCATTTTCTAAAATTTTAGTACATATTAAAATAAAAAAATCACTTCAAATTTCAAATATTCATAGTAATTTAAAAAAAAATTCCTCAAAAACCTAGTTGCATCTACTAGGTCCCATTAAATCAAACACTTTCCTATAAATTTTTGAATTTTTACTTGCATACTTAAATCAGAAATTTAATTTCAATTTCAAAATTTCATAGTATTTTGCAAAATTATCACTGTTAAATCCTTATTTTCATGTAATTTCACCTATTTGCTTCTTGAGGTATCACCTTACATCCATAATAAAATTAAAAAAATTATTCTCACTTATGTACAAACTTTTCTTACATTTCTTGCAAATAACAAGGAAACCATAATGGGCCCTATCATGTACATGAATGATGCAGTCTATCATATGCTATTACAAAGCTTCATCCTTTGTATTTCATGATTATGTTTCATTAAATGGGATGATATTACAAAATTCATTGCCAAAAATGTATAAATTTTCAAAATTCTTATTTTCATATTCTCTTTTGTTCATATAAAATAATTACCAACTCCATTTTGCTAAACTCATTCAAAATGTTATGTTACATGTCAAAAGTTTGTATGCTTTAATGAAAAAATTAGTGATATTTATATTTTACTTTCTATCACTAATGTGGAATTTTTTCCAATATTATCATGCTAAACATGTTAGAAAGGTTATGATTCATGTTAAAATTTTCTATGCATTAATACACAATTCCATGTTCTCTATCCCTTGTTTGCTATCTCTCATGTGGAATATTCTCTATAATCATATTGCTATGCAACTTATAACTCTAATTAAATGAATTTAAGATTATATACATGATTCATACCTAGATTCATATAACTCTTTTGCCACTTCTTTGTTTAAATTACAACAATATAAATGCAATAGAACCAAATTTTTAATGCATAGTTTAAATAGTTCATTTCATGATCTTAACTCTACTTTGTCATCTCAAACAATGACAAATGAATATATAAATGATAATTCTCTTAATATTACTTCTCATATTACAATATAATAAAATGCATCTTATGCTTCTAACTCTTCCCTCACTCCTCTTAAACATGATACATTATAAAATTTTGCTCTTACTTCTATGCATGATTCTATTTCAAATAATGCACACGTCCATGATAACATGACATATTATATTAAATTAGAATGTGATACACTAAATAATAAATATACCAATGAATATCCCAATCCATATCTGCTATAATAACACCTCTTCAACATATGTGCTTACATGTTCAATCAGAAGAAACTAGGGTTTACATTCTTATAGAGCAGCCAGTCACAAATGACACTATGGGGGAAACTATGTCTCAACAACCCCCTATAGTATCCCAAACCTTCTCTATGCCACCAAATATAGATAGTATATCTTTGTCTCCTAATGTGACATCCATTGTTTAAGAGATAATATATCTTCAATCCAAGGTGCTACATCTCTAGCAAAGTGCCTCTAGACCTACACAGGCTTTTGATTCTTCTGATTTACTGCATACACCATTAACACATCACATTGCTTCTACACCCTTGCCAAAAGGTTTTTTTTAACCCAATATTACTCTTTATGATGGCAAGGGTGTTCTAGAGACATATTTGAGAGCTTTTCATGTAGCATGCTTGGACTATGTACCAAATGAATACATACTTACCAAGCTATTTCCATGGAGTCTAAAGGATTATGAATTACAATGGTTCTATAATATACCAAATTAGTTAGTCAATGAATTAAATCCTCTAGGTAACATGTTAATAACATACTTTAGTATCAACATTAGTGATAAGGTTTCATATGCTCAAATTGCTTAGTAGAAATAAAGACCAAATGAGCATCTCACAGATTATGTTCTTCAGTTTAAGACCATCTTGGATAAGATGACTATCCCCATAGAAGATCAAGATTTATAGGACCTCTTAAAATATATTCCTCTACCAGCACTTCATGAACCAATTATGTTCAAAAGATTCTCTTCTTTCACTGAATTATGTCACACATTAAAGGAAAGAGAAGTTAAATTAATTTCAATGGGAAAATGAAAGTACACTAATACATCAAACACAATTAATAAGAGTAAAAACAAATTACCATAAAAGGTCAAGTTCAATGATATTAAAGGGCATAATCAACCTATAATTAATGTATCTTTAGAGCCTCCTCAATGAATAGTTCTATTAGCACCCCCTTGGCATACTTTTACAAACCTCCTAGCTTCTCCAACTAGGGTTTTATAGTAGCTTTTGGATTGTAATATCATATCTCTCCCTCCTATTTAGGAAGTTGATCTAATAAAGCCTCTTCCTAGGGGATATGATCAACAAGAATTTTGTGATTACCATAGGGCACCAAGCCATATAACAAATAGATGCATCAGTTTAAAACATAAGATATAACACCTAATAGATTTAAATTCTATTGATCTTGGCACTTCAATTGAGCCTCCATTGGTAAATAAAACAAAGGATAAAGCATTGAAAATATTTTTAGATCTATTTCCACAACATTCTAAATAGGATACAAGGGATACATCAAGGGTTCATCACGCATATCATGCACATCCACCACCAGATACATATAGGGCACCTTCAATTGAGTTACATACTTTAAGCAACATGATCGGTGTATATAATTATAGAGTTACATCTAGACCTTCTATCTCCTTCTTAGAATAGGAGATCATCAAGGATGATTTAGCTTATCTTGAACTCTTTATCAGAGCTCACATCTATAATTAACCTATTTGTAGTGTGCTTATTGACAATTTTTCTGGTCTTAACATGTGTACCTTGACACTACTACAACATTTGGGTTATTCAAAGCAGGATATCACTCCAAAAAATATAGTTATTAGTGGTTTTAGTGGGAATATACATAGTTTATTAGGTGACATAGTACTTCCACTATAGGTTGGTCTTACACATGTGGGCACACCATTCACTATAGTTCCTAGCATAAGAGTTTTTGATATGTTACTTGGTCAACCATGGATTCAAAAACTTAAAGAAGTACCTTTTATAGTTCATAGATGTGTGAAATTAATTCATGCTAATCAAGTTGTTATAGTCCATAAAGTTCCATATGAGTCACCACTCCCCACTTTAGATCCATCTACCTATTTTTAGTCACCAATTTCTATTTCACCACCAATTTTTTTTGCCACCAATTTTAGTTTTGCCACTAGTTTTAGTTTTTCCTCTAGTTTTAGTTCTTCTAACACTTTAAATTCAGACATATTTGATGCATCCATCACTAATATAGAGGATTCATACACCTCCATAGCTTCAAGATTCTAGAAAACTTCTATCTAAAGTATTCACACCCAAAGTAATTTCATTGAGATCTCATGAATCTACACACAGAACACACGTTTAGAGAGCTTTTCATACTTCTAGATGGGTCCCTAAGAGCCCTATATTTGCATCCACTTATTAGAGTTATAGAAGGACCCCATAGCCAGTTTCTACTTTAGAGATTTTATATCTTGTATAACATATACAACTTTTAGAACCATAGTCTTAACATTTCCATTATGCTTCATGATCATGCATGATTTCAATCTTTGATACAAGACACCATGATAGGGAGTCTCACATGAGACTCATTGGTTAGTATAATTTTTCTTATACATAGTTTATTTTGATTGATTATACATAGCTCAAATAGTTCAAAATATGAAAATAATAAAACATTTCAAAAATTCAAAAACATTCAAATATAACAAAAAACCAAAAAACATTTTGATTATATGCATCATCCATGATTTACATTTATAATATCATGCTAAGACTTACATTTTCTATTTCATGCTATTGTATGTCAATTTATCTACATTACCATGCTTCACTTGATCTTCTTTGAGTGTGTGTAGTGACATCTAACTACTTGATTGCTTCACTCTACCCATTAAGGGGACATCATACTTCTACATTCAAGACACACATCAATATACATACCCACTGGGGGCATATTCTACATGACTACACCATCCAGGTTATGTCATTCCTACAGTACACACTCTAAGTTATCATGATGATGTACATTACTTACTAGATTACACATATTACTATATCAATATTTCACTAGTATATATTACTTATGTATCTCTTAGAATATACCTAATATTGTACTAAACATGTCTTACATACTTTTAATCTTACTTTGATTAGTTAGATGTGATTCTATCTTTCTATTTATTACATGCTTTCTCTGCTTGCTTAACGTAGCTTGTTGGATTGAATTTATAGTTTCTACTTGTCTCATATATATGACTTAGGATAGTTGCCAATGTCCTTTGCTTCTATTCATGTGTGTGCCTTAGGACATGTGCCAATGTCATTTGTTTGTACTCTTATATGTGTCTATGGATCTTGTGCCAAATTTTCTTGCTCCACTTGTATGTGTATGTGAAATTTGAACATGTCTTGTATGCTTTCTTTCTAATTTGAGTGACATGTGCCCATGTCCCTTATTTCATGATCCCTTGGCCACCCTTGTTTACTTCTTGCTTTGAGTTCTTATTTTCTTGGTTACATCTTTGATTATTGTAATGCCATGATCCTTATCATGTATTTTTTCCTATCCTCTTAGATGCCATGATGGGAATCATGCTCCATACCTCCAACTAAAAAATGATAAATAACACTTTCAGTTCTAGTTCAGTACATTGTATAGGTTATTAAATTGTTACATCTATCTAGGCATACCCCTATTGATCTATCAATCTCTCAAATCAAACCATGCTATATCTTGAGATATCTTACTAATTATCATGTATATTTTCTAACTTAACACACTTGTAGGGTTTCTTATTTTGAGGGTAGTCATTGTAGGGTACCTATTCCTACCCTTAGAAGAGGGAAAAACAAATAGGGGTTTTTCTATAGAGATCAAAGCTCCTAATCAGTCAAAAATTCCAATTTTAGAACAATCAAAACAACAACTAATCATCAAACCACCTAGAATAGACTAGGTAGATAGTCAATATTCTAGAATAGTGATCAATTTCAACCCAAGACAATAGTGCTGAGGCTGGACTATAGTGCTAGACACTAGGGTGTCCATTTTCAACACTCTTATCCAAAAAATAGAAAACCCATATTTTTTAGAAGTAGGTATAAAAGTAGGTTTAGCTACAATTTTTACAAATTTAGACTAGTTCAAATTAGTAGCTTTCAATATAGTTTTCTTATAGAATCCATACATAGGGGGAATCATAAATATTATAATTGGCTCTCACTTCTAGTTTTAGATATGACAATTTATATAACTTCCAGATCTAAATCCATGTTTTAGACACCAGTGATTGGGGGCAGATTGCATGACACTTTTTCTTCTCTTCTTTCAATTTTTAACATTACTCAGACATTCTTAGTAGTTTCATGCCTTATCCCATTTGTATATGGTTGGCATCATTTTAGAGTGGATTTCATATAAGCCTAACCTCCATATTCCTGAGTACCCAAGTTCTTGAGTGGCTTCCACATAAACTAAATTTTTAGTTTTAGAGTGGCTTTTATACAAGACTAATCTCCATATTTTTTGAGTTGGAAAAGATTGGCCTAGTTTATAGCATATATTTAGATATCCATGCCAATTTTTCAAATTTATAGAGCATTCATGAGATTTAGAATCCATCTCATATGACATACACATTCATAGATACTGGTATTGGTTCTTAGCTTCACTTCATGGGGCAATGATGGAGCCAAAAGGATAGCCTTTGTATTTTTGAGCCACTTATTCAAAGGGATTGGAAACATAGTCTAGACATAGATTATCACATGTATAATCATATAGCTTCACTTAGTGGGCAATGATCAAGCCAAAGGGTCAGCCTTTACATTCTTGAGCCACCTATTTAAAGGAATTGGACACACAATCTAGACATTGATTATCACACGTAAAATCACCTAGCTTCACTTAGTAAGCAAATATGGAGCCAAAGGGATGGATTTTGAATTATTAAGCCACTTTATAGGGAATTGATAACTCAACTCCATTTGTGATATAATTTTTGGTACAACATCATCTAACATATCCATCATTACTCAACATTACCTAGTATCACAATAGGTTTAACATTGGTTCACGTACCTATTGAGGTGTATTTATTCCTTTGTCTCATTTTCTCTCTCTTACCTAACTTTGTATATTTTTATTTTATATCACATATAATAAAAACTAATAGACTCTTTATTCATAGATTCACACTTGCACAATGTGCTCTCTATACACTATCCAATATTACTCAACATCACACAAGCTTCATGGGCTTCAACTTTGTAGGTAAGTTTAGGTACACTTTATATTTTCCTTTATCCTATTATTTCACTTTGTTTCATCACTAGAATAAAGGGGGGAAAATGCAGTCACATAAAATGAAAAAAATTGGTAACTTGAGCATGGTTAATGACAACCAATCCATAAGTCCACCTTGCTTGCTCTCTAGACCCTCTCAAGCTTATTTTCACTAATTCCCAATCATCCATGGCCTTTTGGACTTGATCCCAACTAAGCCAGGACCCTCTCTTTATAACCAATCCATCCCACTAGGTCTCATCTACCTAGGATAATAGTGCCAAAGTTGGATAGTAGTGGTGGACCCTAGGGTGTCTCCTTTTTGGTGCTCCTACCCAATCATATTTTGAGCCTAGTTTACCATTTTTTCTTCATTCCTCTTATTTACTATGTTAGCCTAGTCTTGTTCCATTTAACCCATGACCAATAGATCCATATATAAGCCCATTCAAAGGTCATTTGGAAGGGGTTGGAAAATATCATTTAAGCAAGCAAGAATACAATCAAGACCACTCAAGAAATCTTCCCTATTCTTTGCATATAGCTAACCTATACACTTTCAAGCTAAATAAAGTATTTAGACTAGGCCCTATCCATCTTAAGCATACCCAATTTTAGCATGTATTACATTTCATTCACTATTTCACTAAGTACTCTTAAAGGGAGAACTACATATGGCTTGATCCCTCATAAGTGTATTGGTATGTAGGCAACATGCCCACACATGGGGTGTGAAGTATGTACAATGCATCTTACACACAATAACCCCTTATTACCTATTTTACTAAGTTCATTCAATTGTATAAACAATAAAAGTACATGAGGAATCATATCTATAGGGAGCTCTATCGATAGTGAAGACCTAAAATTTGGTACACAGGTTCACACTGAGTAGGTGAATAAAAGCCATAAATCTTAGATCCTAAGGAAAAATAAATTAGGGGAGGACTAAAATGTTAGAGCATAAGGTTTCTAGTTTTTATTCTCTTATCCAATAAGAAAACAAAGTCCAAGATCTTGTTTGTGACACTATCCTAATATTGCACTTGAATTTTCAGACCTTGTCTCAATCCAAATAGTCTAGAATAAGCTAAGTTACATTTATCCTTCCTTTCTTAATATTTTTAGAAAGATCAAATTTCAATTAAATTTCACAAATTAATATATATAATTAGGAATATTATTTACTAATTTGTCATATTCAGACTTTGTTATTAAATAGGAATAAAACTCCATTATTCCCAAAAATAACAAATCATAAACATAGAACAAAAGGACCATGCAAATAAAAAAGATAGCCTAAAGTTTTAGGCTAAGGTTTTTATCTTATTAATAAATATAATAAACCTTAGTATAATACTTTAGGCTTAGTATTATAATAAAGGGACCATGGGGCATAAAATAGACCAAGCATAGGATTTTTAGCCTAAGGTTGGTTGTGTTGAAAAACATGACCAAGCCATAAGATAAATATTGAACTAATTCCATGGTATTTAAATTGATTTAGGCAATTTTTTTTTGTGATTTTGGTGTCAAGGGAAATATTTTAAATAAAATTTCAGAAACAATCCACTTAAAGAGTCATTTGGTAGGGCCTTTTCCTGAGACAAAAGTCCTAAAGGGAAATTATCATGGGAGAAAAAGCACTTTCAAAAGTTTGAAGGATAATTGAGGAAGGCAAAGGACCATTTCAAGAAAGCCCAAAGGGTATGCCTAGAAGACAAAGTACCCCTTAGAAATTTTTTGAAAGATAAATTCAAAGAAGATAAAGGGTATTCCAAAAAACCTAAATGGTATGTTCCTTTCATAATAATTTTGAAGGATAATTTTATTAAAGCAAAGGTGACTTTCAAAAGAGTTACAGATAATTTTCCATGGGAAAGATGTTTTAGGCATTTTTTGTTGGACAAAATATCCCAAACAAAATCTTGAAGGGTGACTTCAAAAAATAATAAATCCAAATTAATATGCCAAAGGGCAAGTGCAAAGAGGCCAAAGGTGAATTATATCAAGCAAAATTCCTGATAGAATAAGTCTAAGGGATATTTTTTCAAACAAAATGTTTGAAACAATTATCCCAACGTAGATAAGTTTGTAGGAATAATTTTGACATAGACAAATTTCATAAGTCTTACAAGATTTCTTGAAAAAAATCCTAAAAATAATTTTACAAAGTATCCAAAATATAAACCTCTAAGGGTAATTTGTTTAGGACAAAAGTTTTGAAGGAAAAACTCAAAAATACATGTTCAAAATAAAAAACTGGATAGGCAGAAACATAACAAAAGGACCTTGTGTTTAGACTAGACCACATGAATAATAGAAAGGTTTGAAAGGGGGATCATGACATAAAAAGAACTTAACATGGATGTTTAGAATAAGGTTCTTTTATGTTGAAAAACATGACTAAGCCTTAGGAAATAAAAATAAACTAAACCCATAACATTATGTAAAATATTCCCATGCAAAAAATTACTACCAGATTCAAATCAAGTACTTAGATCAAACTTAGATCAAGGGTTTAACTACTCAAATATGAATCTAACAAACCAAAAGTTAGTAAAGAAAAAATTTAACACTAAAATCATAAAACCCAAGAATTGTTCATTCTAAGTAGACTTTATTAGACCTCAACCTAAAACACAAAGATTGAATGTTATCACTTTAGATAAGGGAAAATTAGAACCATGACTAAATATGTTAACAAAACTAGGTGTGTGTGATCTTTAGATAAACATAATGTGCAAACACATTGATGATACTCTAATCAAGTAATTTTTTTACTTCAAGGCTTAAATTTGCACAAGGGTCCCCATGTTTCAAAAATGGGGGTATGTTGACCTCAATAAATGGTGAGTTTTGGGGGAAACATAGCAATATGTTAGAATTAAGAAAATTTGGTTCAAAAAAATAAATAGATCACCTATTCCACCTGATCAGTACCATTATCAATATTAGTTCATGGTTTAAAATAAGTCTTACACCTATGGAGTTAGGATCAAACATCAAAACCTAATCATCTTCTGTGTTCTTTGATTCCACTTACTATTTTCCATGGAATTTAGGGAACAAATTCCAAATTTTATACCTTTAATCATTAACATTGACTTACAACATGTTTGGATATTCATTAAGAACCATGCTTTAACTCAAAGAAGGCTTGGGCATTGATATGATGCCAAACATACATCCATATCCCTAATAGAGATACCTTTAGCTCTACTCAAGACCTTGCTCCACTTCCAACCAAGCATCCATAGCCTTGATGGAGATTCCCAAAATCACCTTTAATTAAAAAACTTTTGATTTTACAATAAGCTCTTATTTTTGTATTTTTTTAGATCATTTTAGCTTTCTTTCAAGGTTGGGAATCAAGTCAGCTAGGTTTAGGGATTTAGACAAATGTTTGATCCTCAGACAATCCCCTATGATTGTAACCTTTGTCCTAGGGAAGGATTTTTTTTAAGTGCAAATATGACTATGTCTCAATAATTCATGCTTTCATCCTATATGTGTAATTTTTCTTGAAGCCTAGTTTAGATAAAGCAAGATTTAAAACCTTATGAAACAACCTACCTATACATTAGTTCTTACAAGTTTCTCTAACTATAACATTAAGATTTATATTTTAGATCCATGATCAACAGATGTTGAGGAGTTATACTTTCATTCCTAAATTGTGGAGTTCCTAAGGTTTTTGAACTTTCAGATGAAATCTATCTAGAAGGACTTATTAGAAGCAAGGAATAATGCAAGGAAAGAAAACACACAAAAAAATAAAGAAAGTTGAAAGCAAAGGAAAAATAAATAAATAAATATAAACACATGTAAAAACAAGGGACAAGAAGGAAAGAACAAAAAGAAACTAATCTAGCCTACCTACTCTAACTCTAACCATTCTTATAATTCACTCCATAAAGGCTATAGGTGGGGGAAAAAAGAATTAGTGCTTAAGGTACTACCCATTGGTGTGTAGCATGAACTCTATTTGATGTAAGTATTTCAACTTGAAGGTGTTATCTCCATGTATTTCAACAATCTGATAGGGGCCTATCTATAAAGGTGTGAATTTTCCATGTTTAACCTTAGGTTTGGATGCCTTGTCCCAAAGGAGAATAAAATATCCTTATTTAAACAACTTTATCTTTGATTGATTATCAAACCATATTTTCATCATGCCTTGGTGTCTACTAAATTTGGTGAAATCCTCTTATCTAGCATCTTCCATCTGAATAATGTCCAACAACCTAGATTTGCTAATTCTTGATCATCCTCCATATAATCTTGCATGAACTAGTATGTTGGAAGCTTAAGTGTAATGGGGAATATGTGCTCTTGGACATATACTATTAAAAAGGGTTATGCTTTGAGATAATTCTTGACTCTTTTTCTATCTACCCATAATGCATATTCTAGTAGCTTATGTTGATTTCTAGGCTTGTCTACTGTAGACTTTTTTATTTCTTTCATCAAGTTCTTATTGGTTGATTTAGATATGCCATTATATTGAAGATAATGGTTGGATGAGAAACTGAGAATGATAATATTATCATATGCCAATTTTGGCATCTAAATGGATATCAAATATGATCCATTATCATATACTAGAGATACCGGTGTTCCTAACCTAGTACATATGTTTTCTTCTAGAAAAGTGATTACTTTTTTGGTTCTACATTGTTTAGTGGCCACTACTTCATTCCATATGGTACAATAGTAATTAGTATTTATAACATATTTATGACATTATAATGAATTGGGGTTGATTACCCCCATTACATCTATTCCCCACTAAGCAAAAGGTTTATCTATCATAAATGGCTATAGTGGCATGGCCAACTTAGACTCTTTTATGGTGAAGACTTGACATGAGTGACACTGCCTTACATTTTTGTGGGCATCCATAAATATTATGGGTGATTATTAACTAGTTCTAAGGATTCTATGATCTATTATCCTTCTAGACAGATGTCCACTTCCTATCTTCTCATGAAAAGTGCTCATGATTTCAGCTGCTTCTTCTTTGGATACACACCTCAAGTAAATGCCTTTAAATTTTTTTTGATACAACACTCCATCTTTAATCAGGTAGTGGAATACATTAAGTCTTAGGGTTCTCATTTTCTAGCTGGTTAACCCTATAGGACAAGTGCCATTGATTAATATGTTGATAATAGGATTATACCAATCATTGGATTGAAAACATTGATATTTAACCTATATGACACTTAGTTTGGGGTTAGCATTGGAAATCAATTGAATTAGACCTTGACACCTTACTAATTTTCAAGTATTTATTTCTATGTCATATTATTGAAGCACAAACATCCACTTATTCTCTTAGTTCATTTTGACTTAGCATGAGCTTGGTGGCAAGGTCTGGTAATATGGCATGCACCTTATTCCTAAGAATGTAGTTCCTAAATTTCTTCACCACCTTAACAAATTCACATGATTGTTTGTCAATTAAAAAATAATTTAAGTCAATTTTTTTAAAGTTCATGCTATGAAAGTAATTAGATGGTGACTTCCATCAAATTTTTGAGTTAAAATTGTAGAAATAGTTTAACCAGAAGTAAAGAAGTAAAGGTAAAAATATTTAGATAAATATAGACTTATCAAGATTAGAGCTTATCCAATTGCCTCCTTGATGTCCTTAAAAGTCTTCTTGGTTTCCTCATTCTAGGTTATTTTGGCATCTTTCTTTAGCATATCATTCAATTGCTTGATTATTTTTGTAAAGCCATAAATAAACTTTCTTATAAAATCAATTTTACCAAAGAATGATTTTAGTTCTTTTCAACTATTAGGAGGCTTTACTTTTGATATATCATCTACTCTATCTATATCTATAGAGATTCCCTCCTTAGTGATGACATGTCTTAATAATTTTCCCTCAGTAACATATAAAATGCTTTTCTTTAGGTTAAGAGAAATCTCATACCTTTTGCAACTTTAAAATACCTACTATCAATGCATGATGTGGTGCTCCCTATTCTTAAAAAAATAGTCAGATCATCCATGTATATAATAATGCATTTACCTACCAAACCTTAAAAATCATGATCCATGGACCTTTGGAACATTACCCCTATGTTTATTAGCCCAAATGTCATTATTTTGTAAGAAAACATGCCCCACTTGGTAGTAAAGTTAGTATTCATCCTATCATCCTAATTTATCAAAACTTGGTTGTATCCTAAAAATCCATCAAGAAAGGACACCATAGTAGAACCAAAAATGCTTTGTATAACTTGATGTAGAGAAGACAAAGGGTAGTTATCCTTTTCAAATGAATGATTTAAATTCCTAAAATCAATGCATAATTTTATTTCACCATTATTTTTTCTAAATAACACCAAATTGGTGACCCAAGTAGATTGCCTAATGGGAAATATAATCTTGGCATCTAATAATTTTTTGAATTCTTTAAAAATCATAGGTTCTAAAACAAGGTTGATAGGCCTCTGCTTTTGTCTAAAAGGTTTGAATTTTTCCTTTAAGGGTATGATATGGGTGATGACTCTTGGGTCAAAAATCTTCAAGTCATCATAAGACCATACTCTTATGTCATTATAATTTGTGAGCAAGTTCTTGGCCTTTTCATTTTCAATGCTTGTACATGTTTTCCTAATATTAACTAGTTGAGGTTTATTTTAAGGTCCAAGTTCAACTATCTTGTAATCCTTCCCACTCACCTTGGGTATTCTAGTGTTTTCAGCAAGTTTGTCTTGATCAAATAACCTTTCCAAGGTAGTCATGCCTTTTGGGATTTTTGTTTTACTTAGTTGAATGACTTTGTTATCAAATTTACTATACTCTTCAAGATTATTCTCATTGGCCTCATCTATGACATGAGGCTCAAATAATCCTAAGTTGGTCATGAAATCCAGGATCTGTTGGTCATCATTAAAAATTTATAGATGGTTTATATTATTTAAGACTAAAGGGCATGGAACTAGCTTAATGCTAAAGTTTTGAGAGTCATGGTTTGGCATAAAATTGGATGTAGTTAAGGAAAACTCATCAACAACCTTTTTATCCTCCCTAAGGATGGAAACAATTTTGAAAGCATCAAAAAATTCCAATAAATCTTAGACCCTAAAATTATATCTCTTAAGATATGACAATTTACACTAGTATTTACTCCTCTCGTAGTTAACCACAAGTTTTGAGTCACTATGAATGAAGAGTTATTTAACATTATTCTTAATGAAAAATTACAATCCTAGAATCAATGCTTCATACTCTACAAGTTTATTTTTATAAGGAAACTAAAGTCTATAAGAATCTTTTAGTTATTTCCCAATAGGATTGGTTAGACCAATTCCTACTCTAGATCTATACTTATACCTATCACCATCAAAATGTAATCTCCACATTCTAGGCAAAATATGAGAAGTTTTAGAACTACATACTAAGAAGTCTCAAGAGTATACACTCCTAATTTATAATCCATCATGTCGATATCATCAGAGTCCAACATATTAAACCTTTCAATCACATCATTATACTTGGTGATCATGTGTTTCATTTGAGGCTATCTTTTCACTCTGATCTAATTTGGAAATCCTTTCCATGGTAGCCAAAAATGCAAACAATTAATGGACATATATCCTTTTAGGTAATTTGTCCATTCTCTACTTGATAGTATCCCATGAACATTGAGAGTTTCCTTCACCTGGATGTAAATAGATTAATGGAAACTTAGCTTAGAGGCAAGCTACATATGAATATTTAATAATTCCCCAATTACCTTTAATCTAGACTTATCTAATTGAGTAACAACTCTATCATATTTAATAATATTAAAGCTAAGTTGTGTAAAAATACCTAATGGCATGATGTTTGTGGATGAAATAGAATCTAATAAACAATTATGTAAATTCTTACCAAACATTCTGACAGTAAGCAGGAAAGGTTGGGATTTTATCTTAGCTTTATACATAACAACATTGGTGTTTCCAATTTTGGGTGGCCTACCAAGATTTTTATAAAAGAATCCAAAAACATGTCTCTTTACTAAATGATCTGTGTCAACTCATGCAATGTAATTTTAGCCTTTATTTTCTTCATATCTTCCATAATATTATACCTAGTCTTATTTGAAGAACTAGTGCATCAGTACAATGTTTAAGAGTAATTCCCTTTAGAGGCTTAGGGTTATTATCAGAGGTAGTATTCAAAGGAGTGTCAAAGATGTTTGGAGGTGTTTAAGTAGTTAGGGGCTACTTCTAATCCATATTCCTTAGAGGGTAGGTCTTCTTTAAGAACTATTGAAAATCATGGACTTCTTTGGAAATACCATCAGGTTCATTGTCTTCTTAGAAAGAGAAGTCAAATGCCACCACCATGAAGGATTGGTTAGTAGATTTAGATCCTGATGTACCTACACCATTATCTTTATTAGGAACCAATTTAAACATATCTAACTCTTCTTGAAATGCCTCAAAAGATTTACATAATTCAATACAATCTATCTTACCATGTCTAGAAGTGAAATGTACTCTATAATAATTTGGTAAATCAATATCAATAATATTTATATCCATTGTTTTCTTATCATTATAAGACTCATTTTTCTTATTATTGTAACTATCATTATATAATCTATTACTGGGCCTATTGAACCTTTGGAAAGAAAAGTTACTACCCAAGATCTCGCTGGTATTACCAATTTACCTCTATAGTTGAAGAAAATCGGTGCTTAAATTTTGGAACATTTTAAAGATAGAGTCATTTTAATTTTTGGGTGCTTCATAATTATGAACCTAATTTTTATTAGTACCAATGGTTATTACCAAGTCATTTTGATCACTAGGGTTAAATCCATTGGTAACAATATTCAAGAATCGCAAGTTCTAGGAAAGATAAGCATGACTTAAGGGTAATTGGTTTAAAGTTGAGATTTGGTTTAAAGTAGGTATGTTCTGATTGTTATTTGGGAAGACATTCTGGGTAGGTAAATGTGGGTTGATATTGGGAATAGATTAAGCCATCTAACCTTGGGGATGCATCTGGTCATTAATAATCATAGCCATGACATAAGCTAAATATAATGTGTTCATTGGTCCAACAACTCTCTTTATAAATATAGAAGTCATAGGATCTAAGACATCCTTATAGATTTCCAAAGATAAAGCCTCATCTAGTATATGAGGATATATGATCCTACTGAACACTTTTGGAACCTAGTATTGAAATATCTCATGGGTTTATTTGCATCCCTTATTATTGTGGTGAATTTATGGTATAGGATACAAGGATTGATAATTTTGCCAAATTGGTTAATGAAGACATTGTTAAAATCAACCCAACTTATAATGAAATTTTTAGGGAGATTTAGAAACCATTCACATGTAACATATTTACAAGTGAAAGGAAATAGTCTACACACTACATCTATCAAAGTAGCTTTGAATGACTTAATATTCACTTCAACCATTATAATGCTATTAGGACTAACTATTGGTAGTTATTTCTTAGGGTTATAAAGAATGTCACGTACCATACCTAACACATTGATAGAAGATCCACATATCTAAGTCATACCTTGATTGGGATTAAATATGTGAGCACCCTAAATTGGTGAAGTCGGAAAAGACTTTGAAATCTTGCACTTACCTTTGTCCTACCTAGCTCTTTTATGGAATTCTAATTCAATTAGTGGTTCCCTAGTCTCTAAACATGACCTTGTTCTAATTCTTGGTAATTCTAGCTTGAGAATAATGATTATAAATGCATGTTAAGAAAATTTTAAAAATATTCATATAAAGGATGACAAAGGATGACAATATTTAATCAATTGAATCAAAGATGTATCCAAATACTTAATTAAGATCAACTTGTTCACATTTTAAGCTTATATGAACTCAATTGAGAAAATGATATAATAATCTTTGATAAAAAAACTATTACTAACCTCAAACCTATTGGGTTCACAATTCTAAAGCTATCTTCACCATAATTCAACATATGTCTTCAAAGAATGTCAATCTTTATCTAAATAAGTGAAAATACTAGTCTAAAATCATGAAGATCACCAACATTTATATGATTATGATAAATACAAATATATAAAGAGTAAATTGATCTTTAAAATTAACAAAACCTAGCAAAGATACTACAAATCTATAAATAATTGGCCCTCCTTCTAGCACCAATGAAGCTTTCCCTGTTGATGCCTAAATATGTATCACAAGGTGATAAGAGTGTTGAATAAACACTTCTCATTTTAGAATTAAAATAATTTATATCATGAGTTTCAATTTGTGACAATACTATTATCTATGATGGAATAGAGATAGAATAAATGACTAATTCACAATATTTAAAATGTTTGGTGGTTGGAAGCCACCATGGCCTATAAATATTTGTAGATAAGAAGATGATCTATATTAATTAAGGTGAATTATGATAAATTATAAATATAAATCTAAACTAATATGTACATATACAATGAATCTTTAATCTAAAGTGAATTTGTTAAAAAGGAAGTAAAAGGAAGGGTAGGGTAGAGAAAAAATATGTTGTTGTTGATCTTTATTCCAGATATCATGACAAAGTTCAAATACCATCTAGGTATGTAATTAAAACAAATGTATGATAGGAAATATCTTAAGCTCGAATCTTACCACACATTAGTCAAACTTGTAAGGAATGTGAAAAATAATGCAAATAATAACCAACCTTACTTTAAATATTTACCCCTATAAGCAGATAATTGATATACATATACAAATACAGAGCAAATAAAACAATGTAAACTAGAGAACCTTCAATTATCCTAGCATAAGCATAAATTAACTATTAAAATATATAATTCAAAATAGACAAGTGAGAGAGAAGCCATATAATAATTCACACAAATAAAATGAGACAATATTTTCAAAATTCTCCACTTGAATTAGTTGTTTGAAGTTTACACTAGTTTTTAGCTCAAAACTCCCTCCATTTTTACAAATGACAATGCTCCTTTTATAAAATACAAGGAAGCATGTTAGTTAGTCCCAATCTAATTACATTTGTATAAGTGTATAGGACATGTGCCCTCTTTATTATATTCTAGAACACATGACCTTTTCCCTCTGGTAGATTGGTCTATAGATAACCTGCTTCATAAATTACATGTGGCCATGATCTTATATTAAATTGATCATCATCGGTCCAATAGATATTTAGTTCTTATTACTTTATGCTTATGTGGCATCATATTGGTACTTGTGTGGCATCCCTATGACACTTTCATGGCAAAATTACTTGTCACTATTTAAATAATGATCGTTACCTTTTAAAATCCTCCCTTCATCTCATACCATCTAATTGATTTCTATATATCAATGCTATTTGTTGATCTTGATCATGACATTTGAACACTATTGGCCAAAACTACTATATTTTATGTGGTTATGACATGTGTTATTGTTGCATTTACTCTAAGCTACATTGAAAAGTTCACTTTGATCATGTACCATTTTATCTTATCCATCCTCTTAAACACTTGTTGTTGATCCTAGAAGATGTTTAGGCTTTAATTTGTATTAGGATCTAAGGTTGTACCACTTGGTAGTCCTATAGGCCTTTTGATCCTGGTTTGAAATGTCCAACTTGATCTCTCTCTGCTTGATCAATTCTATCTAGGCAAACATAGATTATATATCCTATAGAGATGTGCAATGTTTAAGTAAGGTTTGAGGAGATTTAAAACTTATCATTAAGTTTTCATACTATGTTTTTTTTTTTGTATTAAATAAATACAAGTTAAGACCTTAGGCTAAGAATATTTAAGCTAAGCTTTGAGCATAATAAAGGGGACCTTGCAAATAGAATACATGGCATAAGGTTTATCCTAAGGTTTTTATTGCATAAATTCAATTTAAAACTTTAGGCTAAGTCTAGGATAATAAAGGGGAACCTGTATTAGCTAGACCATGTCAATAGTAACATAGACTAAGGGGCCATGGGATATAAAAGAGACTAAACATGGAAATTAAGCTAAGTCTATAACATGGATAATTATTCCAATGCAAGTTAGGATTTAATTCAAAAGGGGACCTAGGTTAAAGACTTAGATTATGGATTGAGCATGGTTAAAAATAGATCTAGTTAATATTTGATAGGCCATAGGCTAAAAAAGATAAATTTATAATCCAAGCATGAAGCCCTAAGCATGTTCACTCCCAAAATGAGGTTCCATTAAACTTGTAAAATACAAGTAATCAATTTTTAGCAACCTGGGTCAGGATAAAAGCATGATCACTCAAAACATAAAGGACCTAGCAAAATACTTTTTATTAAGGCCTTAACAGTATTAATAAATATAACTAGGACCTAAGTTAAAGTTTTAAACTAAGTCTATAATAAAATGTTTCTATAAATTTGAATCCCCTTTTAATAAAACATAGGATAAACATTCTAATACTTAGGTTTTTTATATCTTAAATATGGATTCAATTAATCAATCAAAGCCCAAGGATTATTCAAAGTAAAGAATCAAATCATGAAGATTAGATTTGGCCCATTCCAGATGGACTCTATGAATATTATCACTAGAAACATCCTTTTAGGATACCATTGTTGTAAATCCCATTAAATTTCCCACTAATATATTCTGGGTCGAGTCATCTTTGTGTAGACACTTATATGATGTAAATAATAACAAATTAGGACTTTCATACATTTTTCAAGGCCCTTTCAATGTTCAAGAAGGTTCACTGGAAGCTTTAATGACATCCCTGTGTTCAACTTATAAGCTTATATTGTATTTAGACATGTTTATTTATGTCTTTGCATCACTAGTGAGCTTTATATCCTCTAAAAAGTTAGTCTTGTTAGATCACATACTTTCACCATGTGGCAATCTCATGTTAACTCAGAGCTTCATTTGAAAAGTCTTCATTGATCTCACTTTGTTGATATAGATCTCTATGCGAGAATGCATACCATTTATATCTAAAATGTGCTTGATGTTTAATTGGGACCATGGATTTTCATCATTTATTTTACTCCACTCAATCCATTCCATCTGAGTGAATGTGAGTTATTTAATCATGACCTATGGAATAGACCATAATTGGTTGTTCATTGTTATTTAGTTACAAATATGACACTTGTCACCTTCTTATTGCCTTGGGGGCTTTGTTGAAACTTTGAATATATACACTCTCTTAGATTAACTTAGTGTAAGCAAATGTGGACCGTCGATCTTGCATAAATTCAAAAGGTTTAAGTTAGGCTTAATCATAAAGTTTATGGACTATGGTTTTGATTTCATGTTGATAAACATGATTTAAAACCTTAGGCTAGGATTATTTAAACTAAGTTAGGAGACATAAAAAGGGGACCCTATGAATAAAAAGGGGACCAAGACATGAATATTTATGGACCAAGGTTATAAACATAGATTAAAAGGACCATGCGAATTACAAATACATAGCCTAAAGTTTTAGGCTAAGGTTTTTATCGTATTAATAAATATGATAAACCTTAGGATAAGACTTTAGGCTCAACCTTATAACAAAGGGACCATAAGACATAAAATAGACCAAGCAAATGATTTTTAGCTTAAGGTTTGGGTGTGTTGAAAAACATGACCAAGACTTAGGATACAAATTGAACTAATTCCATAGTATTTAAATTTATTCATGCAACTTGTTTAGTGATTTTGGCATGGGGGAAATGTTTCAAACAAAATGTCTAAAATAATCCTCTCAAAGAGTCATTTGGTAGGGCCATTTACTGAGACAAAAGTCTTGAAGGGCACTTCACATGGGGGAAAGGGCATTTTCAAAAGTCTGAAGGATAATTGAGGAAGGCAAAGGACCATTTAAGAAAAGCCCAAAGGGTATGACTAGAAGATAAAGTGCCCTTTACAAAAATCCCAAAGGATAATTTCAAAGAAGCTAAAGGGAATTCCAAAAAACTTGAAGGGTATGTTCCATTTAAAATAATCCCAAAGGATAATTTTATTAAGGCAAAGGTCACTTTCAAAAGACTTGTAGACAATTTATTGTGGGAAAGATGTTTCAGGGCTTTTATGTCAGACAAAATGTTTGAAACAAAAGATTGAAGGGTCACTTAAAAAAATAAGTCTAAATCAAATATGCCAAAGGGAAATTTCAAAGAGGCCAAAGGGAAATTTCATTGGTAAAAATACCTGATATAATAAGTCCATAGGGAAATTGTTTTAGACAAAATGTCTAAAATAATTATCCTGACATAGATAAGTTCAAAGGAATACTTTCAACATAGACCAATTGCATAAGTCATAAAAGAATTCTTGAACAAAAGCCCAAAATTAATTAGAAAAATTATCAAAAATATAAACCCTAAAGGGTAATTCATTCAAGATAAAATTTATAAAGGAAAATCCCAAAAAGACATATCTGAAATGTAAAACTCGATAGGCAAAAACATAACAAAAGGACCTTGCATTTATACTAGACCACATGAATAATATAAGGTTTAAAAAGGGGATCGAGACATAAAAATAACTTAGCATGGATGTTTATACTAAGGTTTGGTTGTGTTGAAAAACATGATTAAGCCTTAGGAAATAGAAATAAACTAAGCCCATAACATTATTTAAAATGTTCCCACACAAAAATTTCCTGCTAGATTCAAATCAAGTACCTAGATTAAACTTAGATTAAGGGTTTAACTACTCAAATATAAATCTAAAAAACCAAAATTTAGTTAGTAAAGAATAAATTTAACACTAAAATCATGAAACTCAAGCATTGTTCATTCTATGTAGACTTTATTGGACCTGCAACCTGAAATACAAAGATCCAATGTTAGCACTTTACATAAGGGAAAACTAGAACCATGAGCAAATATGTTAACAAAACTAGGTATGGGTGATATTCAGATACAAATAATGTGAAAACATGCTAATGATACTCTAATCAAGTGAATTTTATACTTCAAGGCACAAATTTTCACAAGGGTCCCCATGTTTCAAAAATGGGGGTATGTTGACCTCAATAAACTTTTGATGGTAAGACAGACTTAAAACCATAAACTACTGAGAATGGTGTTGCCCTAGTGGCATTATAGATGCTAGTATGATAGGCCCAAAGTGTAGGATACAAATGAAGATGCTAATTAGTATAGGTTTCTCAAATGGTATTTTAGAGTATTTTATTAGTGGCCTCAACTTGATTTCATTGTGGTTGGTAAGGTTTCAAGAATTTGTGGTATATTTTAAATTTAGCACATAAATGCTTCACATTATTATTATTGAAATTGATGCCATTATAAAAAATGATAGTATTGGGGACTCCAAAATGACAAAATATTTGGTTAAGGATAAATTTATAAATACTGGTTCCCATGATTTTGAAAAGAGGCATGTCTTTTACCCATTTGGTAAAATATTCAATGATACATAACCATCTTAGAGATCTAAAAGCATGACCATCTTGTGACCAAGGTAATTTTCCAATGAGATTTAATGCCCACATGGAAAATAGCCAAGTAGATTCCATAGTTTGGATCTTAGTTGGTGGTGAATGGATTAGATAATCATGGAGTTAGAAAGGACTACACTTTTTAGCAAAATTGATAACATCCTTTTGTAAAATACACTAAAAGAATCCATACATAGAAATTTGAATGCTATAGAATATCTACGACAATGACCAACACAAATTATCCCATGTGCTTGTTCAAGGAGAGGAGGAACCTCTTATTTCATTACATAGTGGAGTAGATTACCTTGTACATTATGATAATAAATGGTATTGCATCAAAAGACATATTTAAAAGCTTATTTTTAAATTTGTCTTTTTATGAGAATCTATGTTCAAATGATAAGTTTTATGTTCAAGGAATTAGATAATGTTTTTATACAATAGGTTCTATCGAATAGTGATAACCTCAATATGATAGATAAGTGAATCATGCAATTTGATAGACTATAGGGACTTTATTATTTGAATAAGACATTGGGAATCAATAGGTACTTGATGTAGATGAAATAAGGATGTCAAAGAATAAAGAGAGTTACCAATAGAGTTCTAATCTCTTAGAATGGGATCAATCGTAAAAGAGGTAAAATATTTAGTGAGGGTGGTATCCATTTGATGATAATCAATAAGATTTTCACTTTTACATTGGTAGTCACCATTAACCTGGTGTTAGATAAGTTGGGAGTCACATAAAGTGTGTAGATGTGGAATATCTAAGTCAAGTGTCATTTTCATGCCTAAGATTAATTATTCATATTATAACATGTTATTAGTGACATAAAAGGTTAACCAAAATGACAAAAGGATAATTTTCCCATGAGTATTAATTAAAATATAACCTACCCCAACCCCTTAGAGATATTTGGCACCATCAAAGTTTATGGTCTAGGTGTCTTCTTGCAAATTGATGGTGACTTCAAGAAGCTCTTCAATAAATATTTTGGATTTAGTAGTATCAATAATGACATAGGTATCTTCTTGATCATTTGTCTCTAAATCAATAGTGAAATTAAGGAAGTAATCTTTAAGAGAGATATTTCAATTGATAACTTCAACATAGAGAATGTTATCTTTGGGGAGACTATCTTGAAGATGATTTGTAATGGGAATGGGTGATACTACAAGTTGGTTGGAAATGATTTTCCATTTGAATTATTTTTGTGTTATGATGTGAAGGTAAAATTATATTAAGAGAACCATCCAATTTCTAATTCTATATCCAGTTAGAAAAAATTTGGAGAAAAAGTGACGAAGTGGGTCAGAATGAACAATGACACACATTGTTTTATAGAACATTTAGTGATGAAGCTTTTTATCTATTAAATAGATAGTGAGTCAATCACGTTCTACTTTAGTATATTTTTTTCATAATTAATTAGGATTTGAATAATATATTAAATAACATATTCTCTTTCAGTATCATCTTGTTGGGAAAATATTGCCCCAATTGACATGGGAGTATAAGTGTACAAAATCAAAGGATGATCATTGGAAGGTAGAAAAATGGTAGGCATATGGAGTAACGATTATTTCATATTTTCAAATGCCTTTTAACAAGGATTAGTCCATTCTAAATCATTACCTTTTTTAAGAAGGTAATTAACAAAGTATATGCAATAAGCCATTCTAGAGATGAATCATCGAATTTACCTAAGTTTGTCTATGTAAGTGCAGATGTCTGAAATGGAGTGAGGAATGGGCATGTTGACTATAACATTGATTTTGGTAGGTTCGACATCAATACCTCAAAGAGAGACTAAGAACCTTAGTATTTTACTAGATATAATGCCAAAGACACTTGTAAGGGCTGACTCTAACATTTTATTTGATTAATCAATCAAAGATGATGGATAGCTCATAGAGATGGGTTGTGAATTTTTTTGATTTAGTAATGAGATCATCCACATAGGTTTCCACAATATTATGTATAATATCATGAAATGTGTGGGTCATGTATACACATAATATTTTCAAACTTTCTTAATTACTAATTCTTTCTATCTTGAAGGAACCCTTTGAGTCTCAATCTCTTTGAGTGCATGCCTTAATGGGTGCACTGAGAAAGGGGTGGTAAAACAATTGGTACTTCCCCAGATTATTGTCCCTTATTACCACTTGCTATCTACACACCCATCTCCTAAAAACTTTCCCTAAGCTTTGCCTCCTATTTTTACCCTCCTTTAGTCATTTACCACCTTCATTATCCCTTCCCTAACCTAAAACCCTTTTTGATGGTTTAAATTGCACTGTTATCCCCATCAACCTTGTAATCTAATTGATTAAACTTATTAGGGTCTAATTTTGTCCTTGGCTAACCTAGACTGTGACCTAATTTTTTTTCCAATAACAATACTAGGTTGACTGGGTTAACCTTATCAGTTTAAACTTCTAGAAAGGATTAGGGTTAGATTTACCTATATAAACACATCCATTTCATCATTTCTAAAATGATAAAGAAGAAGAGATATATATTGTTCATCTTTGTACCAACCATTCTACTTGAGGAGCAAGCTTAGGATTTCATACTTTGTTTGGAGATACAAATTTTGTCTTATGGATAAGTCTTTTGGATGCATTGATAGGTTATGTATCCTTGAGATGATTTATCCTTGTCATCCTTACATATCACGAGAACCTCTTACAAAACACCTTGGCTAAGGGAGAGATTGAGGATCGATGGGTTCATCTTTGAAGGTAATTATTCCTATCTTTATTCCTCATTTATAAGAGTATATAGATATGCATTTGTACTTCTATCCCATTTATTAAGATTACATATACATTGACATGAGTATATGTCTTCTATTCATGTTTATTTTTCATATTTATTACTTCCACTTCATGCCACAATATTTGGTGAGCACTAGATTAGAATTTTTATTTAATTGTTATTAGTTTAATGAATATGAAAATATAAGACCTAATTAGGGTTATTTCATAGTTTTCATTGACTTGAGGATTTTAAACCCTCCCTAGTGATATTACTATGGTAAGAGATCCCTTGGATAGGTCTAGAAGATCAATCTTGGTCATCACCCCAAATATATAATATATCCATAATAATAAGTGTAAGTAGGATTTATCTTCTTCAATCTAGGATTGATTTATAGATCTTCTACATTTCTCATTGCATACATTCTTGTGAACTCAATGTTAATTTTACCCTTGAAGTTTTATTTAATGCTATAATTTTTTATCATCTTGTTATATTTTTCTATATTTACAGTATTGTATTGAACTAATTGGTATAGTTATAACTTTTTGTGCACAAGTTTAAAACACAGTCACATTAAAATGCATCTATTTTGTTTGTGCAAGTCTTCATCAGATATAGGTTACTGGATCAAATAGGTTGACATAATACTCTTCTTAAATTTTAGATAAGCATACAAAGTTAAATAGGTCAAATTTGTAATCTAATCCTCTATTTCAATATATAGTTCATCAAACAATATCAAACATGTCAACTTTATCATCTTATTCTTCTTCAACATACAGGGTTTTGTAGAACTAGGTTGAACCAGTTGACATAGTTTGCAAAATTTGAAGGCAACAACTAAACTTATTTGGCATAAAATTTTCAATCTTAACCATATTAAAACCCACCAAGGGTCCTCTATTTACCTTTTATTTTATTTTATTACTTTTTTTAGTTTAGTTTTACATAAGTTAGTAGTGTTTAAAATTGCAACCTTAGAGCCAACTAGGTCGACCTAGTCGACTTACTTCTATAGTTTGTCTTCTATCTAAGAGACATAATCAACCTATTTGAATCTATTATTAAAGACATTTATTATATATAATATTAGAAACCTATTTGAATCTATTATATATAATTTTCATACAATGTTACTTGAACTAACTCTATACTATTCTTCATCAAGTAATTAACAACTATTTGCTAATAAATAATTCACATTCCCTTTTTTAGTTATTTTCATGCTTAGAGAAATTAAAATAGTCTAAATAGGTGTTTTTTAAAAATTACCATTTAATTACACTAATTTACTCTTTTTCATACACTATCAAATCACATAACATTCAAAACACATTTAAGCACTTGTCTTCCCAAGGCCTACCTACTTGGATTTCATCAGCAAGGGGAAAGCCGACTTGGTTTTTTGGACAAGTATAAATACGTGGTTAATGGTATATATTAGAAAATCACTCAGCACCATTATCACTACATGATTGTGAAGTGATGGGGTAGGCCCTAAGAACAAGCCAATACCATTACCAACATAGATCCCTTTCAATCCAAATGTCTTGAAATCATCCATAGATTGATTTTTTAGTTCCCTATTTTAGTGAACTCATATATCACACTTAAATAAATACTTTATAATAATCTAATAAAATTTAAGATGAGAACTTAGTTAGCATTTAGTTTTCACTTGATTACTTTCTCTTTGATCATTGCATGTTGTATTGAAAAAACTTGCATTAGCCAACACTGGTGCAAGGTTTTATGTTGTGTGCCCCAATTAGATCACTCACATTGATCCAATTATTTGTGTGTTTGATTTAATTCTTACTTCAATTATATTGAAAAATTTTCCCCCTATTTTAGCACACTATCATTCATTTCGATATAGTCTCTTATAGACTATATTTACCCCTATCAATAATATGAAGCCAACCTATATGACTCTATATCTTTATTATCTTATTTTATCTCTTAGTCTATGATATATATTTGACCCGTATGATTCTATATTTTTCCTTTCCAGTTAGGTTATAAAATATAATCAACCTGGACAACTCTATATCCTTATAAATTTGTTTTATCCCTTGTCTGCAATATATAATCAACTTGTATGACTGTATAATCTTCTTTGACTATTGTATTGTAGAACATAGTTGACCTATATGATTTTTATTTACCTTTGAATTTACATCATCTTATTCCTTCTTAACCTTTATCTATCATCATAAACTTACTATTTGAGGACAACACTGAGTTGAACTCAACATATATGAAGAGCCTTACCAACCCCAATAGGTTTTCCCATAAAAAACTTGTGAATACTACTCTATATGAAAGTACTATGCATGTGGACACTTGGAATACAAACTATGGGACCCTTCCTAATACATCTTCAGTTCATAACCCTCTTTTCTCCTTAGAAGATCAGCCTGAATTAGAGTATACTCTAGAAATGATTTTTTTCATTAATATATTGTCTTAACATCAAGGAAAATACCCTTATACTATTTAACCCTTATGATAAATGGTCAAACATAGGAACCAAATTCACCTTCCCCCACATTATCACACATATTTGGGGGCAATAGCTTTTTTACTTCTCAACCTCTTCCTTCTCTTTTGACCCCTTCTCATACTATGACATCTTCTTCTTTGATTTATTCCACCTCTATGCAAAGTATACCTACTAACATGGAAAGTTCTACATCTAGTGGGCCTTTTATAATACCCTCTCTTATCAATTTTTCCACTAGTATATCATTTTCTACCCATGGTAATCATGTCTCTAGTGCTTCTTCTTCTCATCCCTCTCCTAGTGCATCTTTTTCCACCCAAGAAAATCATGTTACTAGTGCCACATTTACTAATAATTCCTCTTAAGATGCTAATAACACATATGCTACCACTCATAGTGGTACCCAAGACACTAACACTAATGTTAATGCTTCACACACTGCAAATAACACCACTCAAACCCATCAAATTTTATTGTAAAATCTTAACCAGATGCATGATTTCCAAGCTAATAATACTAACCAAATGATGAAAATGAAAAATCATCTTATCTATCTCCAAAATCACCCTCAATAGGTTCTATGGGGAATGCATAACCAAAATCCCCCCACCTCCCTTTAGAGATTCTAATGGTAATCTTATACATCAATATCATCTTGTTAAAAAAATAATCAAACACCTTCAAAATGAACTCTACGCCTCAAATTGATAACATAGATATAGGAGTTATCACCATATGATTAGTTACAATGGGTAAAATGATCCTACCCTACACTTAAAAACATTTGGAAATATATACAAATATTGGTTCAAGTTAAACACTTTTTTTTCTACCAAGATCTTAGTAAAAAATATTTGGAGATGATTTAGATTGATATAACCAAATCAAATATTATTTTTAACTAGTTTGGAATATTTAGTTAATTCTCTAGTATAAAAATTTCAAATTACTAACCTCCTTGAAAATACCTTGGCTCATTTTATTAATTGTAAGCAACTTGATATGGAAACCATATAAACTTTCATAAAATGGTGGAAGACCTTATCTAATAGGTATGAGCACAATATGGTAGATGGTAAACTCTCTCATCTATCCACCAATGCTCATTATCCTAAGTTTTAATATTAGGTCTGGACTCTCTCTCCACAAACTTTAAAATAGGCCATTGACCAAGCCAAGTGCCAAGATTTCCTCATGAGTCAATTTGAGCCATCCCAACCTTCGATGGGCACTTAGATGCTCATAAAAAAATTCATTCTAATAACAATGGTGTCATTAGTTCTTATGATACCATTCATAATATTCAAGATAATTTTCCCAACCAGGATCCATAACAAGCTTCTCTTCCTAACCAAATCCCTAATCCTCATTTCTCTTCAACAAGTGAAATCCATGTTCATAAACCTTTATCCATAATAGAGTTACAAAATTGCCTACTAAGGATTCTTAAATGAGTACTTTATCCCACTCATCCCATGAAATCATGGTATGATCCAAATAAATTATATTGGTTTCATGCTAGTTGGGGTCAATCTCATGAGAATTTTAGGCAATTACATAACTTAGCTATGGATTTCCACCTTGGTCCCAATTTTGATCATAATTCTATCATTAGTAAACATAAAAAATCCTATGACATTACCTTTAAATCTCATGAAACACAAACTAAAACTCAATATTTAAACTAGGTTAATGCTCATCTGGCCATATACAAAGACCCTCTTCTAAATCACCAAGACAATAATGATAAGCCTGCTCCTTATAACAATAACATTGATAGTATTATAGACCTAAATGTTGAAGATAATTTTGTCAACATGACTAATATGTGAAGGATCATTGCCTTCATTAATTCTCATCCCACCCACACTCATCAATTGTCTCACACTTTATGTGTTATCCAATATTCTTCCCCGACTCACTTAATATAGTTGGGGCAAGAAGACCTTATATCTTTTGATGAACCAATTACAACACCTCCATTGGATAAAACTTCTCATACCATTTATATAACTCCTCCAACCTATTTAACCATCACCAATGATACTAAACCTTCTATTAACACTTATTCAAATTTATCTCTAATCACACTTGCATCAACTACCCCATCCTCTCAATATAACCAACCAAAATTTCCCCCAATTAAACCTCCCACATTCTATCAACAAAAAATTACATGCACTTTTACTCCTCCTTTTGAGGAACTCCTTCAACACTATGCACTTGTTTCCAAAAATACCCTTATGGGTTATGATGAATGGGATCCTATCACATAACTTACTAATCTCCCATCTCACAACCCATTTCTTAAACTTATACAGACTTCTCTACATCATTGTAATCATCTTATGTAGATCCTATTCAAAATGAACATCCCTAATTCACCCTAGTAAGAGAGAAGCCACCTTATCTATATTAGAAGATGAAATTTACAATACTGTGAAGAGATGTCTATACATGTTGATGAAATAATGGACACTTCTCTCTCCCTCAAATTCCCCATTGCTTCTATGATTCCTAGTGAGGTTTTACTTTATGTGGATGATCTTCCCCTCTTTATCAGTGTTAAAATTTTTGATATCCAAGTCAAGCATGCCTTTATTGATGAGGGTTTAGGTACTTGTGTTTCCTCTCTTAGGTTTATTAAAACCCTTGGTTACTCTAAATTTAATCTTAAGTCCACACACAACATGTGTCAAGGCTATGACCAAAGTAAAATGCCTCCCTTTGGTAGTGTGTGGCTCCTTCTCATAGTTATACCTATCATTATTTGAGTGAAGTTTATGATCCTCAAATTTATTGTATCCTTTAACATCTTGCTTGGTAGGCCATGGATTCATCGCATGAGGGAAATTACCTCTTCTACCTACCAATGTGTCAAGTTTCCTTACAATGGTGTAATCTATAGTATTCAAGGTGAATTTTATCTTGGAATTTCAAATAATTCCAAGACTTTGGTGTATTCAAAATTCCAACCCTTGAACCTTTATTGAGTGTTCCATTCTATGAATATCAATGGTTTAACTTCCCTTTTAAATACACATTAGGATACCATGGTCACCGTAAACTCATTGGGAATATACCACCTAACCTATTAGATTCAGATGATGATGAAATTAATGAGATAAATCTCAAAATTAAAACCTTTGATATTTCTCATCATCTCATTTCTTAGCTTCCACCTTCTTTGAAGCCATGTTCTTGTTAATCACCTAGTGATGATATACCTATAGTCTTAATAAGACTCGACACTCCATTCATCATACCACATCTGATGAAAAAGTCATCCATACCTATGTAATTTATCTTCATACACTTGACTATGATGATGGTTATACCTTAGATGATCCATTTTTAGTAGGTCTTATTCAAGCTTGAGATGCTAAAATCATTTTTTATCATTCTTTTTTGCTTCAGTCTTTATGTATATATTATTACATTCTAGCCTATATAATTCCTAATTTTAACATTTTACCTCTTATTTAAAGGGTATAAATGGTGTGAAAACCTCAAAATAAACTCATAAGATCATGATTATGGATCATGCTATGATTGGTCCCTATTTCTTTACTAGATATGAGGACCCCTATAGTTGGCTTAACCTTGAGTTTCTTGCCACTATCCTTCAACCTTCTATGCATCCTACCCCTCCCTCAACTGAGACTACTATGTATCCTATTCCCACTCTCTCTCTAGCTGAGCCTCTTCCTATTTTTGATACTATTAATCCTTCAATTGAGCCTCATCTAATTTCTTCACAAACCCTACCTCCCATTTCTAATGGTTTACTCCCTTTATCATATCTTGCTCCTTTGCCCACCAAATGGGTTGATCAACCATACTATTATATTCATAAAGTTTTTAATCATTGGAATAGATATTATTGACTACATCAACCTTCCATAACTTTTGTTTCCACCCCTATGTTAGTACACTTGAAAAGTCTTCTAATAATTGTATTTTTTACTTTCACAACACAAATAATCATTACTCCATGCATTTTCATAGCTTAAGCAATATATAGACACCTTATGCCCCACTCTTCGTTAGCCCATAGACAAGGCTATACCCTACAAAAGTATTAATTAGATATATTCCCAAATATGGAGAGGCATATTGTTTTTATAGCTAATGTGGTAGCCATCACACTGATCATTATCACATCCTTCAACAGCATGTCAAAGATCACCTCATAAGCATTCCTTCACCTACTAATCTTCCTCCCATAGGTACCCTCATAAGAAATTTACCCTTTATTCTCGTATGGACCCTTATCCACCTATAGTTTCTCCACCTGTGACTCCTTCACCCATGGATTCTCCTTCACCTATAAACCCTTTGCCATTGGTGACTCCTTCACTTGTGGCCCATTCTCCACTGGTGACCCCTTCATCTCCCATAGAGTCCACTCTTATTCCTTCTCCTAAGTATCACATGAATAATAGTCCTCATGAGCATATTAATTTAGGCATGCCTAAATTTTATATCAAGGATATTTGATTTAAAGTATTTTCTCAACTCTATAAAGATTGATGAGACCCTCACTGCAGATAGAGTTCAACTTCATAAAGACTTATCAAATGTTATAGATAATGTGTGAGGAAAAATCTACCAGTATTTATGAACATACAATGGTTTTATTTCATTTATTTATTCATTTGGGATTGGACATGCAATCCAAATTTACATTTATCTATCTTATATCATTTGACATTATGTCAAATTCTTGTTTCTCTTACATGATTACTTATATTTTGCACTACATATTGTCTATGGCATCATTTTCTTCTTTATGTTCTCTTATGGATTATTTTTCATAATTAAATGACTTTTATCCATATCTTCACTTATTTATTTTCTCATATTTTTTCCTACCTTATCTCTATATCATAGATAATCATTATTATGTCTTGGTTATACAAAACTTGCTCTCCTTAGTCATTCCTTATTTACCATGTGATAAGTTTAAAAACAATTCATATCATTATAATCTTCTTTTACTAGTCCATCTTATATCTCCATTTATTTCCCTTATTTCCCTTCATAAACTAATCATACATATGGTTGAAACTTGAGATAACATGCTGGTTCGTAGGTAATTAGTCAGTCATATCTTTAGATACGTAGCTTGATTTAGACTAAGCCTAAAGATCATTTGTGTGTATCAATTTGACTCTCATGATTGGTAATTCCTAGTTCATATGGAGGAGTAATCTCAAAATCCATAAAAATTCAAAATCCAAATCATTTTAACAAAAGGCAATGATACAAAAGGCAACATTAAATTTTTTGAAAAGTTAAATCACACTAAAATACGTGATTCTAAGCACATATACTTTTTATAATCAAATATAAAACTCCATAGTTAGCCTCATGATAGATTTGAGGTCTATTCAGGTTTGGTAGGCCAATATATTGGGAAAGAAGAATAAAAAGTCTTTTAGTGATACCTACTTTCTCATTAAAGTTCCCAATCTTCTTAGTAGATCAATGACTCTGTAAGAGGTCTTGAGGAATGGGGAATACATTGTGGGAAGTTAGGTTCATTTTTATGTCCTTGTTAAAATAAATAATATGAGTTTATACTAGTATCTCACTTATCTAACTATACAACTTTATACCTATAGTGAACCAGTATCCTCTATATATTGATGGTTACTAGTCACTTAGTGTCTTTTTATGTCCTTAGTGTGCCTCCTATTTCCTAAAGTCTTATCATAGACACCCAAGTTTTTAATTTTACATTCCCTCTTTCATTCCTCACAATCCTAATATTACCCCTTGAGAAATATTGTTTTGTTCACTAATTACGCCCCCTAGGGATCCCATTTATGAGTTGTAATGTAAAACCTAGATAGGATGAGGCCTTCCTCAAAAATTACCAAATTATCACATTACCATTTGAAACATACCCTTTAACATATTTTTTTCTCATTTTTTACACCTCATTTGTGTTACCTTTGTGAGTTATAGTGTAATACCATGGATAGGACCTAGCCTTCCTCCTAAAATTTTCCAAATACCCAAGTCACAATGAAATTATATGTGTCAAATTTGAGATAATTCATGATTGATTATGAGTTACACATCATTAAAATGTTTCCCATCTTGATATAGTATGTTTTATGCTTAATTATTTTGATCTTTCACTTTTATCTTCTTATTTTATGATTGCATGTAAGAATACAACATTTTTCTTAAGTTTTTCATACTTCCCAACTTGAATTAGTGTGATCAATTTAAGTTCATTTTTCCAATTTTGTTTATCTTTTATAATTCCCAACATGATTTATTATTAATGATTTATTTAATTATTTTGTTTTTATACCATTTGTCTTTCATGTGATTTCCATTTTATTTCATTATTTTCATACTTCCCAATGGGATATAGTGTGATTTTACTTGTTTTAATTTGGTGCCAATCTTTTTCATGATTTACTAATATATTTTTCTCTTATTTACCACTTTTTAGTTTATTATACTATCATATTTTGTTATTACACATCTCCCATCATGATATAGTGTGTAGTACATTTATTTTTGATTAATTATACTTCTCCAAGTCCTTTTTGTCTATTTTTTTAACCATGCATGTGTATCACACAATGTTAGAAAAGAAAATCCTCCACATATATTTCCCATAACATATAAAATAAAATAAAAATACATGTGATAGAAAGAAATATATCCATGCATCAATAACCACAACCAAATACAATGCATGAGATCAAATCTATCAAAATAATATATCTATATATATCATGTGTTTTATATAATATAATGGTATAAAATACAAAAATATATAGCTCCATATCTATGGATAGGGTCCATCATGCCTATCCTATGGCCTAGCCATGATACCCATAGATGCTTTGGACTATCCCCTCTATATATTTCAATGTAATGAGGTAATATCCTACTACCTATCCTTGTAGGTTGGACACATGGGCCTATACCTATCCAAGCTAAATCATGATATCCATGTGTACCACTCTCTCCTAAGCCAAGACCTACTAGGACTCTACCTCTCCTACTCCTACCTATTACATTGGCTGCAATCCTTTCTTATATGTCTTTAGTTGCCTCATGGCCTCCCTCACCAATCTAAACGAGCTTACCTGAGTTGGGGTAGATGGTACCATAAAATCATCCATCATGGTGGAATTTTATGATGCCAACACCCTATATAAAAAGTCGTGGTGTGCTTTCATGACTATGGATCCTCATCTAAACTCATCTGGCATAGGATCTACACAACTATAACCAAATAAATATTAGATCACATATACATCTCAAAATATATCTACCTACTATAATCACATGAAACTATTATTTTATCTTAAAAAAAAAAAAAAAAACATTTCTTACCATCTTGGTTTCATCAACCACCATCTCCCCATCTGCTCATCCATCGAGCATGGTCTCTCCATCTACTCATCTCTTGAGAACCTCATTCATCACTCACCTCACTATCAATACATATATGAGAGTCACTATTGTCACCAAATATTCCACCATAGAAGAGGTTTTCAAAGCATACTTTAAGATTTTGGAAGCATTAGAATACCTTTAGGCTTGTGGGTTGCCTATAGTAGAGGTAGACCTCTAGGTTTAAAGGCTAGTTCCCTGGATTACCCTTTAAGTGCTTATCACCTACACTAAATAATTAATTGTGTGAAAATGGGTATAGATATGCATGAAATTAAACTATTTTAAGTTGGTGATACAACATAAGGATATCCACAAGATCATCATACTCTTTCACTAAGAAACAAGACCTACAACACTAGCTCTAAAGTCCTAAGATGTTCTAACATTAGTGTTTAAATATGAAGGTGATATGCATGAGATTTATCTAGGAAATTAGACTAGAGGATAGTTGTTGACACTATGGATACTTGAATAGTTTATGGGTGTCAAAAAAAATATCTAAACTCAATATGACCTATTAGAATGAGAACTTCTTTCACTAGACATGAAAGAATAAGGAGAAACAAGGATAGATGGTTATCACTAGACCTAACCAATCATAAATTCACACACTTAGACAATATATTTATGAACTAAAAACCAAATTTAATGTATTATTCAAAGGAAAATTATGAAATCAAACCAGTAGGGCTTCACCATACTAGGTGTGGAATTAGAAAACAAGAGATAAAATGGCTAGTACTTATAGAATGTGAGAGAGGAGAGAGGAGAAGTAGAGATTAAGGGTCATAATGCCACTTGTTAAGGCATAAAAATTAGTTATGTTGAATAGGATTAGATTATTAAACACACCATGAAATGTCCCTCTAAGGCATGAAAATTCTTCAAAATTGGCATAAGATCCTTCAAAAACCATCTTGGAAACTACCTTCATCATTTGGCCTCTCTTGAGTGGTCCACAATAGAGTATGGATATCTGACACATGTGCACTATGATGAGGGGTGAAGGAAAAGATCCAAAATGCATTAAATATCTCCCTAACCATCAGTCTTCTTTTAGACAAGTGTTTTTATTTCCTGAAGTCACCATCATCCTTATCTCACTCATTCCTCACACTTGTCATTCAAGTGACCTTAAATTTTCCAAATAAGCTCATACATGGGGTTTTATGAAACTTTTCAAGTGTCATCTTATCCTTAAATCCATTAGGACAACCTTAAAAGGCCTCCTAATTAGAGTTATCACCATCTCACTTGGTGATCACTCTTCATTCCTATTGGCTTCCATAGACTACCTAAAGTGAAGGATCCTACATAGGTGTCTATGTGTTTGTATGAAGTAATAAATGAACATAGGGGTTATATTAGGTCCCACATAATCTCCCAAAGTTATTATCATCTTCAAATTCTCCCTTAAACTTGTAAAACATTAAAATCTATCAAGAAAACTAGTTTTGTACCCTGTCCATATAAATAGGGTACAAGAAAATAGGATGGGAAGAAGCCTAATTTAGTTCTCTACAAGTAAATATCACTTTCCAAGTCATAATATCTCATTTTTATGTATTTATATCCACCCTTTTCCCATCAGATCATGAGTAGGGTTTTGGATGGTTTTGAGTAGTTTTAACTCTTAAGGACTATTCATACAATCCTAACATTGAAACTTTAGAAAAATCCCACTATAATAATTTTTAGAGCCCTTTTAAACATATAATAAATCCTTAGGTCTCCATGATAAACATCCATATAGATATGAGCTTCCAAAGATGGCCTCTTGAGTCCTTTACATTATATGTACTTGATTTACTCTTAATACATAAAATGAATTTATTATGAATTTATATATAAAATAAAGTATTTAAAAAATATCATACCCCATCATGAAGGTGTTTAAATTTAATTTAAGGCTATTTTTTTTCTAGAAATGGTATTGAGACCTCCTAGGGCTTTAGACCTAGACTAGGCCTAAAGGCTTGAATTGTGTCTTGTTACTCACAACCACATATGAGTGGTTTATCAAGATTTAAAGGTATAATTTATATTTTTTAATGTTTAAAATACCCTACCTTACCATTTTTCAATGCTTCAATACCTCCCATCTCACCTTCTTACCTTCCTCATGTCAAACTTGTAGGGTGTGTTTCTCTAGGAGTGATTTCTATCTGAGATAGAACAGAGGGAACTTCCCATATATAATCAAGAAAAAAACATTAAGAGGATATTAAATAGGTCATGGGAACCCTTTTCAAAAAAATTTAGGTCTGAATCACATTCCAGCACCTCTAAACCTCACAAAATCTAAGGCAGACTTTGTGTATTAGTGACTATGCAAAGACTTTTGGTCATGACTATATGTTTACTTTAAAGGTTAGATATTTCCATATTTCCTTATCTTGAGAATATTATGATATGTTCATTATAATTTTTGAGGATTTTATAATCATGTCTAACACCCATTCTTCCTTGATAAATCCTAACTTGTACCTTATACTAGCCTAATTAGTAGATAGTATACTGTGTGTTGACTATAAATGCATGTTTTAGAGCTCTCTTATAGATGAATTCCATGTTAATGAATTGTGTATCATGAGAAACTATCTACTTTAATTAATTAATACCATCTCATAGTCATTTATACCTATTCACATCATACCTATGTTAATCCAACATTCAAACTATCGTACCCTATTGTGTAGTCACTCTACCATCAGATGTAGATGATCATTATAAGATAAAAAGGACCCCTATAGATGGTTTGCAACATTTTAACCTTATTTTAAAAATCCTAGGGTCTTATTGAAATTCCTTGAGTAATTGTAAAGTGTTCATGTTTACAAGTTTCACATATCTAGGTTTATATCATAAACTTATAGGTACCTATAGTCAGACTGTAGGTGACCTTCTTGAGGATAAAGGTGCACTTGTAGGTGATGTTTCACACCAAAAAATTGTATATATATCTCCTTAGATTCTATGGATACCATTGTGTTCTCTCTATCCAAATAGAGTTATTTTCTTGCAAGTTATACCTCCATCATACCACTATTGGACTGTGAGATAATTTGAAGTTTAAAAAACTATAGAAACACTGAGAATTTGTAGTGAAATATTATTTGAGTTTCAAACCTTCTTATGTCACCCCTTATTATCCAAAAATACATGATATTTTGTAATAAACTAACCCTACATGTAGGATACATGATGAGATAATTCTAATCTATCTAGACTTTATGTCACCATACCATGAAATGATTAAAACAAGGCAACATCCCTATTTTGGAATGTTTAAGATAACATGTCTATGAAACTCTTTCTCCATATATGAGCATGACTCTTCAAGTTTATCTATAATATGATGGCTTCAATATCATCAAAATGGAATTTTCAATGATCTTAGGCCTTAGTGAAGGTCTAAATAAGATTAGACACATAATATTCAATTTCCCACTCCCTTGTTGGTACCATCTATAGGTGTATATGCAAGAGGTCTATATGTGAATATATGATATATGAACATGTACATGGTAGATTGGTTTTACAACCCATCCTAGATATCCACCAATTATTCTATGATTCTCTTAATTTTTACAAACTTTACGAGGATCTCAAGCTAGTTCAAACACTTTTATTACAATCTCATAGACCTTTATGGAGTCACAATCAAACCAATGTAGGTTCATATGCAAGCTACAAGGTAGTGGGTAAAGAATTGGTTAAGAATGAATACAAATGATACTATTTGGACATTCCAACATGTTTATTTAACCTTGGAAAATTTATCACCAAATTTAAAAATTCATGATTTGATCATCATGATTATGTAGATCTCCCTTTACCTACCCGTAGATGAATATTTGTAGGATGGTCTGACTTTGTACCATATATGACTATGAATTCATTAAAATTAACCTTTGAGACTAAGATTTTCAAGGAGTTATTATCATGACATGAGAATCATTAAATATAATGTTTCACCTTCATTTGAAACCACTATGATAACAAGAACCCTCTATAATTAGTGAAAGCTATCTATAACATAATAATGGAGCTCTTACTAGCATAATGTAATTTTTGTGTTATGATATTTCACCCCATATGTGAAAAATGGAATAATAACCACATGATAATAATTTCCATGCTCTTCAACACCATGTAAAGTACTTGGTATATACATATTAGGTCAAACAAGGAGGAAACTTGCAGGGTATGGGAATGAACAAGCAGAAAGAAGCATTAAACTTCTTAGCATAGGTTAATAAAGAACAAGTGAACAATATTGGAACTCCTATTATGGATTTTAAGTGGGAAAGGTTTAAAATCAAAATAATAAAATTATTTTAATTGGTTCAAATCTTGATAGTCGTACCATGAGAAAAATTGTTGACTAATTCTGCATGCCAAAAAGAGCAATGGAGGAGCAGAATAGTTTTAAGATATTTTTGAGATCTTCATGAATAATAAAATGTGTAAATGAGATCAAAGGAACTAAAGGGTAACTTTAGGATCTTATAACATGTGCCACACTTCTGTAGGAAGTTGTACAACTAACTAAAACTACCCAAACTACCATTTTTTCAACTATTTTCTTGCTCTGATGTAGAAACATATAGTTTTTAAGTTAAGACATAATACTTATAACCCAAAATGACACATGGGACATTTAAAAAATATTGGACAGCTTGTATACTATGGTAAATCACACAACTCTCATAAATGAATCAAAAATATGACCCCTAACATGACATAAGCCATATAAGGACTGAAAGTTACCATGACAAAGTTAATGATGCATAAAATGACATTTCTTAGGACCATGACACACCATATAAGACCATAATAGACCATTACACAAGTTTTAAACTTTATGGAGTTGACTTATTTTGAATTGTGGTCAAAATAGTCAATAGTCACCACTCGTGCATGCTAAGATCTTCTCCTCAAAGTTGCCTCTATAGACCAGCTCTATCTTGGGTTGACTATGAGATCATCATGTGTGACCACCCTCATTTGTGCTCAATATTACTAATGACACATTCATTTTTGGTGTGTTTGAGATGGTTGTTACTCCTACTATGGTGCATATTATGGTACCTATTGCAGCCTTACATCCACATCCATGCCCTCTCCTCCTCTAACTTTAGCTATCATGCTTGACCAGTCCATGGTCTCACACATTGTGACTTGATCATTGATATCTCAACTAGTGTTATTATTCCTCTTATCCATTTTAGATCTTTAACATGTTATGCCCTAAAAGTAGGCACTACTAGAGGAGCTACTGGGAGTGGGAGTCTAAATTACCCTAACAAGCATGCCATCGACTATGGATCTACCCACCAAGTATAATGTCCCATGATCTACATTTGAGCCAACCTTGAAACCATGGTTTCCCAACTAGGATAAATAATAGTAATATGTGTGTATGGATAACACATAATCTTCTCTCATGTGATCATATATAGTGTTGGAATATGGGGCATGACCCATGCTACCTGGTCCTACCTCCATCTCCTCACTCAAGGTAACCTATCATTAACCACATGGGGTAACCAAATTGGTTGATACATAGGGAACCTCTTATATATCCATGAACTAAGTAAAACCATTGGTACCATGGTCGTTTACCTTGTAGACAACATACCATATATATCATGCATGAGTTGGACCAAGATGATAAACCCAAAATTATATATAACCCCCTGATCCAACATAGATTGGTATAAGGCTATCACATATAGTAATAACTTATCATCTGAATTATGATAAATCACTCATGCTATTATAAGTTTGATCATGACATTCCACATGTTTAGAATCTATACAATATACACATTAAATAAACTAACCCTCAACCCTAGGTATATCTTATCTGAGCATGTTGCCCACTTGGGTAGTGCTCACGTCTCATCCAGATCATCCAATGTCCTTGTGATCACCAATGTTCCTCCTATTAGTATTATAAGTAATGCATGGATGTCCTCTAGTGTTATACACACCTTTATGGTATCCTCATACACCATCCATTGTAATGTTTTGGTTAACCATTCCCATACTCCAAGGAACATGATAACAAGATCAACACTCAGTGGGATGCACCTCATCTCCATGATACCTCCTAGGTCCAATGTAACTTATTTCACTCTATCCACATTTATAAAATGCTCTAGAAAATATGGTAACCATGATGCATCAATCAATCACCAATATCTCTGGTGTCTCTATAAATTATTAAACAATAAAGGATGTATTATATCTCCACATCATTTATAATCAAAGTATATTCCTAAAAAATTTCATAGAACTTAACTAGTTTGATTTAGTCTTTTTATTTTCTACTGAATTGACCTATTAAATATTAAATTATCTATATACTTCATCATGGATACTAAATCAGTGCTATTAAATTTATACTAGATTAGCCTCTTTAGTACTAAGTTGGTTGCCTTTTAGTTTGTAGTACAAAGTCAACCACCTTTCTTCCCTTAAGTACAATATCATCCACTTTAGAAACAACTAAATCATTCCACTCTTATGTAGTCAACCTTCTACCTTAGCCAACTAAATTATCCTACTATTATGTAGTTAGACTATTAGTTCTCTTGCCTTTTATAGACTAAGTCAACCTAGTCAACTCTGTTCATCCACAATGATAAATTTTTGATCAATTACCATAAATTCCTTGAGCATTTATTCATTTAACTTCTTCCTACCCAATACCCGATTTTACCCTAGTGTCCCTAAAAATTTCCTAGGGTTTATTTTAATGCCTAGATTTTATCTACCAGTCAATTTTCTAAAATTCACTTAATTTCAAATAAAAATATTCAAAAATTTGAATTTTTAGTTGCTTGCTTGTGCTACACTCATTGTGGTCACTATGCATCCTTCACATCTTATCTATCATCTGCTCACCAATCTAGCTCTCTTATATCTCACGAAGTCTCTCAAAAATCTATCTTCTTAGAATAGTAAAAATACCAAATGAATTATTTTTCACCCTATTTATATTTACTATTCAAAATTATTTACCCTTAAAATCTTTACCATTAAATTTATTATTTTTTCTATATTTTCTCTTTTTCCAAACCATAAAATGTTCTAGAATCCTGACATTATAGAGAATATTTTTAGCTATTATATGTCTATGTTGTAAAAAATTCAAAATTTTTCCTCTTTTTTGCTAATCTCTATGGCTTGCCTAATGTTCCCCACATTAGACACCTTCACATTTATTGCATCTCCTTATTTATATACAAAACTAAAGTAAGTAAAGTTATGTGTTTTCCAATTCTTTCCATTTATCTTATTTACTCCTAACTGTACTTTATTCAACTTCATCATTATGTGTCACCATGTTCTTTTCCCAAAGAACCATCTCATGTTACACCTACATCACACATGATGAGATTTAATTGGGGCATATGTATACACAATAGTTTCAAACTTTATTAATTACTAATTCATAATATCTTTCAAGAACCCATCGAGTCTTAATCTCTGTAAGTGTATTCCTTAAGTGGTACATTGGGAAAGGGGTGTGCAGACCATTAGTGCTTTGTAGACTTTTTGTCCCTTATTACCACTTGCTGTCTACATACCCATCTCCTAAACATTATTCCCTAAGCTTTACCTCCTTTTTTCACCCTCCTCTAGTCATTTATGACCTTAATTATCCTTTCCTTAACCTAGATCCCTTTTTGATAGTTTATGTTACACTATCAACCCCATCAACCTTATACTCTAGTTGATAAAACTTATTAGGGTCTAGGTTGGCCCCTGACCAACCTAGAATGTGACCTAATTTATTATTGTCAATAATTATACTAGGTAGATTGGGTCAATATTCTTGGCCTAAACTTTCTAAAAGGATTAGGGTTAGATCCACATATATAAACACATCCATTTTATAATTTCTAAGAGGAGAGAAGAAGAGATATATATTGTGCATATAATTATCCACCATTATACTTGAGGAGCAAGCTTAGGGTTTCATACTTTCTTTGGAGTTAAAGATTTTGTCTTATGGAGAAGTCTTTTGGATGAATTGATTGGTTGTATAGCCTAGAGATAATTTATCCTTATCATCCTTATATATCAGAACAAACTCTTGCAAATCTCCTTGGCCAAGGGAGAGATTGAGATTTAGTGGGTTCATCTTCAAATGTAAGTATTCCTAACTTTGTTCTTGCTTCATAAGAGTAGATAGATATGCATTTATATTTATCTCCCATGTATTATTATTTTGTATACATTGACATGAATATATGTCTTTTATGAATGTTTAATTTTCATTATTATTACACCCACCTTGTGCCATAAGATTTGGTGATAACTAGATTATACTTTTGATTTACTTGTTATTAGTTTAGTAAATATGAAAACATATGACCTAGATAGGGTTATTGCATAGTTTTTCTTGACTAGAGGATTTAGAATCCTCCTTAGTGATATTATTATGGTAAAATATCCCTTATTTAGGTCTAGTAGATCTATCTTGATCATGATCTTAAATATATAATGTATCCATAATCAAAAGTGTAAGTAGGATTTATATTCTTTTAGCTAGGATTGATTTATAACATTTCCCATTACATACAAGTCATATCCCTTGATAGGTATCCCCAAAATTTTTTAGTCCAAAGGGCATCCTAACATACCAATAGGTGCCCCATTATATAGTGAATATTGTCTTATGTTGGTCTTTGGGGGCTATGTGAATTTGATTTTAACCTAAAAACTATACATGAGTGAAACAATTTCATATATAGTAGTGGAATCGATGATGACATCTATTCAAGGTAATGGAATATTATCTATGGGATAAGTGAGGTTGATATTATGGAAGTCAATACATATACGAATAACCATTGTGACTTTTTTATGAATGGGAACAATATTTGACACCCATTCAAAATAGTCCATAAGTTTAATAAAATTGAAATCTAATGTTGGAAGTAATATGACTGAGGGGGGGGGGGTGAATAAACCTTAAAAAAATTCTTTTAATTCCACTTAAGTATTCATGAACATTCATTCAAGCATGTTGATCAAATAAATACTAAGTAACCATCCATATATGCATGAAATATAAGAACACAAGATAACATAAAATATATGTGGGAAACCCTTAAGGGAATGAAAATACATTGATATATTTAAATGGGAAACAATCCTATAATACAAACACTAATTTTAGTGAGGCACCATCTTCACATGGAACACCAACCCCAACTAGCTAAGCACCAACTTAGCTAGGTTTTAGAAATCACCTACTTATAAGGAGGCACCAAACCCATAAATGACTCAAGACCAACTCAGTCACCTAAAAACCTTTATCACCTTAAAAATTATTTATTTCTCATACAATATATTATATCATCCTTCTTCAGCTC